>JAFEMH010002490.1:0-337728 GCA_022495995.1 Adenophora triphylla var. japonica | reverse complement strand
ACGAAGTGTGGGGATTCGTTCCCGGTCCGGTTTGTCCGTTTTTAAAATAACGGTCAGGAAATGTCAAACGCCCGGAAAGTGCCGGAAAATGCGTTTTCGGGAAAGCCATACTTTTACGTGAGATGTCACGTGCTTAAGTACGGTTCGGACGTCGGGATGCACGGGCGGTCCGGGGCGTCTCGTTAGGCACGGCAACGGGGAGTTTAACGAGTTCGGTTAACTGGAGCGGGCCGGTTAACGGATTTCGGTTAACTTTCGACGGATTTGGACGATCCGGATTTGGGTACTTACGGTTAGCCCCTCGGCGACGTCACTTTCGAAGGAAGTGGGGTCGTCGAAAAGATAAGGATCAAATCGGGATGCCTTACTTTGAAAGAGACACAGGCGGTCGGTGGTGGACCATAGCGAAAAGGATTCCTACGTATCCCGGCGGGAATCAAGCCGATCGTAGTTCGAAAGGGGGCGAGGACGCGCGCATGGGGACCTTGACTGTGCGGGAGCTGATAGGAGGCGTCTAAACCTTTGGATAAGACCATTCGCGAGGTACACACATTGCACAGAATGGAGGCTGATAGGAGGCGTCTGAACACCCGGGGCTTCTGAAACCTTCGAGGCGTGTGGCGCCTCAAGCGGAGTTGCGATGTTGACGCGAGGCTTTCGTGCCCTTGAGTCTTTGGGCTTATTCTTTGTTGCCGGTTTTATCCTAGCTGGGGATGAGCGTTCGGGCTACTGGATGGCCGAAGAGGGATTGTTGTGCGGAGCTTAATTGCATTTTATTTGAAGTGGAACGGTTCGGGCTTACATTGCGGCCGGGGAGATGAATGTTGCAACTTGAAACCTGTTAAGTAGAAAAAGGTGTTCGGGCTTACGAGGATGGCCGAATAGGGATTGTTGCAAGGCGTTCGTACGCCTTGGGGTTCGGGCTTATTGCGTACTGTTGCCGGAGAGATGACCATTTGCAGGCGTTCGTACCTTGGGTTCGGGCTTGTGCAGTTCTTGTGCCGGAAGATGACTATTTGCAAGGCGTTCGTACCTTGGGGTTCGGGCTTATTAGGTTGCCGGAAGGATGACCATTTGCAAGGCGTTCGTACCTTGGGGTTCGGGCTTATTGCTTTGTTAACATTGCCGGAAAATGACTAGCAGGTCGTTGCAAGAGAGTTTCGTACCTTGGGGTTCGGAGCTTATTGCCGTGGTTGCCGAGAGGAAGCTGTTTGCAAATAGCAGCGTTCGTACCTTGGGGTTCGGGCTTGAAAGTCGCGAATAAGAATTCTTGGGAATGACTATTTGCAAGGCGTTCGTACGCTTGGGGTTCGGAGCTTATTGCGAATAAGAATTGCAGAATGGATGGGAAAGGCGTTATTGTAGGAGTTCGGAGCTTATTGCGATTCTGAAGAGGCTGCGAATAAAGTGAAATCGGACCGAAGGTCGCGAATCAAGAGTTTGAAATCGGACCGTGAAAGGTTAAGCGAATTGAGAGTTTGAAATCGGACCATGATGAAAAGTTACGCGATTGAGGATTGGGCTTCGGACAGTGAAAGGTCGCGAAGGTGGTAAGAGAGATTGGAAATCGGACCGTGAAAGGTCGGGATTGAGGATTGAAATGTCCCGGACCAGTGAAGGTCGCGAATAAGAGTTTGAAATCGGACTGCAAAGGTCGCGATTGAGGCTTAAAATCTGACCGTGAAAGGCTTCAATAAGAGTTTGAAATCGGACCGTGAAAGGTCGCGATTGAGGGCTTAGCGAAATTGGACCGTGGAAAGGTCAAAGCGATTGAGGATTGAAATCGGACCAGAAAGGTCGCGATTGAGAATGAAATCCAACGAAAGGTCGCTGATTGAGATTGGAATCGGACCGTCGAAAGGTCGCGATTTGAGTTGATTGAAATCGGACCGGGAAAGGTCACGAATGAGGATTGAAAATCGTATCCAAAGGTCGCTGGATTGAGGATTAAGAAATCGGACCGTGAAAGGTCGCTGGATTGAGGGATTGAAATCGGACCGTGAAATGGTCGCTATCAGAATTGAAATCGAGACCAGAAGAGGTCGCGATTGAGGATTGAAATCGGACCAGTGGAAAGGTCGCGGATTGAGGATTGAATCGGACCGTGAAAGGTCACCCAGGTAATGAGGGATTGAAATCGACCGCAGAAAGGTCGCTAATGAGGACGAAATCGGTCAGAAAAGGTCACGAACGCTGATTGAAATCGGACCGCAGTATCGCGATTGAGAATTTGGAAATCGGACCGAGAAGGTCACGATTGAATTGAGAAATTTAATGGTGAGGACTATTTAAATTTAACGCCGAGACGGAATTTAATCAAATGTCCGGAGATTACGGAAATTGAACGCTTGAAATGTCAAACGCCAATCGGATCAATTCTAACGTCAGAGCATTTGAATGTCAAGAGTCAGAACTAATCGGGAATTCTAATCGCCTGGAGACGAGCGTTAGTGAGAACTAATCGGGAATTTAACGTCTCTGACTCCAGCGCAGTGAGAACTAACTTGGAATTTAACGTTCTGGAGACGAGCGTTAGTGAGAACTAACTGAGAATTTAACGCTCGGAGACGAAATACGCGTTAGTGAATGGACACTAATCTGGGAATTTGAATCGGACCGTGCGGAGATGCAGCGTTAGTGACAGATGAATCGGGAATTTAACGCGTGCAGAGACGGTGCCGTTAGTGAGAACTAATCAAATTTAACGTCTCGGGCCACAGACGAAAGGGTGCGTGCGAACGGCGTTAGTGAGAACTAATCGGGAATTTAACGTGCGGAGACGAGCTAGCAAGAAAAAATCATAATCGGGAATTTAACGTACGAGACGAATGCGTTAGTGAGAGAGCGCAGGTATCTTGGGAATTTAACGTCTTCGAGAGCGAGCGTTAGTGAGAACTAACTGGGAATTTAACCTGAGACGAGCTGCTATGAGAACTAATCGGGAATTTAACGTTCCTGGAGACGAGCGTTAGTGAAAACTAACTGGAATTTAACGTGCAGAGAACACGAGCGTGAGCTAGAACTGCTGTAAGAACTGGGAATTTAACGTATCCTCTGGAGACGAAAGGCGTGCCATAGTGAGAATGTCTAAGCTGCGGTGAAATTTTACACCTCGGGAGGCCAAAAGCTGGGGGTAAAATTGGAATTGCCATGTGGAAGCAAAAGTCAGGGGCAAAAGGGGCAAAAAATTATTCAGTGCGGTAAATAGGAGTCCCAGCTGGGATTTCACGTGCTTTTTCCGTAAACTTCTCAAATGCGTAGGCCGGGAAGAAAAAGCCTCACTTTCTTCCATTGTCACTTAAGCAGAGGAGAGAAAAAGAGAGAGAAATCCAACCCAAATTAAAAGGTTTGCTCCTGAATTTGTGAGGGAAAATCGCTTACGGAGGGCGAAGGAGGACTAACGGCTCGCCACTTAAGGACCGACGACTAAAGAACTCGATTGGTTCGGACTCATTCGAACCACTCACTCTTCCATTGAATCCCATGAGTTTTATCCGCGAGGGATAGACACCAAACTCACAAGGGGATGGGATCGAAAGACACAGTAAGTTCCCTACAAATTCCATTAATTTCAAGAATGTGCATTCTTTAAATGTTGTGAAATTTGTTAGAAATTTACTTAGGGATTTTGGTGCCCGGGCCTGGGGCTTTTTTGACTTTGCTATGAATCGCTGTCTAAATTGACTAGGACGTAGTTCAATTGACATCATGGGTAGATGACATAAAAATTTTGGCTGCAAAATTCCATGTCTAAATGCATTTTCCAAAATTAAAGTAGCTTTAATTCGGGACTGGAGCGAAATTTTCTAGTAAATTCGAAAGAATTTGAAAGTTCCTGATTCGACGGAGTTTTCTAAAGATTTTGAAAGTTCCGATTCGACTGAGTTTTCGAAAGATTTTGAAAGTTCCTGGATTCAAATGGACGGAGCTTTCGAAAGATTTTGAAAGTTCCGGATTCAATGAGTTTTCGAAATGATTTTGAATATACGTAGGAAATGAATGAGAACCAGATCTGCATTGCATCCTTTTGACATGCGTTGTTGCAGCATTTGTTGACGTTGCTTACATGCCTTGTTTGTCCTCATAGGGATGTGGATGGTTGATACCCACAACCGGAAGGAGCTCTGGGTGCCTTCGAGGCGGCACTGGGCAGTATCACGTGGGGCCTCATCCTGACGTGTCTGGTGAGGGAGAGAGGAGTTCACTGACACCGGTGATTGACTCCACTGGCCTGTGGCCTTCCATCACTGGTCTGGAAGTCATGATACCGATACGCCGAGGGTAGTCCATGTAAGTCGCCGCGGCGATTGACAGTATCATGGATACGACCCACACTTTCCATTTCAGAGATTGGGGAGGCGACGGTGACTTAATGGATTTTGCCGCTATAATACCGCTTGCTTTGACTTATGGCAAGCGGCTACCGTGCCGGGTTGATGGTTACACCCCGGAGCGCTTGTCCGGGCTGCTTCAAGTTTTGATATTACCGATGCCGTGGGCTTGTGCATTCTAGACGAGCCGACGGAGCGTCACTGAGAGGGCGGGCGTTGCCGATTACCCGGTCGGGTCCTCGAGGATGACCGCGGAGCGCCCGGCTCGAGGGTTCCTTTTGGTTTGCGCACGCCGACTTTGTTCCCGACTTCCGACACGTCTTGTCGTCTCCTCTGGGCTTCTGGGCCGCCTACGTATCCTTGGATGCCGCGAGTGGGCTTGCATGGGGAGGTCGGATCGGCTGAGCTCTACCGCCTCGACAAAGTTCTCATGGGGAGAGGAGCACACATTTACCGCTTCTACGCCGTCTAACATGTAAGTTTACGTGCTTTTTCTCTTCCTTGCCTCTTTTACGTACTCGTATGTATCCTCAAGGAAGCCGACATAACTTTCCATTCTCACAAGGTGTCCGGTGCTACGAGGTGCCCGGGTCCGGCAGTGCCTGGGACGTCAAGGAGTCAGTACCGTCCCTCCCCCGGCTCCCCTGCCCTCGGGCCGGTTTGGCGTAAGAAGGCTAAGAGGGCGGTCTCTTCGAGGGTTGGCACCTCGAATGTCGTACGAGGAGATATCTCTGGCGCCGAACCCAGTCCTCCGGGAGAGGATCCACTGGACTGGGTGGAGCAGTGTTCATCATGTCATGGCAGATTTCAGCTGAGATCTACACGGCGGGCTAAGCTCCTGGGACTTCACTCACACGCCATGTATCTGGGGGAGAGGGTGACCCGTCAAGATAGGCAGGGTCTCTTCCATTGGTGCCTGGTAACTCTCTTCCTTGCATGAAGCATCCTGGGAGATGCCGGGCGGACGAGCTGGAGGCACTCTTCTGGGGCGCCAGACACTGACCAGCACATCATAGTCAGGGGCCGCCTATGATGTTTTCTTGAGGATGAGGCCGAGGAGCCCACAAAAAAAGCATAGGGAGGGGCGCAGGTCCCCTGGAGGTCCCCGACATTTTCCCCGTCCCGCGAGCTAGGCTAGCGTACGGTAGGGCCGGACGGTTCGCGCAGGCGAACACTTAGATCCCGCTCCCATGCGGAGCCGAGACCACGATACATGGCGGACCCTAATGCTTCAAGGAGTATCTTTCCGATTTTCTCGCATTTGATAGTAGCATTTTGCACATGATGCATCCGCATTTTACTGTTCGCTTTCCTCGATGATTTTCCCGGGTTCGCATGTATCCTGCCATACGTACAAACGAGGCCGCGCGAGGCCGCGGACGGGTGGTCCGCCTACGCCCGGGAGGCTCGTGGAGTTCACTGCGGTGCGGCTTCCTGGAGGGAGCGTGGACGTCCGCGATCGGGGGCCGTCTAGGCCGAGGGTTCCGCCTCGCTCCTGCGGGCGGTGGGGAGGACTTCACGCAGGGAGTTTGGCCGATTCGCGGGCGGAAACCGGGCCGGATTTGGGAAAACGCCTAGCTCCTTCCTTGCGCACTCGGGCGCGAGAGGGGGAGTCACGAGTTCGCGTACTCCAGGAGGCCCTTTTGCCTATTCCCGCTGGAGGAGTTCGGCGAAGTTCCTCGTTTGCGGCGAATCCGGCCGGCGGCGGAGCGGTACGTCGAGTGTGCTCTGGGATGTACGAGCGGGACTCCACAGAGTAGTCCCCTTTGCGCTTTCTCTGCTTTTTTTTTTTACTATTTTGTTTAGACAAAAATGCATGTATTTGTCGGAAATCAAATTTTGATTTGAGATGTATTTGCAAAAAAGGCGCCGGAATGGGGCGGAACACATGTACTCGCATATTTATTCTCGTGATCACCTTCGGTTATTTTCGGCAAATATAAGCAAATAGGTTAATCAAAAATAAATAAAAAGGAGAAATGCATTAAAAATTGAGCGGGTCGAAAAATTAAGCAATGTATGCACTAATTTTTAATTATTTGCCTTTCAAGTTGCACGAGCTTGGGCGGAAGGGATATTGTCATTTGTTGAATGAAACTCCCGAGGGGCGATGCACGCGAGCATTTCATAAGATTGAAACGGGGCATGGTTTGGAAATGTTTCCAACTTTAAAGGCGTGGCTACAGAAGTTGACAATTCTGCTGCGAGGAAGTCAGCTGGAGACTTGAAATGAATTTCAGATTCTTTAAATTGCGGTTTCGGCTTTGCAATTTGTAAGAAGCTGCGGCATTGCTTTTGCTCATTAAGGCGAGTTCTTTTCCATTTCTTATGGTTTTCTTCACCTTCGACATGTGGCTCACTTTTCCCAAGTTATCGTCTCTGGATGCAAAGAGCGATATATTGGACAACTTTCGGTCGTGGGTGCGAACCACACGAGGCGAGAACAAAAAAAGTGCTGCTGTTTTCGAAGAGGTCTGTTACGGGATTAAATCTGTTTGGGCTTTGAAGGAGCTCATGCCGATTGAAGGATCTTTTGAGAGCCGCGTCTCGGTCTCCGCTGCGGGACGTAAGGAGGAATGTGTGCAGAGCTTTCGTACAACGAAGTCACTCCCTACGTTTGCCAAGATTTAGGGCCATTCCTTGGGAGGACACGGTGATTTTAAATGCGGCTTAGTTCTTCCGTATGCGGGTGGCATGGGCCACGGGTTGAGAAGCTAGTGTCTTTGTTGGGTATCTCGGCCGGAGAAGCATACGGGATGCGTCTGAGGAGCTACCGATTACGTTGACATTTCGGGGCTTGCCGAAAGATTTGCTTGAGAGGCGAGGGGAGACGTCTTTCGCGTGGGACGCGTTTCGCTTCCGTGCGTGATTGCTACTTTGTTCACATTCACGTCTCGAGGGTGTGTGCCATCACAAAGGTGTGCTTGGACTGTGAGGTGAGCTGTGCGGAGTGGAGGAGATATCGTGCTCATTGGTCTTCCCCAGGCGAGACGTTCACAGGCATGGGCGGGATGGCGGCCCGTGAGCCGTCTACGCGTGGGGAGGGAGTCCCGCTATGCTTGACCGTGTGCGTTGCCGAGGGAGAGGCTGCGAGATGATGCACGAGGTGCCAATGTCTGTGACGCTTGGGTCTTTCTCGCGACGTCCCTTACGGTGATAGGGGTAATCGAGTGGCTGGAGCTACGGATGGCCAGGACTTGGCACGCATCACTTGCGATGGTGGGTTCCCCATTGGAAGTTCTGCGTACTTGTAGGACCGCTCGAGGAGGGATACATTGCATCGTCGCAGTCGCGGGGCATCTCGAACGTCCTTCTATATTCCATCATTGGTTACTGCGGCAAGATGCGAGACGTAATGGAAGCCGAGATGCCCCTTGGCTGATCTCGAGTTATAAGCTTGCTACCTTTGAGGTGGGATCTCTGCGGATGGAGGATCGCTTCCCGGCCTATTCTTTGGTCACCGTGGTGGCAATACACGTCCTTTTCTGCCCGGGGTTCTCTTTCAAACACGGAGAGAAGGCAGCGTTGCATTAAACGACGCATATACGGGTACCGGGTACGAAAGGGAGTGTATGGGGGAGACACGAGAATGGCTATCTTGTGGAGACGGAGTATTTGTTGGGTGCCGATCACACAGACAGGTTCGGGACATCGGTGAGGAGGGACGGAGGCGAGGGCTAACCACAGGAATCGTGCGCGATGCCGTATGGCTGATTATGTTGGCAAGTGTGCTGTCGGGGAGGCCAATCAAAGCCTTTGCTCACGATGATGGCTCGAAGCGAGGCGGCTCGAAGACAGAGCTAGAGAAAGGAGCCGTATTGACAGCGCGGGATTGACGGCAGGCGTCGGTGAAGAGTCACTGAGCCGGAGTAGAAGGCCTCTGGGAATATTTCTGCTAAGGTGAAGAACACTTCCTTCGCGTGGGGGAAAAGGGGAAAAAGGGAAGAAGGATGAAGGACCTAGGTACGGGAAACTAGGTTGACCTTGCTGGCTTGTCGAGCATATCCACCCTTTTGTCATTGCGGAGCACATTAATTGATTAATGTTTTATTGTAGTTTTGCTACGCGTGTAGCCAGAAGTCAAAGAGGATTGGCCCAGGTGCTTGAACTCATCAAAGAATGTTTTAACTTAGTTATGAATTTGTAGGGGTTAAAATGAAAAGAGTTTTCGAAACACAAGCAATTGATGCTTATTGTATTTTTTTGTTTTTAAGCACCAGGAACCAAGATGGCTGCCTCACGTTCCCCTTTTACAGACCGCGGGACCAAGGGGCTCGAGTCACCGTAGTTCGACACTTTGGAGGTGAATTTGAGAAAAACACCAAGACAAAAGGAAGTGCGACCACGTTTTTTTACCTCGGATCATGCAAGCGAAAGGGTGTATTCCAGGTTAGGTATTACTCTTTTAGCTTGCTTTTTAATTTATGGAGGGGACCGGTGTATAGGGGGAAGGTGAGTTGGACTCGTGCTCTTCCTCAAGCGAAGTATCTGCGGAGCTTGCTTCCCGTCACCGTGGGTTAACGAAAGGGTTTCCGTCCAAATCTGCTAGCTTCATGGCCTCCCTCAGGAGAAAGATTCTCCTTGTCAGACCCACGAACTTCCGGTCCTATCCGAGGTAGGCTCCCACTTTCCAGGGGATTGGTCCGCAACGTGAGGAGGCTTTTTCCTTTAGCACCAAGTCGCCTTCTCGATGTCCTCGGATCTTTGACTTTCTCTTGTCGAATGCTCGTGGCGCATTACCGTCTCACGGTAGGCTCGAGTTGTGTTCCATGGCTTTCAATCTGCGCTCGTCGAGTGCAGAGCAAGTTCGTCCGTCAGACGGACTGCACGTAGCCATTCGACTTCATTGATCCCAGGATTTTCCAAGAAGGACTCGGAGGGATGGAATTTCCAATTCCACGGGTAACATGTGCTTCCATTCGCGTAGGTAAGTGCGAACGGAGTCTCCCTGTGGCGGTTCGGCCGATGTCTCTGGGTGATCCCCCGAGGAAGGGCTAGATGTAGCTTTTCGGGCCGGTCCCGGAGCCTGCAGTGGTCATCTTTCGATTATCATGGCGAGAGTGCTTGTTGGCTGCCTCTCTACCGCACCATTGGTTTGTGGTGCAGGTAGGAGAAGGCACCCGTGCACGTGTGACTCCCGGAGTTCGGTCGGTAGTTGGGTCACAAGTTTCCTTCGAAGTGAGTCCCATTGTGGAGATGATCCTCATTGGGCACCCGGTATCGGCACATGATGTTCTCGGATGAACTCTGCGCAGCCCTTCCTAGAATTCGGTACCTTGTACGATGCCGGCTTCTACCCATTTGGTGAGAAGTAGTCGGCTCACGACGGTAAAACTGAACTCGTGACCATTGCTCCTCGGAGGAGTTGGATCTTGCTTAGATGACTTGTCGATTCCCACCATTGTGGCGAAAGTGCCGTAGGCGTAGTCATGGCGTAGGAGTTCTCATGAGGAGGGATGTGATTGAGAGTTGGAAAAACGGGTTGACATTTGTCGCAACTTCGGACGAAAGCTTGGATGCGGTACATTTCCATTCATATCCACATAGTATCCCATACGGAGGAAATGGATTTGTCAATCAATGCTCGGGCTGTTCATGTGCGGACGCGGGTTAGTTGTGAACTTCGTTCATTCATCACTAGCTCGCCGGCTTTTCTTTGTTTACACACCTGGAAGGAGTGGCCCTTGAGGTGGCGACTTGGCTTGTACAACATACCCCCGGAATGACGAAATGGGATGCCGTAAGGCGTTTTAATGCCATCATGTTTTTGGCTTTGATCCCTTCTTTGTATTTTCCATCTTCATTTGTGAAGGAGAGCTTCCTCCGCTTTGGAGTAGTACCTTGGTAAATTTGATTGTACGGGGTTCGTCGATCGTTTCGTTTTCTTTTTGATCTCCACAGCCAAATAGGCGAGGGTGTTTCCCAGTCTGCCTATTACGAGGGGTTTCTTCGCGCTTTTCCCTCGGGAATTTCTGACAAGAGAGGCGAGGGTTGCAGTGGCGTCTGCGAAGCGGGATTTCTGATCTCTCTTGGCGAAATAACGTGAAAAGAAGATGTCCTTGAGCGAGCAATGAGCTCACTCTCACGTGTACGCGTGTGGTACTTCGAAGGCCGAATCTGACCGATCTTCCATTTGTTGGATACTTGATTGATGATCAATGCCGAAGTCTCCATATACATCCAAAGCTCTCCCCGAGATGTCGCGCTCGAGGGCGGCTTTTCCAAACTTCTTTGCCGCACAAAGCTTCGTATTCTGTGCATTGTTGGTTGCTTGAAAATTCGGACTTGACGGCTGCATGGGGAGTATGCTCGTCCTTGGGGATCGACAAGGAGCATTCCAATGCCATTCCCCTTCTTGTTGGTCTGCCCCAATCGAAGAAGAGTTGCCAGCGGTTTGCGTTTGTCCAAGTGAAAAAGATTCCGTCGTCCGGAAATTGCGGGTCAGGGACCCTTAGGTTCACTGCTCGGGAAGTCGGCAAGCCGATCCGCCATTACTCGCCCTTTGTTGATTTTCTTACCATGTACTTGCTGTCGAACTCAGCCAGGAAGAATGACCACTTGGCTAGCCGCATTGACAGGGATGGTTTGTCAAAGAGATATCTGACGGTCCACTTTGGAGACCAGAGCACCGAATGCGACCGCATGTAGTGTTTCGGGGCTTCCCGACTACCCATACCAAGGCGGTACATGTGTTTTCTCTGATGCCGAGTAGCCGAGTTCACTTCCTTGAAGCTTTCGGCTTACGAAGTAGATTGCATGCTCAACCTTGGAATCTTTCGTTTTGTGCGCATTGCTCCGATAGACGTGTTCATTGCGTCGACACAGGAGTAGTGGCTTGTCTTCGTGTGGCGGAGCACAAATTGGGGATTAACCAAGTAGGTCTTGATTTTCTCGAAAGCCGTCCGGCACTCGGAGTCCCATTTGGATGTCGGCATTCTTTTTCATCCGCTTTGAACATGGGCTCGCAGCAGAGATGTCAACCGGTTGATGAAGCGACCGATGTATCGAAGTCTTCCCATGAAGCTTTTCACTGTCGTGGTTTGAGGCGGCTTCATGTCGATGATGGCCTTGATTTTCCCGGGGATCGGCTTCGATACCTCTTTACGTAACCATGTACCCCAAGACCTTGCCGCGCTTGACGCCGAAGGTGCACTTTGGCCGGTTCAACCTCATGGAGTGTTTTCTCGAGTCCGTTGAAGAACTTCCTCGCATATGTCTATGTGCCGCATGTCCGATCCCTTGGAGGGATGATCATGTCGTCGACATATACTTCGATTTCTTTGTGAATCATGTCATGGAAGAGGGTCGCCGCAGCCCCGCCGGTAAGTAGCCCCGGCGTTATTTAGACCGAACGGCACGACCGTGTAACAAGATGTCCCCATGGAGTGGTGAAGGCAGCCTTGGCCTCGATCCTCCTGACATCTTGATTCGGGTTGTATCCAAGAAACCCGTCCACGAAGGACTTTACTTCAAATTTGCCGTGGTGTCGACTCAAACATGTCGATGTTAGGCGGTACCGGGAAATCATCCTGGGGGCTGGCCTTGTTGAGATCCCGAAAATCCACGCAAAGCATCTCGACCTTTCCGTTGGCCTTGGTGACCGTCACGATGTTGGAGAGCCAAGTCGGGTACTCAATCACTCGATGAAACCAACTCGGAGCATTTTCTCAATTTCTTCTTTAACTTGCAAGGACCACTGCTTGATCTTGCGCAGCCTTCGTTTGACTGTGCTTGGATTCGGGATCCAGGGAATTCGTGCTCCACGATTGAGGGATCGAGTCCCGGCATGTCCCGATATGACTGTGCGAACACGTCAACATACTCCCGAGGAGGTTTATCGTGGCTTCCTTTTTCGCATCGGCGAAGAAACTCCGCCCACTTGTGTCTCTTTAGGCTCTCGTGCACCGACCCCAGGTTCACTTTGGTCATAACCTCTTCGGCACTGGGCCCGGTTGTCCTCTTGGTCAACTACACGCCGAGAACTTCTTTAATGTATTGTTCGTTTAATGTGTCTCGCTTCTTTATCAATTGAGTTATTAACGTCTTTTTAAGTTGTTTGTTAACTTATCGCTGTTAAAGTGGCAATGAGAGGATACTCCGAAAGGTCGACTTTTCATTACACAAGAACGGGAATACATGATTGGCTACAACATTATAGTCCTCCTGCGTAAGGCCGCTGGATGACTCGCAGGATCGGACTGACAAGGACCGACTCAAAGGGTTTGAGACCGGGTTTAGGGAGATGTGGGTGCGGGCCCGGCCTTGTCTTCCAATTCGCCCCGGCTTGCCCTCGTCCGGTGAAAGTTACCCAATTCTTCAAAGTGGCATTGGCCGGATGCTTGAGGAGGGTGCGGGGATCGAGAGGCTTGGCTCCCGCCGTCCCTATCATGGCGATCATGCCGTTGTCTGAGCCCCGCCGATCAAGTTGGGCAACTCCATGACTTCTTCAAACGTACTCAGAGCCGGTCCACCGAGAGCGTCTTCTATGAATTCCGGTTCCTTCGCTTTGGATTTACTGTCTCGAATGTGGCCTCTGCGGCTGATCCGAACAACTTGTTTCCCATGGAGAGTACCCCGAGTTGCTCCTCCAAGTCTCGGGATTCCTTTTGAATGTGTACTCATGCCGGACTCGTGGTGGCGCTTGGTCCAGTAGAGCCGTGATGTCGAGGAACGCTCCCTTATCGGATTAGCTTTGAGTCCTCTCAAACGCTGAGGTCCCGTGCTAGCCGTTCCATTCTTTCGTAGTCTTGGTGTTGACTATCCCCGCTTCTTTCTCATCTTCACCTCCACCGTCGGTCCCCTGGTTCCCTGCCGTCGGTCCCCTCGGTTGCTCTGCCGCCGCCTTCTGGTCCCCTCGCCTGATGTCGGTTCCCTTGTTGGTCCCCTCGCTTCGTCGGTTCCCTTGGTGAAGTAATGAGCGAGGTCAAAGCCGTAAGGTCGGAGATTGGGTGTGCCGTCTGAGGTTCCCCTTTGTGGCCGCCGCCTTGGTGCGGGCGAGCCTTTGGCCTTCCTTGATGTCGCCGGCTGTCGGCACGCAGCAAGCTCCCCGGACCGCGTGTGTGGTCCTTGACTTCAATAACTTGGTGCCGGGCCTTGCAGCCTTTGCCGAGCCCCGCCCCGGGATGAAGTTCATGAGTTTCATCATCCTCATGGCGGGAGGAATCGATCGTGGAGACAAAGGGAAGGTCCACGTTGCATATTTGGATCTGGAGGTCTCCAGAGTGAATCCAAGTAATGGCATGTCATCATTATGCTTGATTTCCAAGACCGGAATGTCGTTGGTGCCGGTCCCCTGCGGTGACACCGTCGCCGTAGACCGTGGTTAGCTCGTTGCCTTGCATGAACTTGAGGCACCGGTGAAGGGTGGATGCCACGCCATTGATTTGATGCAGCCTGTGGACGCCCAGATGGCCGTGAAAGTGATTGGAATGTCCAACACTTGGAATTCGGTGGGGATCACCCGCTTGCCGAACCGTATGTTAAGAGTAGCAACCCCGAGAACCGTACGGGAAGTAGAGTCATAGGCCTCGACAAAGGTGGACCGAAGGCTTAAGATCTCGCGGGCTTGATGTCAAGCAGTCCATCATCTTGGCGGGCAAGACATTCATTCCGAACCTCCGTCTACCAACACGCGAGGAAGACGACGCTCGTCCAAACTGGATCGTGATGTAAAGCGGCTCATTGTGATCAGCCCCAAATTTTGGAAGGTCCAAATCTGGAAGGTGATAATGTTGCCATAGTGGATGTTACCAATCATCTCGAATGACTTCATCCGGGGTCAAGGCCCACGGGGACCATGGTACGGGCCAGCTTTCCTCTAGCTTCGAGCTTGTGAGGATAAGAGGAGGCGAGCAGAGACCAAAGGGAAATGTTCGCCCGAGTCCGCTTGAGCCGAGTGAGGATCGGGTCCTCTTTCAAGGAACTTGCGTCCGCGGGCCGGCCGGACCGCACTGCCCGTCGGCTTTTTGGTGGCCTTAGGTGGTAATGCATGGATTTGACCCGATCGGGTTAGAACGCCGACATCGTTTGGTCCCTTCGAACAAGCCGCTTCCGAGTTGAGCCATAGTTAGGAGGAGGATTCCTCGTAAAGATAGTGGCCACGCGTCTTCCCTCAACTCATTGGATTGTGGATGAATTCCTGGAGCTTCGGGCAGCTTGACGGATTCTCGTCCTGTGATACCGGCTTAGGTGCCTCTCGCGGGGAGGTAGCCTACGCTGACGCAGCTTGTTCGAACGTCGTGCACAAAAGCTGAGCTCGAATCGAACTGTGCGGTTGGCCGACCCTCCGGGGGAGGTTGGAGAGTTCTCGGCTCAAGCGAACGGTCTCCTTGATCTCTTCACGGTATATCGCGTTCCTTTCCTTCTTGCCGAGCATACTGTAAGGGCCCCGGGAGTCGGGTCCGGCGATACTCGTGGTTGGCTAGTTTTCCTCCACTCGGGCCCAGTATCAACCTTCTTGCAATGTGAGCTCGCGTCGAGAGTTAATGCCTCGCGTTTCTTCCCATGTGAGAATAGCCGTGCTTCTTTTGAACCGCGTGCGGCAGTCTAGGTAAAACCTCCATTGGGGAGAGTTTTCTTTCTCTGCTTTATCTCGAGTGGCGGTATGCTTCTGGAAGGCGAGTATACGGCTTCCCGAACATCTCGCCCATGTGATCGGTTGCCGTCCCGCTGATCGTTTCGTAAATGAAGGCTCGTAGATCGTGGAATTTCCCCGAGTAGTTGCCGAGACGAATTTCCATCCTCCTCTTGTTTTTAAATAGACCTTCCTCCCCGAGTTGGCCTTTCAATTTGAGTGCGGAGATGATCCGTTCCCATCCTCCCGTGACCCTCGGGAGTCCGGTTTTGCTGACTTCATGCCCGGCTTGGAAGAGAATGGTTTCATCGTCTTCATCGTCGCTTTCATTGCAGAACTTGCTTTCCTCGGGAAGGTAAGCGCCGGGATTCGTTCCGCCGTGTCGTTCCATCTCCTAGGTCATCGGGACCGTTGACCACCTCGTCGGCAAAGGGGCTGGATGAGAACAGACGGTAGTCCGGGAAGTTGCCATGGGCAAAACTCCCGAGGTCGAACCGGTCTAGAGTGGCCTCTAGCTTCTCGTCCGAAGCCGCCTGTGACACTTTAAGGGCTTGGTCCCCGTAGGTCTTTCGAGCTTGGTCTTCGTCCCAAAGACGACTTTCTTGAGCGGCTAGCTCCATGAGAGCTTCCTTGCGAGACCCAGGCAAGCCTCCGTAGGTGCGCATCGCCCGGCTAGTGTCCGTAACCGTGATTACATTCAAATCGCCGAATGGCGGGAACACTTGGATTACATTGACGAAGGAAGCCTGACCGGGACATTCCATGCGTCCTTCCTTAATCTCGATCACCAAGAAGTTTGCCCATATCTCGTTGATTGACTCCCACTGGGGTATTGAATTCTCGCAATGTTGACGGTCTCGTGATCTCGCTCGATCGCTAAGTCTATCAAAGCTAGCGCCGATTGGCGTGGATATCTCGAACCGGCCGCGACGGCCGGGAGCAGACCGAACCGAAGCATGTTGATGCCGAGGTGGTCATTTCCTGCGTGTCGGAAGCCGACTCGCCTTGCGGGGAAGACTTTCGCGTATGTTTTCGGGTGGCTGGTGGAAGCGTTCCCGAGGTTGATCTGACTTGTAGCAGGGTGAGGAGCTTGGTCTCCTTCGCTGTTGCCCTTGGCCTTGGCGGCGCTTGAGGGTATAAGCTTGACTGACGGCACGGGCCGGTTGCCACTGGGGCTGGTACTTGGGAGTAAGGATGAGCTCTGAGCTCGCTTGGCCAATGCCTCGTTTACCATGAGCAGGCAATCATCGAGGGTGACCTTGGTGTTGCAGAATCTGATAACAAGGACGGGATCCTTGGCTTCATCAGATACCTGGAATAGATGATATTGACGAAGTCGTCGCCATTCACTTGATCGTAGGGATTCCTCGTTGCGTGAATCACGTGCTTCCAATTGTCGGATAGCCGTCTCAGATCGGACGTTGAGCTTGACAATTTCCATGGTATTGGAACCTTGGTCGTAGGTGACCCGATCGAAGGAGTTCCGTCCTCAAACCGAGCATGTGAATGCGGAGGTTCGCTTGCGGGTCCGCCGCGTCCTCGACTCCGGAGAGTCCAGATTCATCGTCATCCGATCGCTCAATCCAGGTGTAGGGACGTATCAAGGCCAGTTGCGTGGCCGGAGCAGCCTAGGAAAACATCATGCTCTTCGTTGGAGAAGAGGGGTGCAGCCGGGTAGTTCCTCGTGGAGGACGTCCCATACAACTTCCATGCATTCATCACGAGAATGACGGTGCTTTGTTGACCTTGATCACAAAACCTCTTCACGGCGGGGCCAGAGAGTTTGTTTGGAGAATGCCGACGAATCTCCGATTGGAGACTCGGGGTTTATGTGCCCGTATCATGGCGATATTCGCCGTTTCCTTCCACCCGCTCCAAGTGTCGGAAACGACAGCTTGAACTTGATGTATCTGACCGTCTCGTGGTCCGCCCGCTCGAGTACGTTTACATAGTTAGCATCTCCGACTCGAGGGATTCCGATGAGATTTGCCCCGATAGTCCCTCGTTGATTCGAAGGAGGTAACCCCGGTGCCCCGAGTGCGGACACGTTTGCCACACGTTCTCGCTTCGTTTCCTATGAGGAAACCGTCCCTGATGACTTCAAGATCTCCCTATCTGCTGATGAACTTGACGCATTGATGGAGAGTGGAAGCTATGGCCTTCATGTGGTGTAGCCAAGGGCGTCCCAAAAGAGCCGCGAACTCGGATGGAATGTCCATCACGTGGAATTTTGCCGGCACCATTCGGGTTTCGAACCAAAGTTCCAGAGTCACCGTCCCCTGTGATGGGACGAGACGAGTTGTCGTAGGCCTTGATAGTCCGAGTAGACGGTATCAAATGGCTTTCATGGATGCGGAGAGCTCGCATCATGCCGAGAGGGAGGACATTAACGGCTGACCCGTTATCTACCAATACTCCGGGAGTGATATGGTGTTGAGTTTGAGAGTGATGTACAGAGCTTCATTGTGCCCCGAGGCGTCTCTCGGTAAGTCTTCATCACAGTAATGTGATCATGCCGCCATACAAAGCGGGAGTCGTAGATCTCGCCTCTATCCGTAGAAGGAGAGTCATCCACCCATCCGTTTCGTCTTCCTCTTGCGAGGTAAAGCCTTGGCTGGAACCTCGTGAGTATGCTGAGGCCGCCCGCGGCGGTTGCCGCCCTTGGTTAGCACATTGATCGAGTGCGATTGCCAAGCCGACCTTGATCTTCCTTTACCGGTCCGGCTCTAAGCCGGACAAGTTGAATCTTGGCCGATCCCGCGGAGGGTTAGGCTTGACCGGCGCAAGACTATCAAGATCCGAGGTATTCCTGTTCCGTGGTCCGACTCGGTTTCACCGGGCTTTTCGGCTTTCCCACCCCCGTCTCGCTCTAGAGCCGCATGGCCCGGAGGCAAAGAGGACCTGGCCGGAGTACAAGCACGTAGTAGTCGAACCTCCCGAGGGTTCTCCAAGTGTACCTACACCGGTATCTCCGGCCAGATCTTTCTCTCGCCGCTGTTGAGAGGATTTCTTCTTCGTTTCTCTGAGGATTGCTCTACGCTCGAGACTCGTACCTGTGCAAAGTGAGCAGCCACAAACATCGTAGCCGATGTGAACATTAGAGGAGGATCCAAACAAAGAGGCGGAGAAACCGGTTCGTAGCACACTTCGGGCACCCACTCAATGGAGTTCACGCCGTTATTATTCGGAAAGGGATTCCCGATCAGTATTGGGCCCACGGGGCGCTCTAACTTGCCTTCTTCTATCAAGTTCGGATTTCGTATCGTAACCCCAAACAGCTTGTCGTGGTATGGCCGTGATACCGATGGAAGGCGCAAGATTTGCTCTTGTCCGCATTGGCTACGGGAACTTTGGGTTTGTAATTGGCCACGGCTTAAGGAGACCCTCCTTGATTAGCCCTTCCAAAGATCTTGCTCAATGGCATGTCCAACTTGTCGAAGTGTACGGCAGCCGCTTCGAGTAGAACCGTTGCTTTGTGGACCGGGTTTCGTTACCCGACCGTTGTCCCCGATGGACGTAGCCGATGCACGTATCTTTCCTTTCACGGGGCCGGTGCGGATTGAATGCACTGCTGAGCGGATTCGTACGGCCGTGGCAAAGAGCCAACTTTTCCTTGAGATCCTTCTCGAACCGTGAGCCGGCATTGACCATGGCCCGAGATCCGGGAAGAAATTGTGATCGATGAGAGTTCCGATGGACGGTGCCTCAAGCAAGACTCAAGATCCGCATCCGTTCGTCTCGGGAGAGCGGCTCCATGATTTCTGAGAGTTTCCACCTCCATCTCTTGTAGAATTCCCCAACACTTTCATCCGCTCGCTCGTGGTGATTAAGTCCTCGCGACTTGTTTCCCACTCTAAGTTGGATCTCGTACTGCCCAGAAGATGTTACCGATCCGTTCCTGTGCGGCGATCCGCAGCTTCGACCTCGTAAACCATCGTAACGCCGAGCTGAGCGTATGCCGGAAGTGGTCGGCCATTTGCCGGAGGGTTGCTCCTTTTGCTCTCATGCCGAGAACGTAAGTGTCGACGTGCGTTTGAGGACATTCGGTTCCATCGAATCGGTCCATCTCCGGCATTCCGAACTCGGGCAGGGAGAGGCGTGACCATTCCCTGGATCTCGTGGATTTGAACGTTTCCCGCTTTGAGCCGCTCATGGTGGCTTTCGTGTCTTTCATCCGCTCGACCATCCAGTGCTAAGGTCGGGTCCAGCTGGTGGACTCGTGAGGCTCGGCGCCGGTGCTACCACGTGAGCGGTAGTGATTGGAGGTGGAAGGCTTATATACGAGAATATACGGAGCCTTTTCGAACCGTATCGGGGTTTGTCCCCTGTTTAGTGGATTCGTGTATAGGCAACGGGACGAACCCGGAGGGTACCGAGGGATATTGGCATCTCGAGATGGTCCACGGTGCGCCGGTGATATTGAGTGACGGGTGTAGCACCGGGCCGACCAAAATTGACAGTGGTTGCTCGAGAGGTGGCAACATGGAGCCTAGGTCACTGCTTCCTTGGTTGGAAGGCATCCCGTAAGTTGGCGGGGGAGGAACCCGATTGAAGGTTTGGTGAACTGGTTTTGGGGAATCGTCATCCTCTACCAGACAAAAGTACCGTCTCGACCGGGGATAGCCGCTATACCACGCTCATTCGTAAGCCGTACCACGAAATTCTCGCCGATCTTCTTTCGCCTCTTGTGAACCTCACAAGCCCTGATGGCTTCTTCCAATGTCATATCTCGTTACACGGTGGCGGGGGTCCTTCCCCGTCACGATTTCTCGGTGAGCTAGACATGTCGGAAATTCCGGGCCGAGGGAACCGAGGGAACCGAAGAACCGTCCGACGCCGCCGTTACCGTGATCCCGGCAAGGCGCCGACCCGGAAATCCGAACCACTTTCTCGCTCGCCGCAGTGGAACGAAAGGAAGGGTTTAGGCTTCGGAAAAGGGTATTTGGCTCAAGGTTTTCGGGCTTGTGCAATGTGCGCTACCGATTAAAGTTTACTTAAAGCGCGTTTTCTCGTAGTCCTAATTGGTTGGAAAAGAGCATGTCTTCTTTTTCGCAACTAATCCTAGAGCTCTAATCAGTGGATCTCGTCACTACGCTTATAAGCCCCTCGTTTCCATTGTAGATCATCTTTCTCAGACGGACTATCCCGAGCGAGGTCCGATAAGGCAAGCGAGTTCCACCGACAAAGGAAAAAGTGAACTTAAGGCTAGCCGATCACGCAAACTTTCGACGTGTGCGGCGTACGGGCCACTGGCCGAGGTCAACGTCCTTAAGTTAAGGCGGAGTCGTGCCAAAATTTGGGCATGACCTCTCCCGACTCGCTTGTGCGAGAGACCTTTAGCTTTTAGCGTTGGCCAAGTTGTGGCCGGCACCTGCACATACGGCGAGGTTTGGTGACACGGCGTCACATTGAACCCTCGGGTATATTTTTCGGCAGAGCTCCGCGTCAAAGTCAAGGCTGAAAAGCTCAAGACTTCGGGTCCGGAACGACCTTTGGTCTAAAACTCTCGAGCTTGACTCGGAGCGGGGCCTAGCGTGAAAAACATACACTTAGGCTTTATGACACGAGCTAAGCCAAAACCAACCGGGGTCTTGGACAAAGTGTGACACAAAGGAGCGCATGGCTTACACGGGCTAGGGATGGGATGTTTGGGACGACCCCGTGCGCCCGAAAGGTGTCCGGCACCAATCGGAGTGCAACCGATAAGGCCATCCCGGTTAGGGTTGTAGTGTGCAAAGTGTACCGAGGCAAGCAAGTGCACGTGAAGTGCGGTGTTCCGAGGCAAAGAAGCGCGCGTAGTGTGCGGTCACTAAAATTCTTTTTCCGAGTAAAACAGAGATTTTTTCGTAATGTGTCTTAAAGAATTTATGATGCACAGTTCAAAAGACAGCATGAAAATCAAACATGAATGGGGATGCACAAACATGGTGAGATTTTGAAAAGTTGACAATGTAATGCCTTTTGAAAAAAACCGTTCGAGGTTTAAAGTAACACACACACGAAAACGAGGAAGGGTAAACGAAAGTTTGACCCACGGAAGGCTTTTTAGAAAACAACGGTAGTTTTGAAAAAAGTATCTTTTCCCCAGCGGAGTCGCCAACTGAAATTACCCGATCTTTTCCGCGCGCGGGGCGCGGCGGAAAAGGCGGTTGTCTTTCGCGGGGGGTTGGTGTCTGAGACCTCGCTTCACGGGAAGGAGCAGAATGAGGAGTCGCCACGCGGTTTTGTATTTTGAGCCCAAACGTTGAGAAACGGCTATTGCGAAAATGGTGTCGTTTTTATTGGTAGCAAAAACTTAGGAAAAGGCTTTGAAAACGGGGATCATTTTTATTGGCAAAGAAAACGAGTAAAAAGCTTTTTAGTACCAGAGATTGTTAGGTTCGGAGGTCAGGTTACGTTTCGGGTAGAGTATTACGAGATCGCCCGAAACGCCTCGCATGACGAGTCTTTCTACCTTTCTCGAAATCGTGTGTGTGTGTGTGTGTCTTTTGAAATGGGGGCTTGAATGACAAGCTTTAATCTTGGTTTGAGTGACAAACGTTGATTAGGTGACTTTGTTTGAAAAGACGAGCGTTTGAATGACAAACGTCGGTTTTGAGTTTGAAATGAGCGTTTGCGTGGCAAACGTCGACTTTGAGTTGAAATGAGCGTTTGCGTGGCAAACGTCGACTTTGAGTTGAAATGAGCGTTTGCGTGGCAAACGTCGACTTTGAGTTGAAATGAGTCATTGTTAACGATTTTTACGAGAAAAATGCGTATTAAATGATTTTAAGTGTCAAATGGCGGCTTTGAGTTTGAAGATGAGCATTCGGAGGCCGAACGTCATGTCGCGCGTTTTGAAAGAGAGTTCGACGGACGAACTCCGGTTTTGAACCGGCATTACATTGTTAACGATTTTTACGGAAAATGCGTATTAAATGATATGCGATCAACGAATCGGGTTGCGACTCGGACTTTTGAAAAGTAAATACTATCACAATCCAAACGGATCGGACTTGTAAATGACAAAAGATTTAAAGCGGTGTCAACGGAATCAAACGATCCTAATTGTAAATGACGATCAACGAGGCCAAACGGCTCGGAATTGTAAATGACGATCAACGAGGCCAAACGGCTCGGAAGTGTAAATGACGATCAACGAGGCCAAACGGCTCGGAATTGTAAATGACGATCAACGAGGCCAAACGGCTCGGAATTGTAAATGACGATCAACGAGGCCAAACGGCTCGAATTGTAAATAACGTGAAAGTAAACTAACGGGTCGAAACGCCGTTTTAACCCGTGATTACTTCTCTTACGGAAAGAGAAGAGGATCGAGG
The DNA here is from genome assembly GCA_022495995.1 of Adenophora triphylla var. japonica. Classification (NCBI taxonomy): domain Eukaryota; kingdom Viridiplantae; phylum Streptophyta; class Magnoliopsida; order Asterales; family Campanulaceae; genus Adenophora; species Adenophora triphylla. The sequence goes on along the minus strand of JAFEMH010002490.1, from coordinate 315,505 downwards.
GGCTAAAACGTATCGGACCCCGTTAGACGGAGGCGTCTACATTTTGACAATGACGTTCGAAACAGTTATAGCGACTGGCGCGTAAACCGAGACGGAACGGAAGATTCAGAGAGAGGGAGTTATACCTATGGCTAGGGTCGACTCCTTTGGCTCGGGAGGTGTGCACGGGACACGGAAAGTTATTCGAAAGGTTGTTTCGAAGTTGTAGGGTGCGTATTTGATCGAAATACGAAGGTTTCACGCGAATCGAGGCAAAATGGGAGCTCGGGAGGGGTGGAAACCGGTTTGGACCGTGGGGTATGTGAGTTTTTGGTCTCAAAATCCTCTTTCTTTGCCTTTGACAGCAACTTCTATTTATAGGGTGAAAATTGCAAGAGAGGAGTCCCACGGACTTGACCGAATTTCGTGGGTTTTGGGAATTTTGGAAACTGGGAGGACTTGTTGGCAATTTCGTGAAAATTGCACAGTGAGTCCCACGGACTTGGCTTGCAAACCAGGGGTATTTTGGTCTTTTGGCCTTGATTTGTGATTGACGAGTGACTAGAGGGAGGTGGCATGCAGGACACGTGTCCTGTGACTCACCAGAAGTGTGGGAGTTCGTTCCCCGGTCCCGGTTTTGTCCGTTTTTTAAAATAACAGTCCGGGAAATGTCCGAAACGCCCCCGGAAAGTGCCGGAAAATGCGTTTGTCAGGGAAAGCCATACTTTTACGTGAGATGTCACGTGTTAAGTACGGTTTGACGTCGGGATGCACGGGGCAGTCCCGGGACGTCTCGTTGGCACAGCAACGGGGAGTTTAACGAGTTCCGGTTAACCTGGAGCGGGCCAGTTAACGGATTTCGGTTAACTTTCTGACGGATTTGGACGATCCGGATTTGGGTACTTACAGTAGGGCCTCGACCTCTGGGGGAATGATTAGGAGGAGTTCTTCCTGGTTGAGATTGATTCGGAGGTGTCTAGACCTGAGTGAGACTATTAGGAGGCGTCTGAACCTACGGGAGACTGAAAGGGTGTGAGAAATGTCCGTCCCTGACGGCATATTCTGAAAGGGTGTGAGAAATGATCGTCCCTGACGGCGTATTCTGAAAGGATACGAGAAATGTCCGTCCCTGAAGGCGTATTCTGAAAGGATGTGAGAAATGTCCGTCCCTGACGGCGTATTCTGAAAGGATATGAGAAATGTCCGTTCCCGACGGCGTATTCTGAAAGGATGCGAGAAATGTCCGTTCCTGACGGCGTATTCTGATAGGATATGAGAAATGTCTGTTCCTGACGGCATATTCTGATAGGATATGAGAAATGTCCGTCCCCGACGGCGTATTCTGAAAGGATGCGAGAAATGTCCGTTCCTGACGGCGTATTCTGATAGTATATGAGAATGTCCGTCCCTGACGGCGTATTCTGAAAGGATGCGAGAAATGTCCGTTCCCAACGGCGTATTCTGAAAGGATGCGAGAAATGTCCGTTTCCGACGGCGTATTCTGAAAGGATGTGAGAAATGTCCGTCCCTGACGGCGTATTCTGATATACGGAGGAAGCGAGATCTTATGCTGGGAATTCGATGGAAATGATGGTCGAAGAAGGATGGTTGTGCGGGCTTATGTTGATTTGCCGCTCGTCTTTTGTCTACTGGGGATATGGTGTTCGGGCTTACGGTGATGGCCGAAGAGAGATTGTTGTGTGAGCTTATAGTGATTGCCGCTGAAATGGGGTGGTCGGGCTTACGATTGACGGCCGGGGAATTGAAAGTTCGCTTGCGGGACCGAAAAGATACTCGGGCTTACTATGGCGGCCGATTTACCTTCTGAAGGTGGTAACTGAGATTTGACGTCCGAAGACAGAGTGTTAGTGAGGACTAACGAGAAATTTAACGTCTGGAGACGGGGCGTTAGAAATGTCTAACTGAGATTTATCCTCGGGGGAGGGGACGTTAGAAATGTCTAACTGGGGAATTTTTTTAACTTTTGGGGGCCAAAAGGGTTAAATTCGGAATTCTGAAAAGCTGAGGGGCCAAAGTGGCAAAGGAAACTTTATGGCGTAAAACGGGCCGGCCGGACTCATCTTCACCATGGACCTTTTTTAAGATTAGTACCAGGTGACGCAAACCAGACCAAAAAACCCCATTTCAGGCGAGAGAGAAGAGAGAAAAGAGTGAAATTTCTCCCATTTTTTGCGAGTTTTGTTCAAATCTTTGAGATATTATCATCATGGAAGATGGGTTAGGGCGAAGGGGTCGGCACAGGAGGACCGACAACGAGAAAGCGAGGCTAAGGAGGACGGTGCGAACTACCGATCTTCCTTTGGATCCACCCGAGTTTTATCCGGCTCGAGATTGCTACAAATCCAAGGAGGGGATTGCGAGGAAGGTTAGCATCCTCTAAATTCCGTTAATTTTTAGAATTTGCATTCTTGAATTTTTAGGAATTTTGACTAGAGATGAGTTAGGGTTCTTGGTGCCCGATTTGGGGCTTTTGACCTTGCGATGCCCCTTTGTTGAAATTGACTGTAGCTTAGCTCAATTGATGTTACGGGTAGACAACATAAAAATTTTGGCAGAAAAATTCCATGTCTAGGGGCATTTTCCAAAATTAAAGTGAGTTTAATTCGGGACGGAGTAAATTTTGAAAGTTCCGATTTGGACGGATTTTTCAAAGTGTTTTGAAAGTTTCGGGTTCGACGGAGTTTTCGAAATGACTTGAACCTTTTGGGATTTTGGTCCGTTAATACTTCAACTGGGACGAAAATATTTTTACGAAAAGGGAACCGTTAATGAATGGGTTTTTTGAAACTGAATCGTTAATACTCCAACTGGGATGGAAATATTTTTAGGAAAATGAAGCGTTGATGAACGGGTTTTTGAAACTGAACCGTTAATACTCCAACGGATGAAAATATTTTTAGAAAAATGAACCGTTGATGAACGGGTTTTTGAAACTGAACCGTTAATACTCCAACTGGGATGGAAACATTTTTAGGAAAACAAAACTATATCTTTGTGCTGATATGTTTTTCGCGATTTTTGATATGTGTCTGTGTACGTTATCTCTGTAATAACATACTTTTTCCGTGTTCACCTGCAGTAGCGAGGGCCGATTGATGTGCCTAATGTGAAGAGTAGGGGGAATGTTGAGGCGGTCCGTCAGCTGTGGGAGATGTTCCCAGATGTGGCTCGGGACGGCGAGAGGAGTCCACGGCAGTTCGTGATTGACTCCAGCCTGGCAGGCTTTATCAGTTCGGTAGCCGTGGTGGCTTTGACACAGAGGGAGAAGGTACTTCACGTTGCCCTGAGCGAGTACTGGTGGGACACGACCCACACATTCATTTCAGGTGGGGGGAGTCGATCGTGACACCCAGCTATTTTGCGGCGATTACTGGGTTGTCATTCCGGGGCAACACCATTGAGTGGTTTGATGGCTTCACCAGGGAGCAGTTGTCGGAGCTGCTTGGATTTGATATTACCGATGCCAGGGGCCTGGGTATTCGGTACGGGCCGATGGAGGCTCACTTGAGGAGGGGCATCGAGGACTATTTGGCTGGCTCCGTGAGGATGACATCGGAGTGCTTGGCTCGAGGGTTTTTGTGGTTCGCTTTGTCAGCTACCCTGTTCCCCACTGCTGACACGATATGTCATTTTGCTTTGCTCGGCTCTCTGACCAACCTGGAGGCCGTGAGAGGGTACGCTTGGGGAGAGGCCGATCTGGCCGAGGTCTATTATGCATTGGACAAGTTCTCTCGGGGAGAGGAAAACTCATTAGGCTGTTCTCAGTTTGCTCTAGATGTGAGTTTCCTTCTTTTTCTCTTCCTTGTCTCACTTGTACTCGTATGTATCTGCTTTGTAGCTGACATAACTTTCCTTCCGTTTGACAGGTGTGGTTCTTCGAGGTGTTTCACCCGCATACGTGGGATACCATGGAGGCATATATGCATTTATTCCCTGCCATGTTGACTTGGCAGAAGGCGGCGAGGAAGTCGGCAAAGTCGAGGGAGCGCACCCGATTGACTTATGAGGAGGCATCTCTGGCCATGGACCGAGATTTTTCTCTGAGGATTAGCCTGATCTGGTGGAGTCGGCTTGATCACTTCGTGGTGCATGCTGCTGGGGAGATTACACGTCAGCGGAAGCTGCTGGTGGGGCTCCATTGTGATGTGATGTATCTGGGCGAGAGGGTGTCTTGCCAATATGCTCCGGGGTCTGTCCCATTGGTTTCGAGGGATCCGCCTCTTCACATGCAGTATCCCTTGCTCATAGCCGAGGCAGAGTTGGAGCGGTATAGGCAGGGTGTGCCTCACGTCGAGTACGTCATAGAGTCCTTTTGATTTATTTTTAGACAATAGTGTGTATTGTCCAAGCATTGATTTGTACTTTGTAAGACCCATGGGGTAAAATCTTGTACATTTTGAATATTTATTATGATTACCTCTATTTATTTTTGGCAAATAAGCAAGTAGGTTGATCAAAAAATAAATAATAATGGAACATGCATTTAAACAATAAAATTCGAGCTGGTCAAAATTTATATCTACATGCACTGTTATTAAATTAACTGCACTGTTGCACGAGCCCGGGGCGGATGTGGTGTCAACAGTGAATTATTTAATCACGGGTGAAGGTATTTTGGTCAAGGATTGAATAGGAGGCCTTTTGGAATTGTTTCACAGACAAATAAAGTTGCTGGCTGCATAGTTTACCAAGTCAATCTGTAAAATGGACCGGCCGACCCATGCCTCAATTTCAGAATGTTTTAAATTGCAGTCCAGTTTCTGCAATTTGAAAACACTACGCTTGTTTTTTGAAGCAAAATCTGATTTCTCTCTCAAATTCCTTGGAGTTTTTCTTCGTTTCTCATGGCTTTGTTTCCAAGATTGTCGTCTCAGGCACAAGAACGATATTTGAATTGAGTTTCCAGACGTGGGTATGGCACCACACGAGGCAAAGCAAGGGGTTTTTCAAAGGTTGTTATAGAATGAAGGCGATTTGGGCTTTGAAGGAGCTCATGCCGGATTGGGATCTCTTGAGAGCCGCGTCTCATTTCTGGGATGAAAGGAGACACGTGCACAGTTTCTCGTACAACGAGATTACGCCCACACTCGAGGATTTTTGGGCTATCCTTGGAGGATCTGAGGTGGAGCAGATTGTCCTTCCTTTGACGGGCGGCCTGACCACCGTTGAGAAGTTAATGTCCCTTCTTGGCATTTCAGCTGAGGAAGCATGTGGGATGCTAATACCAAATACGGACTATGTCGATATTTCGGGGCTGCTCGATAGATTTGCCGGTGCGGATGGAAGTGTTTCTGCATAGGATGCTTTTGTTGTGTGTGCAATCGCCACTTTGTTCACATTCACATCCTTGGGGGTGTTCCATCACAGTGTACTGGACCTGGTGAGGCAGTGCCGGAGCGGAGGAGGCATCGTGCCTTTGATCCTGGGCGAGACGTTCCTTGGCATAGGTCAGATGGCGATCGGTATCCGATACATGTGGGGAGGGAGTGTCGCTATGCTTACTCTGTGGTTGAGGGAGCGGTTGCAAATGATGCCCGAGGTACCAGCGACATGCGATCCCTGGTCTTTTTCTCGATGACCCTTGGTGATAGGAGGCAATCAGGGTGAGTTGGAGCTTTGGATGGCCAGACTCCGCATGCATCATTTGCGATGGTGGGTTCCTCACTGGAAGTTACAGACTTATCGGACCGTTCAGGAGGGCCTTCTCATTGTCAGAGTTCCGGGGGTGTCCCAGACTTCTTTCTACATTCCATCCCTGGTGCTGCGACAGTTCGGGATGGAGCAGGTGCCGTTGACGGGCTTGAGTAATGTTGGTGCTTTTGAGGTGGGATCGCTCCTCATGGAAGATCCTTAGACGCCATTGCTGCTCATGCGGTTGTGGCAGTACACGTCCTTTCCTGCCAGGGTTCTCTTTTATCGGAGAAGGGGCACTGTTCTGTCCACTCGGTATTTGAATTGGTATGAAGATTGTATAGGGGAGACACAAATGGCTATTTCGTGGAGACGAAGTGAGCTACTGGGCCTTGATTACCGTGACAGCTCAACTTTGAGGAGGGCCAAAGCAGCGGCTAACCCTCAGGATTGTACTGGGGATGACATGGCTGACTATGAGGCCGATGCTAGTCGGATGGCCGATCAGAGCATGGATATGATGACTCGGAGAGAGGCGGCTCGTGACAGAGCTAGGGAAAGGGCTGCGTTGGCAGCCGCAGGTTTGGCAGAGGCATCGGGAAGGGACCCAGAGCCAGGTAGAAGGACTACGGGGATATTCCCTGTGAAGGTAAAGAATACCCGCCGTGGAAAAGGGAAGGGGAAGAAAGATGAAGGACCGAGTAGGAGGGAATAGGTTGACCTTGCTGTCCGGAATATCCACCCACTGTCATTGCAGGCACATTAAATTGATTAAGTGTTTTATTGTTGTTTTGCTAGCGTGTAGCGAGTCAAGAGTTGACCGTGCTTGAACTCATCAAAGATTGTTTTAACCATAATGAATTTTTAGGTTAATTTAAGATTTTTTTTTTTTTGAAACACAAGCGATTGGTGTTGTATTTGAATTTTATTTTTTTTTTGAGACCGAACCAATGATGGCTGCCTACGTTCCCCTTTTACAATTGGACTAAGGGGCTCAGGTCACCGTAGTTCGACACTTTAGGTGATATTTGAGAAGACAAAAGAAGTGAGACCCTGTTTTTTACCTAGATCATTTTCGGGAATGTATCCAGTTGGGTATTACTCTTTTAGCACTTTGATTTTACTGAGGGGTGGTGTATGAGGAAGGAGAGTTGACTCGTGTTCTTCCTCAAACAAAGTATCTGCGGAGCTTGCTTCCGTTCACGGGGTTAACGAAAGGGTTTCCGTCCAAATCTTCTAACTTCATGGCTCCTCCGGAGAAGATTCTTTGTACCACGAACGGGCCTATCCAGGTAGGCTCCCACTTTCCGAGAGGATTGGTTTGTGTAGGAGGCTTTTCCTTAAGCACCAAGTCGCCTTCTCTGATGTCTTGGATCTTGACTTTCTTATCACATGCTCGGGCAATTCTGCTTTGGTAGGCACGAGTATGTTCCATGGCTTTTAATCTGCGCTCGTCGAGTAGAGCTAGTTCGTCGTGACGGCTTTGGAGCCATTCGACTTCATTGATTCCATTTTCCAAGAGGACTCGGAGGGATGGAATTTCCAATTTAACTGGTAACATCGCTTCCATTTCGTATGTGAGTGCAAAAGGAGTCTCCCCTGTGGCGGTTCTGACTAATGTTCTGTATCCCCAGAGAGCTAGATGTAGCTTTTTGGGCCAATCCCGACCTCTGACGGCCATTTTTCTGATTATTCTTGCGAGAGTCTTGTTTGCTGCCTCTACTGCACCATTAGTCTATGGCCTGTAGGGAGAAGACTTGTGGCGTGTAACTCTGAACTTGGTCAACAGTTGGTCACAATCTCCTTCAAAGTGGGTCCCGTTGTCGGATATGATCTCGTTGGGCACCCCGTATCTGCATATGATGTTCTCTTTGATGAACTCAGCCACCTTCTTAGAATTTAGTACTATGTATGATCTGGCTTCTACCCATTTGGTGAAGTAGTCGACTGCGACTAATATGAACTCGTGACCATTACTCCCTGGCGGAGTAATTTTGCCGATGACGTCGATTCCCCATGTGGCGAAAGGCCATGGTGTAGTCATGCAGTAGAGCTCGTGAGGAGGAATGTGATTGAGGTTGGAGAACCGTTGACATTTGTCGTAGCTTCTGACGAACTGGATGCAGTCTGTTTCCATTAATACCCAATAGTAACCCATACGGAGGATGATCTGTGTCAATGCCCTGGCGTTCATGTGTGGACCGCAGGTTCCCTTGTGAACTTCGTTCATTAGCTCGCTGGCTTTTTCTTTATTTACACACCGGAGGAGTGGTCCTTGGTGGCACTTCTTGTACAACATACCCCCCATAATGACGAAATGGGATGCCAGGCATTTTAGGGCCATCATGTTTTTGGCTTTGATCCCTTCTTTGTATTTTCCATCTTCATTTGTGAAGGAAGATTCTCCATTTTGGAGGTACTGGTAGATTTGATTGTACCGGGGTTCATCGATCGGTTCACTTTTAACTTCGATCTTACAGCAATAGGCGGGTGTTTCCCATCTGCCTATTCTGAGGGGTTTTACTAATTTTCCTTCGGGAATTTTGACAAGAGATACTAGGGTGACCAGGGCATCTGCGAAGCGGTTCCTGTCTCTTGGCATATAGTTGAAAGAGATGTCCTTGAATTGAGTAATGAGCTCCTTCACGTACGTGTGGTACTTCAGGAGGCCAAGATCTATTGTCTTCCATTTGTTGAATACTTGATTGATGATCAATGCTGAGTCTCCGTATACTTCCAGTTCTGAAATTTTGCGTTCGAGAGCGGCTTCTAGGCCGACTGCGCAAGCTTCATACTCTGCTGCATTGTTGGTTGCTTCAAAATTCAGCTTGATGGCTATGGGAGAGTGCTCGTCCTTAGGATCGACCAAGAGCATTCCAATGCCATTTCCCTTCTTGTTGGCGGCCCCATCGAAGAAGAGTTGCCAGCGGTTTGCGCTGTTGAGTGAGAAGATCCCGCCATCTGGAAACTGCGGATCAGGACCCTTGAGTTCACTGCTTGGGAAGTCTGCCAGCTGATCTGCAATTACTCTGCCCTTTGTTGATTTTCTGACCATGTATTTGATGTCGAATTCAGCCAGGAAGAATGACCACTTGGCTAATCTCATTGATAGAGATGGCTTGTCGAAGAGATATCTGACGGGATCCATCTTGGAGACCAGGAGCACTGAATGTGACTGCATGTAGTGTTTCAGTTTCCCGACTACCCATACCAAGGCGGTACAAGTTTTCTCTAATTCTGAGTAGCTGAGTTCACTTCCCTGAAGCTTTCGGCTTACGAAGTAGATTGCATGCTCAACTCTGGAATCTTTCTGTTCTTGCGCCAGCATTGCCCCAATTGACGTGTTTGTCACTGTCAGGTACAGGAGGAGTGGCTTATCTTTGTGTGGCGGGCACAAGATTGGGGGATTCACCAAGTATGTCTTGATTTTCTCGAAGGTTGTCTGGCATTCGGAGTCCCATTTGATGTCAGCATTTTTCTTCATTAGTTTGAATATTGGCTCGGAGAGAGAGGTCAACTGGTTGATGAAACGGTTGATGTACTGAAGTTTTCCCATGAAACTTTTCACTTCTGTCAGTGTCTGCGGTGGCTTCATGTCGAAGATGGCCTTGATTTTCTTGGGATCAGCTTCGATGCCTCTTTCTGTAACCATGTACCCCAGTACTTTGCCTCGCTTGATGCCGAAGGTTCACTTTGCAGGGTTCAATCTCATGGAGTGCTTTCTGAGTCTGTTGAAGAACTTTCTCAAATATGTCATGTGTTGCATATCTGATCCTCTGGAATGGATGATCATGTCGTCGACATATACTTCAATTTCTTTGTGAATCATGTCATGGAAGAGAGCTGTTGCAGCCCGTTGGTAAGTAGCCCCAGCGTTCTTTAAACCAAACAGCATGACCGTGTAACAGTATGTTCCCCACGGAGTGGTGAAAGAAGTTTTGGCTTGATCTTCCTCGGACATCTTGATTTGGTTTTATCCAGTAAATCCGTCCACGAAGGACTTCACTTCAAAGTTTGACGTGGTATCGACCAGCATGTCGATGTTGTGCAGTGGGAAATCGTCCTTAGGGCTGGCCTTGTTGAGATCTCAGAAATCCACACAGCATCTGACCTTTCCATTGGCCTTGGTGACCGTCACGATGTTGGAGAGCCAGGTCGGGTACTCAATTACTCTGATGAAGCCGACGCGGAGCATCTTCTCAATTTCTTCTTTCACTTGCAGAGACCATTCTGGCTTGATCTTGCGCAGTTTCTGCTTGACAGGCTTGGATTCTGGATCCAGAGGGATTCTGTGCTCCACGATTGAGGGGTCGAGTCCTGGCATGTCTTGGTATGACCAGGCGAACACGTCAACATATTCTTTGAGGAGATTTATCAGGGCTTCTTTTTCTGCACCGGCGAAGAAACTGCCCACTTGTGTTTCTTTAGGCTCTTGCACTGACCCAGGTTCACTTTAGTCATAACCTCTTCGGCAGCTTGGGCCCGATTGTCCTCTTGGTCAACTACACGCTTGAGAACTTCTTTAATGTATTGTTCGTTTAGTGTGTCTGCTTCTTTATCAAGTGAGTCATTATTAACGTCTTTTAAGTTGTTTGTTAACTTATCAGTTGTTAAAGTGGCAATGAGGGGATAATCCGAAAGGTCAAACTTTTCATTTAATACGAACGGGAATACATTGTTGGCTACATTATCATAGTCTTTCGGCGTGAGGCCGTCGGACGACTCAGAGGACTGGACTTTGACAATGAATGACTCAGATGGTTTGAGACTAGGTTTAGGAAGATGTGGGTGCAGGCCCAGTTTGTCTTCCATTTTTGTCTGGCTTGCCCTTGGTCCGGTGAAAGTCACCCAGTTTTTCAGTGGCATTGCTGGATGTTGGGTGAGGGTTCGGGGGTCGAGAGGCTTGGCTTCTGCTGTCCTGATCATGGCGATCATGCTGTTTTCGGAGCCCAGGTCAATCAGGTTTGGCACCTCCATGACTTCTTCAAAAAGACTCTGTAAAGCGGGTCCACTGAGAGCATCTTCTATGAATTCTGGTTCCTTCTGCTTTGGAGTTACTGTCTCGAATGTGGCCTCGGCGGCTGACCCGAACAGTCTGTTTCCCATGAAGAGTGTCTCGAGCTGTTCTTCTATGTCTGGGATCCCTTTGAATGTGTACTCATGCTGAACGGTGGTGGCAATTAGTCCAGGTAGAGCAGTAATGTCAAGGCATCTAAACATTCTTGGTCAAAGATGAACTCAGTCTCCTTGGCCAAAAGGTTACATAACGGCTTGCAAATTTTTGAAAAATCTTTAATAAAACGCCGATAGAAACCCGTGTGGCCTAAGAAACTTCGCACACCCTTAACCGTAGTAAGGGGAGGTAACTTAGAAATAATCTCTATTTTAGCCTTGTCAACCTCAATCCCCCTACCTGACACTATGTGTCCTAGTAAAATACCTTGCCTCACGAGAAAATGGCATTTTTCCCAACTTAAGGTTAAGTTGGTTTCACAACACCGTTTTAAGACCGATGTCAAATTCTCAAGGCACCCATCAAAACTATCTCCAAATACAGAAAAATCATCCATAAACACCTCGACACACCTCTCAATCATGTCTGAAAATATGGAGGTTATAAACCTTTGAAAGGTCGCAGGTGCATTACAAAGCCCAAAAGGCATCCTTCTATAAGCAAAAGTACCAAATGGACATGTGAAGGTGGTCTTTTCTTGGTCTTCGGGGGCGATGAGGATTTGATTATACCCCGAAAAACCATCTAAGAAGTAATAATAAGAATGACCCGCTAACCTCTCTAAAATCTGATCAATAAAGGGAAGAGGGAAGTGGTCTTTCTTAGTGGCGGCATTTAATTTCCTCAAGTCTATGCACATCCGCCATCCTGTGATAGTTCTAGTGGGGACCTCCTCATTATTCTCATTTTGTACCACAGTAATACCCGACCTCTTGGGCACTACTTGGACTGGACTCACCCATTTACTATCTGCTATTGGGTATATAATACCCGCATCTAACAACTTCAATACCTCCTTCCTCACAACTTCCTCCATATGAGGATTAAGCCTCCTCTGTCGTTCTCGTGAAGGAGTAGCTCCCTCTTCGAGATTAATTTTGTGCATGCACATGACTGGGCTTATCCCCTTAATGTCTGCTAAAGTCCAACCTATAGCCGATTTGTGCGCACATAAGACACTGATCAATTTCTTTTCTTGCACCGGCGTAAGGTCAGAGGCTATGATGACAGGTAAGGTATCTCCGTCCCCCAAAAATGCATACTTTAAAGTATTTGGGAGGGTTTTAAGCTCTAACTCAGGTGGAGAGACAACAGATGGGATCAACTTTTCAGTCAAAGGACCCAATAGTGGGGGGTGTTGAGGGCTATCCGTAGGATAGTGTTCGTCGGCCTTGTCTTCAATGGACCTAGTGCTAAGAACATCCTCATTATCCCCGTTCTCACCGCCATTTAGAACAAATTCTAACTCTTCTATCTCTCTCTCATGCCATAATTTTTCACTTACACAACCTTCTATTTCATCAGCCACACAACACATAGTTTCCTCACTAGATGGACTCTTCATAGATTCAAAAATAGAAATCTCAACAGTTTCATTCAAGACAGTCATAGAAAGATTTCCATTTTTAACATTGATGACAGTGTTGGTAGTGACCATAAAAGGATGCCCCAATAGAATAGAGGTATCATGGCCCTTACCAAGAGAGTTTTCCATCTCAAGCACTACAAAATCAACTGGTATTATCAATTTATCAACCTGAACCAAAATGTCCTCTACGATGCCCATTGGATATTTAACAGAACGGTCTGCGAGTTGCAGGGACATCGTAGTGGGCTTAATGGCTCCCAATCCCAATTGTTTATATACAGAAAAAGGCATAAGATTGATGCTAGCACCGAGATCCAACATCGCCTTCACCTTTTGAGAATCCCCTAAAGAAATGTCAATGATGAAACTACCGGGATCCTTCAATTTAGGTGGAAGGTTTTGTTGTAGCACAGCACTAACATTCTCAGACATAACAACTTTCTCATTCTTTCCATACCGATGTTTCCTGGTGTTTAAATCTTTGAAGAATTTTGCATATGAAGGAATATTTTTTATGACATTTAACAAAGGTAAATTAATGTTCACTTTCGCAAACATGTCATAAATCTCTGCAAATTGTTTTCCATTTTATTTTTTAAAAGCCTACCAGGAAACGGTACAGGGGGAACATAGGGTTTGGGGGATGGAAGTTTTTGTTCAGATTTGTCCCCCAAACCATCTTCCTCGGCATCAATATACTCAGCGGGAATATCCATAACAGGGTAAAGGGGTGGAGCAGGAGAAGGAGTCGTTACCTCTTTGTTGATTACCTTTCCGCTTTGCAAAGAAATGGCTTTCGCCTGCTCGGGTTGGCTTGGAAAAGTCCCAGACTTGTGTCCACTTAAGACCTCCGCAATTTGCCCTATTTGAGTCTCTAATTTCCCAATGGCTGCTTGATTATGTTTTTGAACCTACTCATTGTGTTTTTGAGCTTGCTCTTGCGCTAATGCCATTCTTGTCAGAGCTTCTTCCCATTGTGGTTTCGGTTCTTGATAGCTCCCTTGGCCTTGTTAGGGTGGAGAGGCTTTTGTTGTTGTTGATTACTCCACCCAAGATTGGGGTGATTCCTCCATGATAGATTGTACGTGTTGGAGTAGGGGTCATTGCGCGGAGGCCTTTGTTGAAAATAATTCATCGCATTGGCCTATCCTTCCTGTTCAGATTGTTCAGAAAATTGTCCACTAGACATACAAGCATTAGTCACATGAGAGAATGAACCACAATTATAACATGCATCATGAACAGCACTAACGTTATTTTGAGTAATATGTGTGGTTAACACCGCAACTTGCTTAGTTAAGTTAGCTAACTGTCTAGACATGTCATCATTTTGACTCAATTCATATACTCCTCGCACATTACCCCTAGTACCCTTTTGTTGGGAATTTGTCCCCAACATTTCGAATAGTTCTTTTGTTTCCTCAGGAGTCTTAACTCCTACAGATCCACCTGCTGCATTATCAACCATGGCTTGGTTGATTTGAGATAGCCCGTCATAAAAGGCTTGATTTAGCATGTGTAGGTCAAACTCATGGTGAGGGCATTGTATAAGTAACATTATAAATCTTTCCCACGATTCGTGAAAGGCCTCACCTGGTTCTTGAGTAAAACCTATGATCTTTTTCCTCATCTCAGACAAAGTAGCATGGGGATAATATTTATTCAAGAAAGTGTTTTGCATCTGATCCCATGTTGTTATACTACCTGGCGCTAAAGACACTAACCAGGTTTTCGCTGCATCTTTCAGACAGAATTGAAAGCATCTTAATCTAAGTTTATCATTATTTAAATCCCCGAGTGGGAGACACTCTATGATATTAAGATAATCTCTCACAAAGTTCAATGCATCTTCCTTAGTGTAAGTACCCAAATCTGGCTCATGCCTTCCGGTTAAGTTTCCTGGCAATTCTCCGAACTTTCATAAAGTTCAGGGGCGATTCGGGAACTTTTCCAAACTTTCCAAGGGAGGAAGGACCTGCTAGGAATTAAAATTCCAGGCAGGATCTCTCTGGAATGAAGCTTCTAGCTGCCACCTTGCATGAATCTAGAAGCAGGCTGACTCATCAGTGGATAACGCCGGACGGCTTCTTTTGCAGAAGGTTAACGTCGGGCGGCTTCTTTAGGAAGCACACTGCAGCCTATAAATAGAGGCCTCCTCTACCCATTTTAACAACAACAATTAAGCATTGTTACTCTGCCAAACTGAAAACTCGAATTTCCAGAGAACAAAACATCCCAAAAAACCAACTCCCTCCTCCATAAAATCCTTCCAAAACCATTCCTATATAGGAAAATCCCCTTTGGAGATAGAGAGAACCACCATTGGTAATATCTCCTTCCTTTCCCCTTGAAATAGTCTTATTATATTGCTCTATTCATTGCTTGTCATTTATCTTGCCTTTATTTGTTATTTACTTTGATTATATGATATAAAGTTCATATCTTTACCATGTAAACATCATATTTCCCCTTTCCCCTACACAAGTAATTCATGGGGAATCCTCTCCCAAGGATGAACAAGGGTCCACAAGTGGCTTGTTCTAGGGAAGATTCACCACATGATGATGTGAAATCCCTTCATTTTATCACATAAAAATGCAATCTTTACTCTCATTATGTCATTCCCCTCCCTTGACCTAGCTTCCAAGGATTGTCCACCTTATAAGGTTTTAAAGGACATAGGAAAGCCATAAAGGTCATCCCTTTTCATTATGTCTTTAGCTTTAGATAATGTTCATTACGTTATTTACCTTAAAAATGCAATCTTTACCATTCAATGTCATTCCCCCATGTCCCTTTTTGGTTGTATCACTCTCTGAGGATTGTCTAGTAGCCTTTTAAGGCACGAAAGACATAGGATGAGTATAAAGATCCAATCTTTATACCCCTTCCCCTAGTCCCCTTAGTTCTTGGAGCATCCCGTGGTGTGGATCGGTATAAAGACCTCATCTTTACATCGTTTCCACCACTAAAATGCCATAGTCGTAGTCCCTTTAGAAGTGGACGGATCTTAGTCCCGACATCTCCGATCATCACTTGAGACGAGCATAAATGTCCCTACGAAGCTCAATCATCTCAAGATATAGGATTGATGGGCAAAGACTCCTCCTTTTCTAAAGAGTCTCATTCTTGGACTATAAAAGGCGTCCCTCTCTCGATCACATATGACCAAGTCCCCAAAGAACGTTGGTTTAAGATACACCAAGGATCTTACACCTACTATTGTTGATTAATCCAACGGGAGGGTAAAAAGGTCACGTAATGATGATCACAAGTCCAAAATGAGCACGGGATCAAAATCCCGAACACATCAAATCCAAGGAATCCCGAGCTATAACCTTCTTATATGGTTTATATGTCTGGCAGATAAACTTGGCACATTCCCTCTTTTTTCACACACACACACACACACGAGCGCACAAACAAGCACAAACTTCGGATCTAGGAAGACTTGCTTTCGCAAGGCTCCTTGGGTGAACGCGATCCGTTCTTCCCAAGGAGTAACTTAACCTCCAGAACCTTATCCTTTTTTTCAAAGTTTTGAGGAAATCAAATTGGCGTGGCGACTCCGTTTTTCAATAAAACTGGTGTCTTCAAACTTAGGTGAAGCGGCGACCCTATATAAAAAGGGTTCAATCCCGAGGGCCCACATTCACACTTAGCCATCCCGTGAAAGCTAGGAAGATGTTAAAATATGTGTTCTTTATTTCATACCTCCTTGCCAGGGCTGGCAAGGCAATGCAAGAAATAGCCCCATCAATCTTGGGACGTGCATATTCTCGCATGGTTTTGGTTTGGGGATTTTCTCCATTTTCCCCCATCTCAACTTCTGGATCCTCTACCTCGGTGGTAGAAGTCTCATATTCGGTTTCTAGTTCTTCTTTGAGGGGAATGCCCTCTTCTATCTTGTCTATGTTGTCGTTCAAAGGAACTAAGATAGGTTTCAATGAACGACGACCAAGCATAAACTACTATTTCTCTAAATTAAGTCCCCGGCAACGGTGCCAAAAACTTGATCTGTTTAATTTACCCTTGCAAGTGCACAAGTTACCGGTGTAATATATGCAATAGTAGGGCGTCGAACCACAAAGGACTATATTGGAGAAATAGCAATTTAAAGTAACCAAATGATTTGATTTCGGATTTTAAACTAAATTAATTAAAGCAAAGAATGAATGCAGACAATTCTTACGAAATTCAGATATGAGAAGAATCTATGGATTGGGTTCACTCGTATCTCCTACTTATACTTGTATGATTAATGATGTCAATTCTTGTTGAGATTCGTTCACAATTATATAGATCTGTAAAGATTCTAATTATCCCCTAATGTTGTATTTTCTATAATGTCCACACAACAATTAAGAAACACATTAAGATCATAAGAACAATGAATCTAAACCTAGGATACCAACTAAATGACCCTCCGTTAGGTTTAATTATCAAAAGGTTGGCAAGTAGTATAAATAACCCACTTACATGTTTAACACTGTCTTTCACAAAACACAAAAACAATATCAAATGCCAACAAACTCAAGGATTTTGCAAAGAAAAAGTCTAGAAAATACCTAACAGATGAGTATAAAACTCATCCATCAGCGTTCTTTGAACCCTACTTTGGATCCATGGGAGGACGACATTGATAAACTAGGTCGGCATCTTAAGAAATTGGAATTTGACGAGGGCAATCCCCTCGCATCAGACCTGAGTGAGTTTGCTTCCACCGAGGAAGAAGAACTCAAAGTCGAGATGGTAGGACCAACTCAAACAATGAATGATTTCCTGCGGCCTAAGGTAGATACCTTTGTTTCATGTATAGTATTAACTGAAGCAGCTAGGAATTTTGAGGTAAAGGGTCAATACTTCGCTATGATACCCAACTATCAGGGTTTATCTTCTGGAGACCCTTTGACCTTTCAGTGTGAGTACATGATGACTGTCTCCAATTTTCAGGGAAAGAGGGTGTGACAGATGAACAAATTATACTTAAATGCTTCCCCTATACTCTAAAAGGTGTGGCAAATACTTGGTTGATGATGCTTACACCTATGAGCATTAGTACGTGTGATCAATTATATGATCATTTTTTACGTAAGTATTACCCACATCCCATGTAGGCCACCTATAGACAAAAAATTATTGGGTTTGCACAGGAAATTAGAGAGCCTTTCCACGAAGTATGGGATAGGTTCAAGATGATGTTAGTTCAATGCCCCAACCATAATTTCTCACTACCGTTGTTAAACCTAACCTTCTATGATGGCCTATATCATGTGAATCAGCCCGTGGTTGACAACTCAGTAGGTGGCTCTCAAGGATCCAAGACCCCATAGGAGACTAAGGACCTATTTGAAATGTTGGGAGCTAACTCCCAACAAAAGAGTACTAGGGGTAAGGTAAGGGGTGTACATGAGTTGAGTATCAGTGATGAAATCTCTAGACATATAGCTCAATTAAACCAGAAATTTGACATGCTAACCACACAGGGTGCTTCTTCTAGTGCCAATGTTATACATGATGCTTGTTCTACTTGTGGGTTATATACTCATGCTACTAACGTTTGTCCAAGTGGTGCGCAGTTTTCTTTTAATTTTTAACAGGCACATGCTATGAATGGATATACACCAAGGCCTCCGCAGAACAACCCTTACAATAACACTTATAATCCGGGGTGGAGGAGTCACCCAAACTTCTCTTGGGGAGGTAACCAAAATCAACAAAATAAACCTCTCCATCCTCCACCACCACAGGGACAGTTTGAACAAAGGAAGGCACCTTGGGAAGAGGCCTTGGATAGGATGCGGTTGGAGCAGCAGCAGACTGCAAAGCAGCATGACGCTGCAATAAAGAAGTTGAAGACTTAAATAGGGCAGCGTGCAGAGGACCTATAAGGCCACAAGCCCGATACTTTTTTGAGACAAGGGCAACAAGCCAAGGGCATTACCACTCTAAGGAATGGCAAATAGGTAAACAATGAGGTAAATTCTCCTTCTTCCTCTTCGTCTCCCCCTCCTGATCTAGATGTTGAGGTTGAAACTATGGATAAGATACAAATGGTTTGAGGGATAATCTGAAAGTTAATCCTACACCCCTCAAACCATATGTACCTCCTGTACTATTTCCTGGAAGATGGCATAAAATGGATCAACAAATGTCAGAATTGATGGATATGTTTTCTAAAGTAAACATCAATCTCCCTTTGCTAAATGTGATAAAAAAAAATGTTCCTGCTTATGCTAAATTTTTCAGAGAGATAAATTCCAGGAAACTCAAATATGGGAAGGATGAAATGTTGTTAATGGGTAAAAGTGCTAGTGAAGTGGTACAACAAAACCTTCACCTAAACAGAAAGACCCCTGAAGCTTTACAGTATCCATTACTTTGGAGGATTCTCACAAGGTGAAGGCAATGTTGGACCTCGGCGTTAGCATTAATTTGTTGGGCCACTATATGTATGTTGCGTTGGGTTTGCCCGAATTAAAACCCACCACAATGGCCCTACAACTTGCTGACCGGTCTATCAATGGGTTTGCCCGAATTAAAACTCACCACAATGGCCCTACAACTTGCTGACCGGTCTATCAAATGACCAATGGGAATTGTGGAGGATGTTTTGGTTCAGGTGGACTCACTAATCATTTCTGTGAAATTTGTGGTTCTTGAGATGGCCAATGTGAAGGGACTCGTCGTGACTCATCCATATTGCTTGGACGTCCATTCATGGACACGACCAACACTATCATTAGTGTTGGGAGTGGGACTTTATCTATGACTGTAGCTGATGAAAAGATTGATATTTTTGTGTATGATGTGATGCAAAGTCCCATGGATAATGGAATTCATGTAATTTCGTAGATGAAATTGAGAATTGTGTCCAGAAACATTTGTGGCATGAGAGTGATTGTGAGGAACTGGAAAGTTTGTTGAATGGCGGTGAGAAATTGGGGATAATGAGGGTTTGCATATCATGGCCATAGAAGACAAGGCTGACGAACATTACCATAGTAATGGCCCGTTTCACCCTCTAGAACACTTTAATGAGAAGTCGGCGCCGTCTATTGTGAAACCTCCAACTCTTGAGTTTAAAAGCCTCCCCTCAAACTTAAAGTACGCATTCCTAGGGGAGGGATAGAATTTACATGTGATCATTGCCTCAGACTTGACCCTAGAGCAAGAGGCCAAATTAATTGGTGTGCTATTGTAAGTACCCCAATCCGGACCGCTCTCCATTCGAGCAGCCGGGAAGGACACCGAGGGTCACTTATTCATAATCACAATGTCCCATGACTTTTCAAGGATCAAATTGACCAAGCAAAGTAAGGAAGGGCCTTTGGTACATTGAAAAAACCAAAAGGACCTCGTAGGAATGACAAAAAAGTCAAAAAGTTCTGACACTGCATATTGGTCCACATGGACCACATTGCAAAAGGAGGAGTCTGCCGTGCGGACCTCTTTGCCAATTTCCAGAGGCTATAAATACAGGCCTCTGGCTCCTTCATTTCACACACCAACACACCTAACAAAAGCAGCACAAAATTGCATACAAGAAAATCTGAGGAGAGTGAGCATTAGGGGATATTTTGCCTAAGTGAGAGCAGAATTCTCTCCTTCTTAATCACCCTAAACAAATCACACACTTCTCCCACAAAAACAAACCCTAGGAAGATAGAAAATAACCAATATTGGTGAAATCTCCTTCCAAAACCAAAATAATGCTTTAATCTTTCATTTACAAGTCTTTTAATGTATTATTAATCATTGTTGTTAAATATATCATTTATAATGTAGTCTTTATTTGTTTTGTATATTGTAGACTCAAATCATCTAAATAATCATATAAGATTTTTCATGCACAATGTGCTAAACAATGGAGGTCTAATGGTGATAGTGGTTTGTTTACATTTCATGTATTGTCTTTGCAATACTCACTTCCAAATGTATTTACTTTTTTAATATCATCTTTTGATCCCTTTTTCCTTTTGAGTTATGAAATTGTCACGGCCGGGATCACAAGTGATATCCAAGGTGATAACAGCACCAACGATAGCACTTGGGATAGCACACACACACACCGAAATAAAACAACTTTTAAAAGAGTTTTACAGAGGAATTAAAAGACACAAGAGTTAATTTTCTCAAGTTATATAATTATATAACTTGAGGGTGGCTCAAAAGCCAAGACTTTATCTTCACTATATAAATGATTACAAAGCCAAAAGTTTCCTAACTCTATTACAAGTAGAAAACGAATAGATCAAAACACAAACCCTATTCTACCCAAAACACAATCAAGTCCAAAGTACTTGAGAGTGGAAAGACAAAGTATGGGAGAAAGAGCAAACGGAACCAAAGATGTGTTTTGTCTCTTGTGTAAAGAGTGTGAAGGATGTGTGTAAATTGGTATGTCTTCAAATGTCCACACCTTGCCTATTTATAGTCTTCAAATGACTTGAAGGCTACTCAAAATAACAGCCTTGGGGCTGTTTTGGTCGTCTATGAAGAGTGGGGAAGTAGTTTGAGCTCCACTCTTGTTGTTGAGCTAAAGAAGGAGTCAATCCCACAAAAATAGCAACCGCTTCCTTGATCTCCAAGTCCAGGCTTCAACGCCTTGTACTCCCAAGCTTTATCCATGTTGTACTCTCTTTGAATCAGCAACAAACCCTTTGAATAAGTCTTCCCACGTTTTTAATGTTTGCTAACTCAAAGAAGGTCTTGGACGGTTTATGCATAAAATGTTATTTATGCATAAATCTTTCTTTTCTAAATTCCCCATGTTTCTAGCTCATTCTCCAATCATATTGCAACCTGAAATATGGACATACACCATAGACTATACAGATTATATTAGCACATTAGTCTATTAATTAATCAATGAGAAATATACAACTATGTAAATTCCAGCACAGGAAATCATCTGCGATATCATCTGGAATCTGGGAAATCATTCAGGATATCATCTGCGATTTACACTAACAATCTCCCCCTTAGTTGGATATTTCTTCTCAAACCTAATGTGCTGCTCACCTGCAATATTTAGTCCATAAACAGATACATAGAGCATAGAAACAAGGTATAACATCTCCACGATAATTAACTCCCCCTTAATCAAGGAGCTAATCGAAACTTATATATTATCGAAAATACTAATTATAAAAATAAGTTTTCACAAAAACCAAGTTTTTCAAATAACTAGTAATTAAACCCAAAGATAAAACATAGAGTCTAAACAAAACAAATACCAACCACCAAAATATCAAAGTCTGAACAAAAAAACCAAGATACGAGATGTTCCAAAACAAAGACATAACAGAAATTGTTTTTCCAAACCAAATACCAAATACCTCAAGAAACGTCCGCAGCATCAGCACCACCACCAACATCACTTGGACAGCACTATCTCCCCCTGTTTGGGAAGAAATTAATTTGAACTTCTTTTGGTTTTCTTGGTTGGAGGAACGAGTGATAAAGATGGAACAACCATTGGAATAGGTTGAGCCATCGAGGTAACCAATGGAGGTAACACTTGAGACAACACCTGGTGATTGCTCCAATGGTACAGTAGAAGTTTTGGATGGAGAAGCCATGGTTGGAGATTTAGGGAAGGTTGAAAATGGGTTTTGACCTAGAATGCGAGAGAGAGAGACGCTGAAGAGGGAGTAAAATAGAGAGAGAGAGAGACGGTTGAGAGAGATAAGAGAGAATAGAGAGAAAATAGGGAGATTAGATAGGGAAATAAATTGATTAGAGAAGATTAAAACCTATCCTAACTAAAATCCTATAAATCCTCATTGACCCCTATAAGCTAACTCTTCTAATTTAAACCAACAACTCACACTATTTAACCACAACAACCCAAAACAGTAACCGGCCATTAAATTTTTTTAATTTTTTTTTAATTTTTTTTAACAAAGTTTACCCAAAAATAAAGAAAACTTGTTGAAGATTTTTTTTAAAATCGTAAACTTTTTTAAAAAAACTTTCAGATTTTGAAAAATTTAATCAACAATTTTTCGAAAAAAATAAGAAATAAAAACTAATATAGCACACACTAATGTGTTAAGGCAATGAGGGTAACACCTAGGATAACACATGTGATATAAATCCCCTTGATAAATATTTTCATTTTCAAGCATTTCAAGTATAACAAGCTTAGCCATTTTTAGACACTTAAGGCATAACAAGCTGAGTATTTTTCATGCACTTTTAGGCATTATAAGCCTATATTCTTTTTAAGTACATTGCTTGTTATAAACATTCAATACACTTCTTTAAACAAGAAAGCATCGTAGTAACGAGCTCCGTGCTTCGAGTTTTATTTCAAGTGTAGAGATAAAGTGATCTATGCCTTTCAAGTAGGGTACACTGTAGTAGCGAACTCCATGTCCCTAATACTTAGCATAAACCACCTCATACATTCTTATTGGCAAGAGTACATCGTTGCATCGAACACCGTGCCCCGAGCTCGAGAGAATCGTATGGAAATAAAATGCATTTGCCTTTTATTTATCAAAAAGAAAAGATTAGTGACTTTGTCACTTTAAGCATATGAAGGGGAGTGATATCACACATGATAACCTAAGTAATAATCTACCATAACAGAAAGGTCAGCATGTGCCACAGTTAGAACTAAGCTAACCAGATTAAAAGAATATAAAAGTATTTTTTTTTAAATAAAGAGAAAAAAAAATACACTAATATACAAGTCTTACCCTGAGTGATAGCATCACCTGGGGTAGCACAGACAAACAGGTTTTTTTTAAAATAAAATAAAATAATAAGAAAAATTAATGAAACATAATATACAACAAAATAATCCAGGAGTTTTTAAATGAAACAAAAACCAAGAGATTTTTTCAAACTAGAAAATCTCTCGTGGTTAAAAACTTGAATCAAAAAATCATTTTTTAATTCATTAACAACCCTTTTAGATTCAAGTTTAGATACAAAACAAGAATGATTTACCTTAACAAATTTTACCATGTCTCGGTAATTTACCGGTTCCTTGTGTCTTGTTTGTATCCCCTCGTTCAAATCCCCGATCACTTGGCTTATAGGATGATTCTTTTGAATTCTCAAAGGGGGATCCCTCCTCACTGGATCATTAACTCCATTGGAGTTCTTATCATCTTCATTTTTTGCACTTGAATAGATTTTTGGTGTTATCTCTAGTGTTACCGTATCAATGACAACACTTGGTCCAACACCAGACTTAACACAAGGATCAACATTTGAGGTAACACTTTCTTCAGCAACTTCTTCAAGTTGTTCAACCCAAATTATAGGAGTGTCTACAATTGATTCACCTGCAATGCTAGCCAAATCATCAAACAAAATATTTGCATACTCTTAAACGATTCTCAATCTCAAATTATACACACGAAATGCAAGACAATTTTGAGAATATCCAAGAAAAATGGCCTTGTCACACTTAGAGTTAAATTTACCTAAATGATTTCGATCATTCAATATAAAACAAACACACCCAAAAACATGGAAGTAATGAACATTAGGTTTCTTCCCATTCAAAGTCTCATAGGGTGTCATTGTTGTACCAGGTCTTAGAAAAACTCTATTAGAAATGTGACAAGCCGTGTTTAATGCTTCAGCCCAAAATCTTTTCGAAATACTTTTGGAAAACATCATGACACGGGCCATTTTTAGCAAGATCCTATTTTTCTTTTCGGCCGCACAATTTTGTTGGAACATTTTAGAGATCGAAAATTCATGGTGAATTCCCTTTTTCTCACAAAAAGTAGAAAAGGAAACATTATGAAATTTTTTTCCATGATTAGATCTTATACAAAAAATAGGTGAGCAAAACATATTTTTGATTTTGAAATGTAAGAATTTAAACTTATCAAAAGTTTCAGATTTTTCTTTTAAAAAATATATCCAAGTAAACCTAAAAAAATCATCCACAATGACATAAGAATACCTCTTACCTCCCAGGCTATCTACCTCAATTGGACCCATTAAGTCCATATGCAAAAGTTGAAAATAATGTGTTGTTCCAAAGTGTTGCTCTTGGTGTTGG
Source organism: Adenophora triphylla var. japonica (assembly GCA_022495995.1). Lineage (NCBI taxonomy): Eukaryota > Viridiplantae > Streptophyta > Magnoliopsida > Asterales > Campanulaceae > Adenophora > Adenophora triphylla. The sequence continues at coordinate 291,238 of JAFEMH010002490.1, read as the reverse complement.
GCAACACTGTGGGTAACACAGGTTTGCTTATATTTAAGGCAATCCCTACACACAAATTTATCTTTACAAATCAATTTGGGAATTCCTTTAATAGCATCAAACCTAAAAAGTTTCTCCAAATCTTTGTAATGGAGATGTCCCAATTTTTGATGCCACAAAAGTGTGTCATCAATTTTTGCCGAATGGCAAACCTGTTTGTCTTCAACAAGATAACAATTGTTACTAGACCTAGTTCCTGTCATCGCACAATTGTTAGTACAATCAAAGACTTCACAAGTATTTTTGTTGAATTTTACCTCTAAGTTGTCATCACAAAGTTGGCTAATACTAATTAAATTAGCTACAAGCCCATCTACATGCAAGACATTCTTTAAAGAAGGAAATCCAGAGACATTAAGTGTTCCTATACCAATTATGTTACTCCTAATACCACCACCGTAAGTTACACTACCACTTTGAATTGGTTCATAATCTTTCAAAAACATTTTTGTTCCCGTCATATGGCGTGAACAACCACTATCAAAATACCATGAACCTTTCACATTTGTTTTCAAGGCAGTATAAACGACATCACAACTCAGATTAGGCTTAGATTTCCCTGACTTCTTACTTGGATTTTTAACCTTCTGACTTTCTGTGTTATCTCGAGTGCTGGGTAACACCTCGGGTAACACAGAGGTACGAGACTATTTTTTCAAAAGAGTTTTACAACTTTTCTTAACATGTCCAGAGGTGTGACAATACTTGCACACTTTCTTTTATTCTGAGGTTTCATTAGGAGAAAAATGTTCATTGTTAACTTGTTCTTTAATAAAACACATTTTATCATCCTTATTAGCCAAAGTAGAAGTGATTGCTTTTAAAGACTCTTGGAAACCAATACCTGCCTTGGGAGGTTTACTCACACCAAGGATTTTATCCAACTTGGAAGACCTCGTGTTGAGCTTCTTGAATGTGGCCTCGGCTAAAGTTAGTTTGGCCTTGACTTTGTCCAGCTCCGCATCCTTCTTGGTAAGTTGGACCTCTAGTTTAGTCATGCCCTCATTCAACTTCTGAACTTCATTGGTCAAGAACACCACCTTTTTGTTCTCCTTCTTCCATTCTACAAGCAATTCCTTATAGAGGTTCTTCAATCCAACAATGAGCTCATCCTTACTAAGCTCATCCTTTTGCTCATCTTCATGTGAGCTTCCTGCATCCATGTTAGTTGAAACCATAAAACAAACAGCATTAAGAAAACTGAAATTGTTATACCTGATGGATCTTATCTCAGGTGTTATCCCAGCTTGGGTAACACTCGAGGTAACACTTCCAGTGTCTGAGTCACAAATGGTGACTATCATAGTTGTTTGATCTGAATCTTCAGATTGATTGGTCCCCTCTTCTTCATTGTTACTGAGAGACACACATAGGTTCTTCCCCCATCTTCCTTAGAGTGTTTGCACACTCGTTAGAATAGTGACCCCATCCGGAACAAGCATAAAATTGAATTGAATCAATGAACTCTAACACAGGAAGACATTTTTGGTTAGGATTTGCAGGATCAAAAGCCATGACACCTAGACCAAGCACTTAGTATCGTCAAGTGACCTGCTCTGATACCAATTGAAATTGTCACGGCCTGGATCACAAGTGATATCCAAGGTGATAACAGCACCAACGATAGCACTTGGGAAGCACACACACACCGAAATAAAACAACTTTTAAAAGAGTTTTACAGCGGAATTAAAAGACACAAGAGTTAATTTTCTCAAGTTATATAATTATATAACTTGAGGGTGGCTCAAAAGCCAAGACTTTATCTTCACTATATAAATGATTACAAAGCCGAAAGTTTCCTAACTCTATTACAAGTAGAAAATGAATAGATCAAAACACAAACCCTATTCTACCCAAAACACAATCAAGTCCAAAGTACTTGAGAGTGGAAAGACAAAGTATGGGAGAAAGAGCAAACGGAACCAAAAATGTGTTTTGTCTCTTGTGCAAGGAGTGTGAAGGATGTGTGTAAATTGGTATGTCTTCAAATGTCCACACCTTGCCTATTTATAGTCTTCAAATGACTTGAAGGCTACTCAAAATAACAGCCTTGGGGCTGTTTTGGTCATCTATGAAGAGTGGGGAAGTAGTTTGAGCTCCACTCTTGTTGTTGAGCTAAAGAAGGAGTCAATCCCACAAAAATAGCAACCGCTTCCTTGATCTCCAAGTCCAAGCTTCAACGCCTTGTACTCCCAAGCTTTATCCATGTTGTACTCTCTTTGAATCAGCAACAAACCCTTTGAATAAGTCTTCCCACGTTTTTAATGTTTGCTAACTCAAAGAAGGTCTTGGACGGTTTATGCATAAAATGTTATTTATGCATAAATCTTTCTTTTCTAAATTCTCCATGTTTCTAGCTCATTCTCCAATCATATTGCAACCTGAAATATGGACATACACCATAGACTATACAGATTATATTAGCACATTAGTCCATTAATTAATCAATGAGAAATATACAAATATGTAAATTCCAGCACAGGAAATCATCTGCGATATCATCTGGAATCTGGGAAATCATTCAGGATATCATCTGCGATTTACACTAACAAGTTACAATGATACAAATAACCCTAATCACCAAGGATGAACTCATCATTTATGTTAAGAATGTGGTTCTAGAGATTATGGTTACAATGTTGATGTAACTTCATTTCTTAAACTTTCTTCTTAAAATGTTGACAAAAGTTCAAGTTTAAACCTTCAAAACATTTCTCATTTCTTTACTTGAGGCAAACAATCTCCATTGTTGTTTCTTAAGAAAAGCTTGAAATCACCATTGTTGTACAAACCTAAGGCTTGGAGATGACAACCCTAAGATTGGACATTTCCCTCTTTTTGGGTTTTATGGCCAAACTTCTGAACAATCCAGAAGTTGTCACATTTCTTTCCCAATTCTAATCAAAATAACATCAATAATTAAATGAGATACAAAAAAACAGTCTACTACATACACCAATCCATACGGACCTCCTTGTAAAGAGGCAATGGTCCGTACGGATCAGTTTGCAATCTATGAAAATTGTTTACTTTCCAGTTTTCTTCAGTTTCAGATTTACTTTTAACCCCCCCCCCCTATTTTACCAAAACAGACAGTTTCCTATAAACTGCACAGTTTTCCTTTTCTTTTAAACTACGAGGCTACTTGATTTTGAACACACACACAACTTTCAAAAAGGGTTCAGAAAGACTCATGGAATATGAGGCATTTCGGGTGAGCACAAAAATATCTTCTCAATGTGTAACGTGACCTCTGAACTCAAAATCTCACACCAAAAGCTTTTTGTCAATGTTTTGGGCTCACAACAAAATGGCGTGGCGACTCTCTTTTTCAAATGAATTCATACATCCAAACTTTAAAGCACTTTTACGCCTCTCCAAGAGAGGAGCGAGCCCTACGCGCTCGGGCGCGCCTTGCCGGATCGGGTAATTTCAGTTGGCGACTCTGCTGGGGAAAAGGCTTGTTTTAAAACTTCATTTAAAAGTCTTTAAAACATTGCGCGGGTCAAACTTTCGTTCCCCCTTTTTTGGACTGTTGTGTTTGTGTGTTACTTTTCATTGCTTCCTTGCTTATTCAAAAAAAAATGAGATTTGCATACATTTTGCTCTTTGGAATGTCTCTTTCGTTTCACATATTTTGTCCATAAAATTCTCTTTTTTTACTTTGTTCATAAAATGCTTTGAGACTCTTCTTTTACTCATAAAATGTTTGTGCACATATTCATGTATTTAAGACACATTATGCAAATTTCTGTTTTGACTCAAAAGGAAATTTAATTACGGCACACTACGCGCACCCTTACTATGAACACTTGCACACTACAACCCTCGGGATGGTCTTCGTTGCAGCTCGAAGGTGTTCCTATGCCTCTCTTGCATGCACGGGATCATTCCAAACAACCCATACTCGCCAATGTCAACCATGCACTATTTGCGTCACACTTTATCCGAGACTTGGTCGGTTTTTGGCCCAGCCCGTGTCATAAATCCTAAATGTATATTCCATATTGATCATCTTCTGAGTCAAAACCTAAAAGTCAAGGTCCCTTGCGAAAGCAAGCTCGGCAGGGTTGTTTGTTGACCCGATATTGATTTCTAGTGTTGACTTACACGTTGACCTATATTTGATATACGTCAACGCTCAATGTGACAACATATCATCGATCCTTTAATGCGCAATCCATGACAAATACGACCTAGTCAAATCTGAAAGTGAAAAATCTCTTGCGAAAGCGAGACAAAGAAAGGTCATGACAACTTTGACCCGATCTTGACTTAAAGATATTGTCTTCGATCGCATTTACTATGGTAGGAGCATTGAAACTCATATGACAGGCCTGGCCCTTAAGTACGTTTCCCCTTTTCCAACCGTTTAGGATTACGAGAAGACATGTTTTAAGTAAACTTGAACAGTTAATAAAATAACAATTGCATGGTCCCATTTCTGGAATTTTTAATCCCGACCTTCCACGGTCCAAATTTTATTCTCGACCTTCCACGGTCCAATTTCCAATCTCGACCTTCCACGGTCCAATTCCCAATCTCGACCTTTCACGGTCCAATTTCCAATCTCGACCTTCCACGGTCCAATTTCCAATCTTGACCTTCCACGGTCTGATCTCCAATCTCGACCTTTCACGGTCCAATTTCCAATTTCGACCTTCCACGGTCCAATTTCCAATCTCAACCTTCCACGGTCCAATCTTTAATCTCGACCTTCCACTGTCCAATCTTTAATCTCGACCTTGTCTCTCTCTATAATGCTGCCACACAACCTGATCATCTGTTAGCTTGGCCAGCTGATCACGATAGCCTTGCAGGTTATGGGCAGTATACCTGCATCTCAGTGGCATATGCTATTGTGCCAGATCATTATTTCGCATTCAAATTTCAGGTTGCAAACATAGCAACCGCTCCCAAGCCCAAATCTATATCAATAAAATATATATCAAATACTATAAATAATGCCGGTAATTTGAAATCAAACTTAAAACCAACAACATAATGCACATTAAAATGAGATAACCATACCTGTAAAATGTTGAGAAATCCACCGCACTGGCTCATAAGAGGGTTAGTCGCACTACACATCTCTCAATATAGAAAAGTCAGCGAATCACTACCCCAACTGTACATCCAGACCCTCGAAATCTCTCGAATCAGTGGGAGATAATACAACTTAACCTTGTTGTTCGTACGATCAGGCATCACCTTATAACCCAAGGCTAGCATGATATATGCCCGTGTGTACATATCCACAATGTCTTCGGGAGTATCATCAGCGAGGTCATAAAAATGTGGAAACTGCCTCGTAATCCACCTTAGCTTGAGACTACTCTCATCCATATATTCGGGAGATCGGACAACCCCTAAAAGATCGTGACATACCACCCGCCAGTCTAGAAGTGGTGGGATGTCATCATCAGTAACAGCATCCCCATCAATCGGTAATCCGGAAATCATGATGATATCCTCTAGGGTAATAGTAATCTCACCAACCGGGAGGTGGAATGAATGGGTCTCCGGACGCCATTTCTCAATCAATGCATCCAGCAACTCATAATATTATTGAATTCTCCCTATATAATGAACCCCACTAAAGCCACTCTCGGCTAATCTCGACAATATCACGCTAGTCTATCCGGCAATGTGGCACCACGACGAAATGAAAGCGAACTAGCAACCTGTTGTTCAACACAAATAAAATGAGCTATGTGGCCCTCATGTGCAGTCAAAACAGAGTTATCGATAGACCCAGAATCAATCAATGAAGGTATCCATCTGTTTCAACAAAAGAAACCCTGTTTCAATATCAAATAAATATATATATAAACTAGAGACTTTGAAATATCAATAACAAATACTTCTACTTCTCCAAAATTGGGTTCAAATATAACAACAATTGAGTTTACAAATTGAGTTCAAAACTCCAAAATTTCAAATATATCACAATAGAGTTCAAATATACCAACAATTGAGTTCAAATATATCAACAATTGAGTTCAATAACAACACTAATATTAAAGAAAATCCTAATAATTTCAATATATTCAAGCCAAAATCAAAGCAAATACTCAAATCAAGGCAAAAACCTAATTTTAAATTGCTTAAAATAGCTCAGAAATTTAGTTCAAAATCCCAAAATTTCAACATGTAAAACTAGCATATTTTTTAATGAACCTAATTTTGAAGAAAACATATACCCAAATAAAAGCAAAATCATCAACAATGAAAAAGGATAAACTTGGATGTAAACTTAACGACGAAATTAGATGGTGAAAAGCTTGAATTTGATGGCAATGGCAATGGCAATGGCAAACTTTTTCTTTTTCTCTGTTCTCCCTTCTCCCTTACTTACACTTAGTTTTTTTTTTGTTTTCCTTTCTTTAGAGTTTGTAACCCGTTGGTGGCCTATGTCTGATTTCTTAATACTCGCTACCCCATGTATCGAGTTTTATGTATCAGTGAAATCGCTATATGGTGTAGCGAGTTCTCCCAAATTTTAATTACGAATTAAACGCCAAACGGTTAACATTTATTTTATTAAACTCGCTACATGGTGTAGCGAGTTTCAACGGTCAAATGTTGAACTCGCTACATGCTTACATGGTGTAGCGAGCTTCAACGGTCAAATGTTGAACTCGCTACAGCATGTAGCGAGTTATAAAAAGATGGTCATTTTGAAAAATAGTTTCAAATGTGAGTTATTTTAAAAATTATAATTTTAGAGCTGGTCTTATGAAAAACGCGCTTTTTCTGGCACTTAGAAAAAACGTGTTTTGTGTTTCCCCGTTTGTGCCAGTTCCAGTTTAACAAAGTGCCAGTGTGACAAAGTGTCAGTGCATGTGTAACAAAGTGCCAGTGAAAAAAGTGTCAGTATCAGTTTAACAAAGTGCCACTTTGTTAAACTGGCACTGACACTTTTTACACGGGCACTTTTATATACATGAATTGGCACTCTTCACACTGGCACTCTATTACACTAACACTGGCACTTTGTTACACTAACATTTTTACTGGCTCTCAAAAACACATGCACTGGCATTCAAAAACACATGCACTGGCACTCAAAAACACATACACTGGCACTCAAAAACACTGGTAATCGTTTTTGCTGGCTCTCAAAAACACAAGAACTGGCATTCAACTTTTTTGCTGGCACTCATAAACACATGCACTGGCACTCCAAAACACATGCACTGGTACTCTTTTTTGCTGGCACTCAAAAACATGCACTGGCACTCAAAACACATGAACTGGCACTCAAAAACACATACACTGGCATGAGTTTACACTAGCACTGGCACATCAAATCCCTAGCACTGGCACATACCACGCATCCACCAGATTCCCCAGTTTGACAAACATACCCAACAAAAAATTCCCAAGTTGAAGACTCAATGGAGTCCTCGAATTCAATATAAAATCATAAACTTTAAACCCTACTTTGGCTGCTCGTTTCCTCGCACAGAGCTTGACCACGGCAATGAAAGTCTCTTCCTCGACGAAAATCTGAAGTTCTTGCAAAGAACTTAGCATCTCAATAGCTTGTTCTAAGTTTCCATTAAGGCACAGTTCGCGTATGTGAGATTGAATTGAATGGTGAAGCTCGGCCGCTTCCTTGAAAAGAACCCCAAATCTCCGACGTCTTCCTCGTCTCAATTACCGATCGAATCCGCTCAATTGACCGGAAATGAAGCCGCCGACGTTCTGCCGGAGATTCTGAGGCATTCCTTGCCGCCGGGGATACTTAGACCGCCGGCAGATTCGACTCTCTCTGTTGGCTGGTTTTTAGTAGGCTAGAGAGTGTGTGTGTGTGTGTGTGTTTTTGAATTTGGGGATGAACGGGAGTTGGGCGTCGCGAGCGAGGCGGAAAGTCGACGTGTTCTAAAAACACGTTTTTTGTTAAGCTTAACAAAAAACGCATTTTTTACAAGTTTTTCGCATAATTTTAAAATGGAATTAAAAAAAATCCTAATTTAAAAAAAAAAAAAAAAAAAAAAAAAAAACCTACAGTTATGAGGATTAAAACTGGTAAAAATATCATTCAATTTTCACTAGTTTTAAAGAAAATGAGTACATATATAAAGTAAAATGATTAAAACTATTAAAAATAACAATGATTGTTAAAACTACTAAAAATTAATCAAAATACGAGATTTTAAAATGTATTCAAAATGTCGATATACCAAATACTTAAAACGACAATTAAAGACTTCATCATTAATTTTTTCATAAATTAAAAAAAAAAAAAAAAAAAGTAAAATACAGAACAAGAATTCTCATAACATGGTCATTTTATTCTCTTCATCAAATTGGAAACATTTCGAAACTATACACAAAAAAACAGCGCCCAAATTTCTCAATCTCATCTGTGCTTGCTGTAGGTACTCCGATCTCTATCTTCCCTCCCCCGATCTCTTTCTCTCTCCTTCGCCGCCCGTCTTTTAAAATGCCTGTCATCGTCGCTCGATTCATAGTCTACATCCATGGCCGCCACAGCAGCAGCAGCGGTGGCGGTGCTACTCTTCCTGGCCGTAGCAGAGGATGATGATTTGTGATGCTCCTCGTGATATCCATTCGACAAGGCTGCCTTGTTTTCTCTATGGTGAGAAGATCCACCTCCGGCACCTGCTTCCGACGAAGATGACGTCAGCTTCTGTTTCTTCGATTTGTCTTCTCCTTCGGGGAAGCTTATGCGAGAGAAGACGCTTGCCTTCGATTTGAGGTCGGCTGCGGCGGATGATGAAACTGTTGCGGATTTCTGTGGTTCTGACGACGGAGGAGGTGGAGGTTTAATGGCGACTAATGATCCTGAGCGACGGTGGCTGTGATGCTGGTGACGGTGGTGATGGCTGTCGTCGAACTCGTAGTCGTCATGACGACGATCCGTTGATTTCCTCTTTGACGACGGACGCGGCGGTTCGGGGTCGCGTGAACGCCGGTCAGGAGATAGCCGCTCAGATCTCCGTCGGTAGTGGTAGTCGTCGTTGTCAACCTTTGACGGCGGCGGAATTGACTTCTGTTGACCAGTAAAAAAAAGGATAGTTACGTCAGTCGGGAAATAAGGAAAAACATCAAGGGATAACTAGAAACTGACCAATTTGCCCTTAGAATCTTTTAATCCTTGTTGTGGGCGCGCATAACCCAGAAAAGAAAAAAAAAAAAAGCTCAGAATTCGCAATTTTGATAAAATTGGGTTATTCTTATTCAGGCCACCAAATTACAAACTATTTTCTTCGTCCGATTTTTTTTTTTTTCTACATCATTAAAAAAAAAAAAAAATCTATATCAAGAACAAAAATAGACCATTCTAATTCTAGTACATTTAATCAAAATTTTGGTACATTCAATCGAAAACGAAATATCTGATGAGCCCGGACCAGCTAAATCGGACACAAGCGCGATCTGGTCTAAATGTCAAGTATGATGTGGCATACCCTAGACCGCGGATAGATAGGCCGTCAAGGTCAAGACCGCGATCCTCTCAGACCGTCCCAGTCAAGACAGCGGAGATCCAGACCGTCAGTAGGGTGACCGCGGGAGTTGTGACCGCTCCATCCGTGCCCGCGTCAATATCATTAACCTCGTCCAAGATGTTGACTGCGGTCTCATACCAGACTCCCGGTTAAATCCAAAGCTTACAGAGCAAGTTTACTTACTGGCTCTGACAATAAAGTAGCCGGCTTATTCCCATCGCATTGAATGCGGCTCAGGCGCCTACTATTTCATTTAATGTGTCGCGCCAACTCTCCCAAATACACGGCTCATGTCCACATCAACGACATCCCCTCTGCAAGTGAATCTTACTTTACTGGCAGGCCCAATCCGATGCGGACACGTATACTCGGTCAAAGACTAAGATTCCCGTTAGGGCTGACCTCAGGGCTTACATCAACAAGCAGCTCTCCATCACCTATAAATAGAAAGCCCTTGTCCCCTTGAATAAGGTAAGTGCCAAATTGACATTGTAAGTCACATTGTCTAAACCCTAAACACACAAACAATTCAAGACAATCCAAAGTCTTGTTCTCAGGTTATTATATCCTCTAAGATATCTTACTCTTACACCTGAGAGCCTGAGTTGGAGTAACATCCAACTTTGACCTTAACGGTGCTCATTTCTTGTGTTGTGTTCTAGGTACAGAATCCCTGGCGTCATCAGTGGTTCCATTGCCGGGAAGGATCATATTTTTCTCGTAAATTTGTGTCAGTCAAAGCAAACACCGTGTTCCTAAACACTTTTCGTCAGAATACAAATTCTTTTTCAGCCTTTTTACCGTTGAGAATGTCTATTCCTCTAAGAAACGCTGTGGTTTTCTGTCAACCCCAGAAAATTACCAAGCTTCTCCCTCACGAATCAATCCTGTCATACCAAGCACCTCGGCCTTTAACAGGTTGGGGGACTGTTCTCACAGTTTAGGTAACCTTTCCCCTGCTCAAAGGAATTTAAAGAAGCTTGTGGAGGAGGTCAGAAAATAAAAGGCACTCCAAACCCCCCCCCCCACCTCATAAAACTCCTAACACTCCTATCACTCCCGAATTGATTCTTAGGAGAAACAAGGCCTTGGCCGCAATGAGGCAGGATACCGAAGAATACGTCAGAAAGTGTGATAAGTGTCAGCGGTTTGCGGACATTCCTAGACTCCCATCAACAGAGCAGACTTTGGTTATACCATCGTGGCCGTTTGATACTTGGGGGATCGATCTAATAGGACCGCTCCCAACGGCCCGAGGAAGTATTAAGTACGTAGTAGTGGTCGTGGATTATTTTACAAAGTGGACAGAAGCAAAAGCTTTGGCCACCATCTCCAAGGAGAATGCTATAAATTTTGTCCACGATCACATCTGGTGCAGATTTGGGGTTCCAAGAGCAATAGTCTCGGACAACGGCACTCAGTTCGCTGCAAAATTCACAGCTGAATGTGAGAGAATGAAAGTTCAACATCGCCGATCCACAGTAGCTTATCCCCAAGGAAACGGCCAAGCTGAGGCCGCGAACAAGTTAATCTTCTCCGCCCTTAAGAAAAATTTGAAAGGACGAGGAGGACGATGGCTGGACGAGCTCCAGACCACAGTATGGGTTGTCCGCACCACAATCAGAAATTCAACAGGAGAAACCCTTTTTCACTCACATATGGATCAGAGGCAGTTGCTCCAGTAGAAGTAGCATTGCCGTCTTACAGAGTCACTTACTTCGATGAGTCTCAAAATGAGGCAAACAGAAGGTATGACTTAGACGATCTTGAAGAAAAGAGAATGCGGGCAAATGAAAAAATGGTGAACTACAAGCAGAAAGCCAAAAAACATCATGATAAAAGAGTAAATAAGAGAAATTTTTCAGTTGGAGATTGGATGCTAAGAAATGTTGAAGTCTGAGGACCCAAACTGACTTCCACAAAACTCTCCCCCAAATGGGAAGGTCCGTACGAGGTCACCCAAATTATCAAGGAGGAAATCTACAAATTGCGGACAAAAGAAGAAAAAGACCTCAAGAACGCTTGGAATAGCGATCACCCTAACAGGGACAGGATTCGTTGGTTTGGAGAAGGACCACCCAAATCTATACTCATGACCAGGATGTGCTTCTGGTTCCACTGATCAAATTTATTTGTGGTGGCAGAGAAAGTGCGGGCAGAATTGTTCTTAGTTTTCAGCTCAAGATTGTCGTTGGTTATTTGTTTGGAGTAGAAGGCATATAGCCCGGAAAGGGAAGGTTAAAAACCCTGCAGACCGCTACGAAAGAGACAAGGGCTCGAATGGCATTAGGGGTCATGTGCATGGAAAGGCAGCGGTTGAAATTGAGAAAACTGTTGATAAAGGGATCAAGAGGGAGTCACAGTCCGTTCTCAAACTGGCCCCCGTAGAAGATGCAGGCTCTATTGTCCTCGCGGACATCTGCCACCGTCTCCGGTCTCAGTTTCCCCTTCATCTCCACTTCCTGAAGGTCGCGGACACGAAAACAATTGGGGTCAACAGCATAGGTGGTATATATCTCAGACTCCCAGTCCGTAGGGGTCACCTCCTTGGCTTTCCTCTTCTTGTCACGACCAGGATTTGTGGTATCAGCATGACTCTTGTCACGGGCAGTGGCATCCTCCTCAGGATCCTCCTCGAAGGCATCAACGATCTTCGTTGCCTTCTGGGCCGTGCCCGCGGCCATGCGGTCATCTTCCTCGCGGTCATCATCCTCGATCTCCGGGCTCTTAGAGCCAAAGAGACCGGTAGATGACCCCCTTGGGGACTCCTCTCCATCTCCGTCCACCTCCATATCTTCACCGTCATCCTCACTACTCTCCAAGTTCACTACGGGCACAACAGGGGCCTCGGTCTGGACTTCGGGGTAAATAGTGTTTAAAGGTTCCACATCTAAGGGAAGGCTCCAGTCTTCGGCAGTCAGGCAAGGGTCAGCATTCATCTGGTTAGGATCCCAGTCTGTTATCACTCCGGGATTATGAATCGCTCTCCTCACCAGTTCAATTGCTCTCTTAGCGGGCTCGCGATCACGATGGAACCTGTTCAAAACCTCCATTACAAAATTTCTTAAACGGTTATTATCACCCACCACCACCAAATCACCGTTCACAACCAGCCTTTTCTTGGCCTCCCACAACATGGGTGGGACCCAATTCTCCCATTGATACTTCTCACAGAAGTAAAGAAAACACCCCAAGGACATCCTAACCCAAGCGTGGGCAACTTTCCTATAAATACCCCCTGACTGTTTACAAACAGCGAAGGTATCAGGAGTATTCCCATCTCCTAACTCTAAGGGACGGACTGGACCGAAAGTACAGGTCTTCATCAGATCCTAAGAAGCAAAAATAGAGAAGGAAGAAATTAAATACAACTATTACTTACGGGAGAAGATTGGGAGGAGGAAAACGCTAAGGAAGGCAGCAATTTTTCTCTCTCTATAAGTAATTTGAAGGTTTGAAAGTGATAAAAGGGTTTGAGGGATGAAGGGTTTGGTATTTATAGGCCTACCTATACGGGTCGACCCGTATTAAATAGCCCACAAACCGTTCTCCTCGAATCACGAACTGACGCCAAAGCTTTAAATTTTGAATTTTTGTCGGTTGGCAATTAATGGCACCTCTTAGATGGTTGACACGTTTCTTCCGTACCTGACACGCGCGCTGGCGCTTCACCTGCCCAGGGGCCCACCAGCATAACCGGGAAGCAGAGCAAGAAAGCTTCTGCAAGCTTCCTCACGTGCCTCTCACATGTGCCAATTTGCACGGGAAGCAGAGCAAAATCAGTGAAGAAACGCCAACACTGGTGACCGCAAAAAGCAATCTGACAAGACCAAGCCTAGAACATAAATAATCTCTCACTTGGAGCTAGGGGTCACTGATGAGCTCGGACCAGTTAGACCGGGCCCAAGCTCGGTCTGGTCCAAAGGCCAAGTATGACGTGGCATACCCTATACCGCCAGAGTCAAGACCGCGAACAGATAGGCCGTCAAGGTCAAGACCGCGATCCTCTCATACCGTCCCAGTCAAGACCGCGGAGATCCAGACCGTCAGTAGGGTGACCGCGGGAGTTATGACCGCTCCATCCGTGCCCACGTCAATATCATTAACCGCGCCCAAGATATTGACTGCGGTCTAATACTAAACTCCCGATTATCTCACTAGACTCTCGGTTAAAGCTAAAGCTTACAGAGCAAGTTTACTTACTGGCTCTGACAATACATTAGCCGGCTTATTCCCATCGCATTGAATGCGCCTCAGGCGCCTACTATTTAATTTAATGCGCCACGCCAACTCTCCCAAATACACGGCTCCGTCCACATCAACGACATCCCCTCTGCAAGTGAATCTTACTTTACTGGCAGACCCAATCCGATGCGGACACGTGTACCCAATCAAAAAGACTAAGATGCCCCTTAGGGCTGACCTCAGGGCTTACATCAACAAGCAGCTCTCCATCACCCATAAATAGAAAGCCCTTGTCTCCTTGGACAAGGTAAATGTCAAATTGACATTGTAAGTCACATTCTCTAAACCCTAAACACACAAACACTCCAAGACAATCCAAAGTCTTGTTCTCAGGTTCTTATATCCTTTAAGATATCTTACTCTTACACCCGAGGGCCTGAGTTGGAGTAACATCCAACTTTGACCTTAACGGTGCTCATTTCTGTGTTGTGTTCTAGGTACATCCAAACAATATCCTACCTTATTCAAAAGTAAAGCAAATGTCAAATAAAAGGAAAATAAATATATATAAACCCAAAACTGATGAAAGAAAATCTACGACCTCTACAAAAAATAAACAAAATATGGGTCGATCCCCAGCTAAGACAACTGAAATAATTTTCTTTCTTGCTATCATGTAGAGGCATTCGTAACATTTTCTTCCCACAGTTGCCATTTTTCCAGCCAAATATGCACTCAGGCAAACGGTTGCCTCCGTGTGCAGTAGTACCTGGCTCCGTACAAAAAAGACTAGAGATAAATGAAACTTGAAGAATACAAATACGTACATGTTTTGACTTCATTGAAGAAATGTCCATGCTGCTGCTCATTTCCCTTTCCCTACCAAATTCCCTGTCTTTGATTAATTCCCTGCTTCAAAAGAAAATTTAAATTCAAATTCGAATATGATGTCGCACGTCTAAACAATTAACTTTGGAGTGAGGAGCATTTTACTTCAGGTTAGTTGGACAATTTTCTACAAGATATTCGTCAACCATAAAAACATTTAAAAGGAAATGTTCAAAATGGTAAAAACTCCGTGGCTGAGCCGCATGAAGAAAATGGGTTTGGCGATGCCACCAACTCCTACACATAGTCCAGCCCGGATACGAGCTAGATCATAGGGTGCTAAGTAATTCAAAGAGCCCTTCCGTTCTGATGAAAATCTTAATAAAATAACTAGTCAAAACTCAAAAGACCCCAGAAGAATAAAACTGACGGATAACATCATACTTCCTCCCCGTCCCATTATTTAGTTATTATCCAAATGAATGAAAATTTAAAACTTGATGTTGATACACGATTTAAAGTACTACCAATAACAAACTTTAGATTTTCATTAGAATAACTAAATTTAAAAACAAAAAAAGGTCAAAGTTCAATCAAAATTGCCTCAAAAAAAAATGGGACTACCTATATGGGACTGAGGGAGTATCAAGGATGACTAAACAAAACAAAAAGGGCAATCAAAAGCTACCTTCCACCACCATTCATGCGCTGTCTCTCGAACTCCTTCTTCCGCCTCAATTCAGCTTTCCGAGCTTCAAATTCCTCCCTACTCATCATGGGTGGCCCACCATAATTCATGCCATTCATGCCACCATTCATTCCCATCGCAAACTCTGCAAGGTCCCTGGTAAAAAGGCGTAAACGGTCATAAGTAATCAAGTCAAACATAGACTAGGTAAAATAATATTGCATGTACCCTATAACCCGAACTAAGGGAGGTCATTGTGTAGAGGGATCAAGCAACAGATACTCTGTTCCATATGGATAGTCACATTTGACTTTTCAGACATTTTAAGGATATATTTCTCTTTCTACATTTACCCTGAATGGGGTTCAAGAATCACACTAGGGTTTCTCAAATAAAAGAATCACAAAGACATTGTTGGAAGTTCAATGGCTTTAAACTTTCAATTTTGAAAATGTGACTACCTTTTTGGGACACACATAAATGGAAAGTTGGAATAATTTTTTGGGACAGAGGGAGGATAAAACTTGAAACGTACCTCTGAGGTGGGAAAGCAGGCGGCATCATATACCCTCCTGGTCCACCAAATGGATCTGGAGGTGGCATCCCCCCAAAAGGAATATCCAAGGGGCCAAGCCCATAACCCATAAAGGGCATGGCACCACAGTTAAACGGGCCTCCAAATGCTTCCATTCCGGTATGCATACCGTTCCAGTATGGATTAAAAGGCTGCTGCATTCCACCCATAGGCATCATATAGTTCTCAGCTGCCAAGTCTTGAGATGCTCTCCACTGCATCTCAGCTGCTGCAAAGCACCCAACAAAAGTGAACAAAAGAAAATTTAAGAAATATTCACCGAGGAGATATATCAAAATTTATTTTTGTTCACATCCAAACTCAAAAAACCCATCCACAAACTAGAAAGCAATTGAAATGTCTCCCTATGTATAAAAAAAAATGAAAATCGTACCACTCATAGGCAACTGATTTTTCTTCTTTTTCTTCTTCTTTGCTGAAAACAAAAAATAATGCATGTAAGTTACGTTTATCCTGAATGCAATAATTAAATAATTTGCCTGATGATGTTATTAGGTAAATTTGGAAACTCAGTGAGACCACTGTTTGAATGCCAACATTTTAAGAATCAAGATGAATTCAATAATATCCATAATCATTTAGCTGCTAAAAAAAGATCAACACATTCTTAATTTTACTTTAAATGTAACAAAGAGTAAATCTGCAAACTAGTAAAACGATAAGCTTAGAGGAAGATTCTTTAGATGGAGCTACAGAACGTCACAGTACTAAGCAAGTGAGCCCAAATAATAGATCCTCAAGTTGCCTAAACAGTATAAAATATTTTGCAAAATTGGTGAAATGAAATCCAATAAGAAGTTATAGACAAAAACAAATGCAAAAAATGGAGCATGGAAATCATTACGTGCTTCAGCAGGAGCTGGTTTCTGCTGCACCTCTTCATCAGGTCGAATACTTCCTTGAGATGCAGCTGGCTCCATCATGCTCCTCGAATCATGTGTAGCTTCAGAAACATCAGGAATTTTAGTGTTCTTTCCTTTCTCTATAATATGTTGCTGAGCCTCCGGAGTTTTATCATGATCCACAGTCTCTTTCTCTTGTACATTCGTAAACTCCTCATGTTGAGCAGGAGCTTTCTCCCCCTTTGAGGTGGCGGATAACGAAGGCGATGGAATCTTAGGAGGGGGACACCGAGCGGACTCCATATCTGAAGGTGAAAAGGAAAGTTTAGCAAAGTGGTTACAAGTAAGTTATACTCCCTCTGTCCTACAAAGATAGTCCCACTTCTTCATTTTTGTATCAATGATAAGTTTTAGAATTTCATTTGGATAATTATTTTTTCCTAAATCTTTGGACAAAGTTCAATCAAAATTATCTATAAAAAAAAGTGGGACTATCTTGATGTGAAGGAGGGAGTAATCAACTGATTGGTCGCATACACACCTTGAACTTGAAATGCACTGCCGCCATTTTCAGCACTGTCGTTATTGGACTCCAAAATTCGATTGATAGTATCCCTCAGTGTCTTATTAGGTAAAAGATCATCAGCGAGTACATTTGTGGCCCCGCATACACATACTGATTTAGAGATGATTTGATCTCTTATACCTGACAATACAAAATTCATCATAAATTAAAAGTTCCAAAGAAAAATAAATGAATGTGGTGATAAAAAAAGGGTGAACCATACACCAAGAAAAAAAACTTAACAAAACTAAACATCAACAAGCGAAAATTAGTTTCACATATTACAATCAAAATACTTCAATGTGCAAATACAACACTCAAAATCTTACATTTATCACAGAAGCTCTCAAAACAGCACTTGCTCGTAAGAACAGCATCTTTCATCACTTGTTTGCACAAAGGGCAGTGAAGTTCTGGTGGGAGCTCACCCACATGACGAGTAGAGGGCATCCCTTCAATCTCCTTTTCGAAAGCAGCCCTATTAAAAATAGATGGAGTAGAGGAACTCTTAATCTAGCACACAATTTTCAGAGTCAGGAAAAAACAAGTTTCGGTTTGAAACGAAAAAAGCTTACTCGTTTGGCTTCAAAACCGCTACTGCACCACTTGGTAATGCATACGAGCCATCAGGGGTAGCTATTAACATAGACTTTGGAATACCAGTCGGGGGTTTTACTCTTTTGACGTCAAATGTAGGATCGCCATTCGTTGGACAGTGCTGAATGAAATGCCCTGAAACATATAAATTCAAGATTCAGTAACCTGAAAAACAAAGCTACAACCAAAATGTCTCGTGTTCTATAAATCAGATGATCGCAGTAATCAAGCCGGTGAACCTACCAGGTTTATTGCACCTATAGCAGACGTAGCCTGGAGGCATTGTTTTTCGCTCCAAGCCACCACCACCTCCTCCTCGACCTAAATATCCATGAAAAAAAAGAAATCAGTATCCTAGAAAAATTACAATCAAAACATTAATTTATCAAGGACCGAGCAGTCTTTAGAAAAACAACAATCTATATGTAATAGCACATTTTGGCTCATGGTGATCAATTTGTGTATTTCTGGAAGTACTACTGTATTTCTTTCCTTTTCGGTACCATTCATTCAAATAAAGAAACTCACTCATGCCAGTTTTAGCAGGCCACTAAATAATTCTAGAACATAACTGGAAAAGCTACCTAAGCTGAGCATGAAAGCAAACATTGACTTCCAAAAAAAAAAAGTCTAGAGATCAAGAACATAATATATTGCAACATAATGCTTCTCTCAGGTAATTAATATAGGGGAGTTCATACGAAAATTACCAAAACCACGCCCACCCATTCTGCCACCCATACCCCTTCCAAAACCTCTACCAGGGCCAAAGCCAACGGCAGTTTGCCTGCAAATACAAAAAATAAAATTAAAAATGCATGACACTGCATTACAAAAGGACAAACAAGACACATATTGCAGCCCACGGCACAAGGAGTCTTCTCACCGCTGCCAATCCAAGGCTGGCGTATCAATTAAAGCCCTAATCTTGCTGTCCTCATCTGCTTTACTAGGTGGGGGAGCATCCTGGACATGATTGCTCGATGGAGCTTGGGCAGCTTCGGGAATCTCATACAAATCATTTCCAAATTCATCATACTCCAGATCAAAAGGCTACAAAACAAAAATCCAATATGTATTATTACTCCTACTTACAAAATTTAGTATGTAAAACCATACGGGCTCCATAATCCTTGAAACATATAACTACTATGCTTACATAGTTTGGAACAGATGGATCAGCTCCAAGAAAGCTACTCTTTGATGATTGAATGTTCTCAGACTCACTTTCCACCTTTGACCTGCATTGCAAATTAAACCAACCACACTCAACTAAACACCTAAACTTGGTTGTGTGTACAATTTACTTGCAACATAAGAAAAGCTTTTGTTTGCACAGGGACCTACCAACTGGTTTACATAACCACTAGAAGAGTGGTCTTTGGTAAACAGTCAAGGCTAAGCCACTTAACATAAGCTATCTCTAACAACTAACTCAAACAAAATGAATAGAAACATAATTAAGTATTAAGAAATTAAGGTTTTGAGACAGTACTCGTCTTGATCAGTAACTGGTGCAGTAACTATGGGCATGCGAGGCCGTCCCGGAAGTCGACGAATTAAAACAGAAGTATTTTTTGGAATCAACATTGCTTCATCAAGATACTCTGAAATTGCAAAAACATAACAAGTCTATAAACGAACTGCAAAGAGAACATCAATCCATATATAACTAACTTACAACTTATATTGCCTAATCCCCAATCTCACACAGTAGCATAGCACTTAGGCTAAATACATAGACCACCCCATGGATAAAATGCAAGAAGCAAGTGTACGTCCACCAGAACTGAGACTCGGGATGGGCCAACTTGACCATCAAATTTCAACCACATCTCAATGTTAAGGTAGCTCCCACAAGTCTCACTTCTAGACTAGACCATACCCAAACTAGAAACAGCCAGTTCAACTTCTAATAACACGCGTTGTTCATGAGCAAGCTTAAATCTAAAGAAACAACAAGTTCTAATCCACAATCTCACACAGTAGCATAGCACTTAGGCTAATTACAGAGACCACCCCATGGATAAAATACAAGAAGCAAGTGTTTGTCCACCAGAACTGAGACTCGGGATGGGCCAACTTGACCATCAAATTTCAACCACATCCCAATGTTAAGGTAGCTCCCACAAGTCTCACTTCTAGACTATACCATACCCAAACTAGAAACAGCCAGTTCAACTTCTAATAACAAGTGTTGTTAATGAGCAAGCTTAAATCTAAAGAACAACAAGTTCTACCCACAAACATAATAAAAGATTCAATATTTCATAAATTTTCAACATTAGGATTGACATATTCCTAAGAATCAAACCAACCTTCATTATTCTGAGCATTGCTGACAACGAGGTCATAATCAGTACCCCTGCCCAATTGCTTGGATTCATATATTTTTTCTTTCAATGTAGCAACTGATATGAAATGACCATCGATTGGAATCGAGTCATAATCTTTTGCACTTTTAAACTTGTAATACACTGCCATAATATCTGCTCAAATTTTTCCTTCCTCTAAAATATCAATAACAAACACATAGAAGAAGGCCTCAACGAAGGCCTTCAAATAAAAAAATAAAAAATAAAAATCAATCAACTGACATTTAACTGAAATGTGTGAAGTACAAAAACACTAAAATACTAAAATTTAATCTTTTTTCTTCAATAGAAATTCAAACCAACTTAGGGCCGCTTTACATCAATCTCTTCAAATTCTCAGGAAGAATTTCTTCAAATGCCTTCAATCTTCAACTTGGACGGATAATCCGATTAGCAAAAAGCTCAGCGACGCATTCAATACAATCGGATCTTGAAGGTCGTAGAATCTTCTGAAATCTCTCCGTTGAGATGCCGAAGAGCCAAATCCCCTAAAATGAGGATAGATTTACGATCCTCGGAGGTACAAAACCTTCAGAAAACGATTAACAAAACTCCGATGACAAAAAGAAGCTCCGATTACTTGAAGCTAATCGGCGAATCGCCAATTCCTCAAAGAAAACGCTGCGACTGCTACGGAAAGACAAAAAACTCCTATAAATCAACAACGCGATCGAAATTCATAGCGGAAAAAATCATCAGAATGAATTTGGTCGTCTGGAGATAGACTAGGGTTAGGGTTCCGAATAACGAAGGGATATGAAAATATCTAAAAGCTTTTTTCAATTATTATCGAATAATAAAATCGTATGAATTTATTATCGAAGTACGAGTATATATATAGGCGGGTAAAAGTTTACTTATTGATTAGGTTCCACGCGTTGATTGGACCGTACATTCCAGCCCAGCTACGTTCCATTTTTTTTTTTTTGGCTTTGACCAATTAGTCCCTCTTTCAAATAAAAACTACATTTAAGGACTAACATTATCAAAACAGCCAAAAAATCTCTCAATTTTTTCTGGACCAAATTACCCCTCATACCTCTCTCTCTCGTGACCGTGACACGGACGCTAGAGTCCAGCGTCTTTCCTTTGCCTTGCCTGCTTTCTTTCTCTCTCCTTTTCTCTCTCTTCCTTTTTTTTTCTCTTAAATTTTTAAAATGCAATATCTCAAAATCTAAAAGTCGAAAAAATTATCCAAAACCACTGTTTTAATCGCATCGCCAAGACGAATCAAACAAGTTTACTCATCATATATTTCAAATTTTATAAATAAAATAAAATTTTATTTCAACAAATGTGAAATAGATTTCACAGTTGTTCTATAAAAGAATGACATAAAACAGTGAAATCTATCACACAATTATGCACAATAACTGTGAAAATCATTACACAGTTATTTACATCAAACCCCAACAACCGTGAAACTTGTTCTATAGTTGTCCTAAAGGAATGACATAAAAATAACTGTGAAATGGAATTCACAGTTATGCACAATAACTGTGAAAATGATTACACATTTATTTACATTAAACCAAACAATCGTGAAACTTATTCTACATTTGTCCTAAAGGAATGACACAAAAATAACACTCATAACTATAACTGAGAAATTGACCTCACAGTTGTGCACAAACATAATTCTCAGCTTGGAAATGTGCAAATCATTACACAGTTATGCACAATAACTGTGAAAATCATTCTGCTTGATTATTTACATCAAACCAAACAACCGTGAAACTTGTTCTACAGTTGTCCTAAAGGAATGACATAAAAATAACCGTGAAATGAAATTCATAGTTATGCACAATAACTGTGAAAATCATTACACAGTTATTTACATCAAACCCAACAACCGTGAAACTTGTTCTACAGTTGTCCTAAATGAATGACATAAAAATAACCGTGAAATGAAATTCACAATTATGCACAATAACTGTGAAAATCATTACACAGTTATTTACATCAAACCCAACAACCGTGAAACTTGTTCTACAGTTGTCCTAAAGGAATGACATAAAAATAACTGTGAAATGGAATTCACAGTTATGCACAATAACTGTGAAAATCATTACACAGTTATTAACATCAAACCCAACAACCGTGAAACTTGTTCTACAGTTGTCCTAAAGGAATGACATAAAAATAACTGTGAAATGGAATTTACAGTTATGGACAACTCTTGTGAAAATCATTACACAGTTATTTACATCAAACCCAACAACCGTGAAACTTGTTCTACAGTTGTCCTAAACGAATGACATAAAAATAACACTCACAGTTGTGTACAAACGGAAACCGGAAAATGGAAAAAAGAGGAGGGAACACAAGTGAAACGTTTAAAAGGGGATACACACTCAAACACTATGGAATCCACCAAAAGTATTGAGCAAAAGAAGAACTCTTTCTTCTATAAAAAAAATGCCAAAGGCTTCAAATTACACTCAAAAGTCTGAGTTTTTACCATCACAAGATGGGCTTATATAAGCTAAATGGAACATCCCTCCATTCCATAATCAAAAGATGCATGAATGAAAGTAATAAATGAACAAGGAAAACAAAAAGTTGCTGATAGGCTGTATGAAGACAGCTTGGACCATCTGTAGAAAAATTGAAATATTTCTTTTTATAGAGCTCGGAACGACGAACCGATTTTTTTGTATGAAAGTAGACACATAGACCTTTCCAACGGATGTCTTTACGCCTTCTGGAACCTTCTAGATCAGAACAGTTTATTCCTCAAAGTTCACTGAAAATCTGGTTCTGCAGAATTTTAAATTCACCTTCATTGAATCTGTATTCGTGACTTTTTCTCTTCCGTTCATTGAGTTTGTCACCATGAAATTCTCTTGTGTCACAAAATCATCAACAATCATAAATAAAATAAATATATTACAAGTCTTTTTGTGGTCAATATAATCTTAAATAAAATAAATAATCAAGGAAGTCTTGAGTATGAGGCTGCAGTTTCACAAATGTTCCCTTTGACAAACTGACATTCTTAACGTGCACAATATCTCCTTCTTGCAGTAGCATGTTTTGCATCATCTAAAATTGTGGAAAGACGAATAGAATTGAGGTCTTGCAAGACAATGCAAAACAAAAAAACATCACATTAAGTAATAATTCATACCCAATATGGCAAGTATATCAAACCCTCGTCAGCAATAAACTCTAGCACTCCACAATGTGTAACTTTACTATACTAGCAGAAGGATTACTAAGCTCAAATAACATTGGGTAGTCAATTTGTAAATAAGCTGCAGAAATTAAGAAAGGTAAATACGTGGGATCAAGAGTTCAACCCAAAGTAGAAGTGGAAAATCCTGGCATATTAGCAAATAGAAAGGAAACGTAGAAAAAGGAAGTTATAAAACTCGAGCACACTTACCAAGCCGATCAAGAGCTGAAGGAGGCATTATAACTAGGAGCAAAAGCAGTATGTTCTGATTAGTATAAATGCTAGGAGAGGAACAAAGAACCAAAGAGACTGGGTAACAACGATAATTCTGTTCAAATGTCGAAGCCAGGCCATGATAGTTTCCGTTATCCTGACAGACAAACAATGAAGGTAAGCTATTGTAACTTGGCAGCAGGACTTTGCATCCCATTAGCAATTAAAAGCAACATAAAAAATAAGAATTACGCAAGATAATATGCTATTTTCTTCTGAAAGGCTCAAGTATATCTCCAAGATAACTGAATATTTCTTGTTAATATTCAGTGGTGCAATAACGTAGAGTGTGGCTAAAATAGAAAGACTTGATGCTTTAGGTCTTGACCAATTGCCTAAATAAAGGGAAACAATTTTGTCACTCTCTGAGGAAATTAAACATACACCTTCAATGATTAAACCCCTACGAAACTCATCATACATATAAACAAGGCTCCAAACCGCACACTCAATCTGCAATCTCCTCATATTGACCAATCCCATTTCGACTCGTTAAGATAGGATCCAAAAAATTCAGATATGGACTATAATTTCATAAAATACCCAATACATAAACCAAAACAATAATGCAAATGAATTCAACTCCAGAATCATACCATCTCAGCCCAGGAGTATCCGAGTCGAGATATATCAACATACCACAAATTCCTCTCTATGAACTCCAAAATCCCAAATTATCATATCCAGAAGACTTCACCAACGCCAATTTACTGTAAGCAACATCAAAAGTAGTCAGAATCAATCAGAAAATAACTTTATCAGCACAATTCACACACCAAACAACAGAAATCAAACAGAATTCAAAACAAAATATCCAAAACCAAATTTAACGGTCATCCCCAAATCAGAAAGAACCCTAGGTCATTACAGATAGCTCGCCGCCGGGAATGAAAATATCCATCTTCTCCAACGAGTCGCTGAGCTCCTTCTCAGTGATTTGGCCGTCCCCGTTTCGATCGAACATCTGGAACACGTCGGAGCTCGTCAATTGCGACATAGAGAGAGAGAGAATCGCCAATTTGTTCATAGAGAGAAGAGAAACGCATCGTCAATTGCAGAGAAAGCCAATTGCGGCATCGTCAATTGAATCAATTGCGTATAGAGAGAGAAAGCAATTGCGGAGAGAGAGAGAAAGAGAATGAGCGAGGGCAGTTTCGCCATTTAAATACTTATGAAATATTTTAAAAGTAGCAAGGGGTTTATTGGTAAAATGGATTTCAAACTATGGACTCTAAGGTAGAATATGAAATGTGGTATTTTTTTTTATAAATTCCACCTTCTAACAGGGACTTATTGGTAAAAATCCCTTTTTTTTTAAGAGACTTGTTATATAAACCCGTAAAATTGTTCAGTAAACTCACCCCAAATAAATTAAATAAATTTTCTTTTTTTTCCTTTATACCCTTGTCTTTATCCCTTATACCCATCCACCCACCCACCCAAACTCTTCATTTACTCTCTCTGTCTCTCACTCATTCTCACCCATCAGCCTTTTTAGAGAGAGAGAGAGAAATCATCAGTCTTCTTAAAGAGAGAAACAAAGGATTTTTAGAGAGAGAAAGCCGGATTGATTGAGAAAGAAGAAAGAGAGAGAGAGATTGAAGAAGAAGAATCGAAAAATTGAAGAAGAAGAAGAACCAACTTTCATTTTCAACACCAAGATGTCAAACCTAGGAAAATTCGATAATTATTCTCTCCTTCGTTTCAAAATTACTTTTATTTTGCTTCAATTTGAGAGATTTTGATTATTCATGAATTCGAAAATCTGGGTTTTAGCGGTTCGGCCACTACTGACCCATTTTTTAATCTATTCGGCCAGACTCAATCGAAAATGCTCAAAAATTCGGTCACACCCGGCCGAACCTGCTTTAAAATTCGGTCATGACCAACCGAACCTTTCTCAAAAATTCGGCCACACCCAGTCGAACATTGCTCAAAATTTCGATCACACCTGGCCGAACCTTGCTCAAAATTTTGATCACCCATGGCTGAACCTTGCTCAATGTGATATTAGTGTTTGATTTTGATATGATATGATATAAAATTGCTATGAGTTTAATTTTTTGATGTTTTATTTGCAGTTAAGCAAATTTTCTCAAGAAAACGTCCAACTGCTTCCCTTAGGAAGCAACAAGAAGTAGCATGTCAAGGAAAATCTTCACAGAACCTTGATGCTAAACCAGTTGAGGATGCAAATGTTGATCCTCGTCAGGCGGTCTTCAATGAGGCTCATCAGTCAGTCTACAATGAGGAATCTCATTATATGGAAACCTCACCTCATATAGACCTTATTCCGGCTCAAAATTATAGTGACCCGTAAGATAAACGGGAATATAAGCCGGAAGATGAGGTTGATGAGGATGACTCTGAGGGAGGTGGGGATGAAACGTCTTATCCCTGTGACCCGAGGTACAAAACTTTACTCATTTCTTATGAAACCCATAATGCTAAATCCATTTGGGAGGGTAAAGATGATAGAATCCTAAAATGTATTAATCATATAGGAAAGTTGAAAAAATGGCAATTGGATTTGAATAAAATGTTAGAGCCGGTTCAAAATACTCTCCTTAATTTCGGTCTCTTGTGCTTAATTAATGGAGCGTATGACAACGTAGATAAAGCGTTGGTTAACGCTTTTGTTGAGCGATGGCATCCGAAAACTAATAGTTTCCATATGCCATTTGGGGTGATGACCATCAATTTAGAAAATGTGTCTTGTCTTACACTGCTTCCGATAGTAGGTGTACCCTTATTTGAGAGTCTCGCTTATTCTAGTCAGCCACCTCTTAATAAAGTCTGTGAGATTTTGGGAGTGACAAAAAAAGTTGCTAAAGATGGAATTCCTGTCAAAGGGGCATTGGTCAATTTAGAATGGATGAGATTGAAGTTACCCCTCATTTGTACTCCTCAGACCCCCGAAAAGCTGTCTGTGCTAAGGCATATCTCTTATATTTATTGGGGTGCACAATTTTCTCTGATAAGACCGGGACATGTGTCAACTCGAGCTATCTAGATTTTTTGAGAGATGATGGGGCAATTGGGAATTATGCTTAGGGAGCCAGAGTGTTAGCTTTTCTGTACCGGCAACTAGGAAAAGGATCTAGGTTTAACTGCCATCAGATTTCTGGGCACTTAACCTTGTTTGAGGCATGGGTTTATGAGAGGTTTCCTGCGTTTAGGAACGGTTTCAACAACTCCTATCTACCCAATTTGTCGCTCACATTGAAGTGGCTACCACCTCGGGCTCAACCAGCGACAGTTGCCTCCGTGCAAGTAAAGAGGCAACATATTGACATTATTCAGGACATGGAAGTAAGTATTATTTTTGTAGTAATAATTCTCACATGTGTTTTTGTTTTCTTAAATTAAACTATATTAATATTTTTTATGTTTTTATTGTAGGTTATTTGGATGTCGTATGAAGCTATCCGCGCTCAATATCCTTTTCCTAGAGTCGCTCTATATCAAGGTGCCATAGTTGCCGGTAATGTTGTGGAACCACATCTTCCTGATCGGGTCTTGCGACAGTTTGGGTGCATGCAAACAATTCCAAACCCTCCACTTGGACTAGGGATGGCGAGAGGAGATAAGAAGTCTTTAGTAGGGTGGATCATGTTTGCCCAGTCATTCTATTTCTGGAAGTCGAATTGCGTTGATAAACGCAAGTTCCGGAAATGTAGAGTGCCTCAAGAGGCTGCAGATGATTATCTGCAATGGTACTCTACATATTCACACCCTATTGTGCACCCCATTACTGAGCGGGCTCACGCTGTCAGGAGGACAACTGAAGTTGCTGCCCCTAATCCGTGAGATATGATTATGAATGTCCGGAACGTCATGATTCCTATTGCTGAGAGATGGACAGATGGAGATCACTCAGTTAGTGCATAGGAGGCTATGGATGTCATCTTTAGAGGACTGGCAGCAACTCAAATCCCAGCACGAACATCAACTTCTCAGGGCCCTAGAAGACGACAATAGATTTGTATTTTTGGTTTTGTATGACGGAATATAACAATGTGTTTCTCGTCATTAAAAAAGTTAATTTAATTTAAATTTAGTTAAATTTTTAATATAACTTTAAATGGAATTTAATAATAAATGAAAATTATTTAAAGATATGTAACACCACAAATCATAATATTTAACATAAATAAAATTATTTAATATCAATTACATAAGTTGATGTTTCGGGTACTTGTATTAATCGATCTTGATAAGAATCTAGCCATCCGGTTGCACATTCATGACGTTCTTCTTACCATTTTGTATGGTACTAGTGGCAATGGACATCCTTCCTTCAACTTGGCATGAATGTAATGATTGCCGTTGACATAGCATATACAAATCAATTTTGGGTTGTGTGGCATTGATTTTCGTAGAGGAAGGAAGGTCAAAGACAAGGTGTTACTCAAAGTCACCAACGCAACGTTGAATGCATTTGCAACAGCGTAACCCATTCTGTAGCGTTAAACCAATTTGCTTCTCCGCATGGTCCATCATACCAGTGGATAGCAGAAAGGACTTTATCCACCCTATCCTCGGCTATGGATAACTCAGCATACAACTCTTGATTTCTAAAAACCTCCTGATATAACACTTCCCGAACCCACCACCACTCATTTGAATCACGGCCAAGTAACTCCGCAATACACCGAAAGCCACAATTCCCATCACCCCGCACATCAATTGTTTTCTCAATATAACCATACATGAAAACCGGTAGTTGATTAAGATATTGGATTGCATGTTGACTTTTTCGACGAACGGGCTATAAGATAAATTCAAAAAAAGTAAAAATAAGTTGAAATGACTAATTATTTCATGATATAAAGTTTAACTAAATAATATAAATAGTTTTGAGGTTACCTGTAACTTGGCTTTTGCAGATAACATCGGAGAACCTTGATTTGCATCGGTGTTGAATAAAACTTGGTCGGGTATGGCCTCCACGTACTCAAATGCGCTAGGATCCCACTTCGTGGATTTGAGGAACTTAGCATTCTTTGCTTTAGCACGACCCTTATTATTGGTTTTAACTGCAAGTTCATTGGCCATTGTTGTTGCAGGATGACAAATCTCAGTCAATCTCCGAACAATCAAATTCTTTCCGGTTTGTGGAGCTGCCTCAAATCTTAAATCAAGAGTATTGCGAATCTCATTGTACCGATTTCGAATCTCTTCTTCAATATCATCTTCGTAACTCATGATCGGTAGGGTATCTAGCTTACGCCAAAATGCATGAACTTTATCAAGTGGGATGGGCGAGTTGAATTGCATGAACTGTGCAAGCTCATGTGGACAAGGGAGTCCGCATGCCGATCTCACCGCACACCCACACAACAATGGATCTCGGCTACCATCATATAGAGAATCCAGTGAGTTGAAAATCAAATCCAATGCATTTATAGACACCATGCCTCTAACTTCAATCCATAGCGATGACTTGAATTTATGTTGAACCACAGTCCTGCTTTTCTCAAATGAGGCAATGATTGCAATATGGGAGCATTCGATGAGTTTATGAATTTGTTTCCAACATGTCTCAAATGCTCCCTGGCTCGATCCAAGTTGTTTCTTCAATTAGGCATGTTGACTCTCCACCCTAACATATGTTACGTAATTGATTACCATATAATTAACAAAACATAGGAAACATCAAAACATATGACAGAAACATAAAGTTCGCCTGATATACCTGTTTGTAGTCAAGCTGTCAAAGTGCATAACATGGTTTGTCCAACACGAGACAAATCTTTCTTTGTAAGGCATAATCCACTGGTTTAGGACATAATTGACCGCATCGGGATATTGACTGAAATCTTCTGATAATCGCCGTAAATAGTCATCAAACGATGCCTCTGTATCAGCTTTGACCATTACATTCCAATGAAGAATGAACGCCTCCCAAATCTCTTGCATATCAAACATTTTCTTGCATTTTACTAGAATATTCCTGTTGATATGCCATCGACAGAGCAAATGAGTTGTCATTGGGAACGTCTCACGAATTGCATTCATCAAGGCAAGCTCTCTATCGGTCATGATAACATTAGGAAGATATGATTGATCCATCAAAGATTTCAGCACTTCGCATGCCCACGTGTAGTTTCCTTCTTTCTCAGCCTCTAGGTATACAACAACAATTAATAAGGTCATTTTGGTTGAAGTCACGCCCACAATCTCAAGAAAAGGTAAGTTGTACCTATTTGTCTTGTAAGTGCAATCCATGAACAAGACGTATGGAAATACCTTCATCAATTCAATGCTTTTCGGATGAGCAAAGAATATCTCTTTAATGAATTTTGTATTCTCGCATTGCCGATATTCGAAGTGATAAGCATGATCGGTCAATTTAAACATGAGTTGTTGGATTTGAGAACGACCCGCATGCTCAGTTGCCCTGCTCTTCACTCGCGCATTATAAATAGTCCGTATTATGGGCTTGTTTTCCGAAAATTTCTCTTTTAATCCATGTAAAATATCCTTCGGTCGGCTATTTGCATGTGACAGTTCTATCACGTACTCCTCCTCTGATTTTTGTAATCTATCGGCATAAGAGTGACCCAACATGGATTGGCAAATCGGATGATTGTGAACGCCACAAACCACTTTTAATTGCCATTCACCATCAACTGTTACTTGTTTTGCGTTCAACTGAAACTTACAACCACATTTCTTTGTTTCGCTCTCTCTTTTTTTCTTTTTTTTCCCCAATATTTCAAGGTTGACAGATTCTTGAGATGACAGAGAGATTGGTTTTTCCTTGTATGTCCCCCAGCGATCAGAAACAAGCGTCATTCGAGGAGCGGAATTACGGCTCACGTTATCCGACCGACCGACTACGATGAGAAACCCATGCTCTTCCCCCTTTTTACGCGCCCATTCAAACATTATTTTTCGGTCTCGAAAAAACAAGGGCATTGTGAATTCTGGGGTGTAGTCTCGCAAAACGCTTTCAAAATCAACCGAGACATAGTTGTTGTCACCCAGTGAATACTGCAACAATTCAATAAAACAATAAGGGAGGTGTAAGAAGAAAAACAAAGGTTCAGCCAGTGGTGGCCGAATATTTTTCGATGGTTCGGCTGGGGGTGGCCGAAATATTTTAAAAATTTGGCCGTTACTGATCGAAAAACAGCCCAGATTCGGCAAACCAGAGGCGAACGATTTCAAATTTTCGGTCGGGTGTGGCCGAACCTGAACTGAATTTCGGCCTGATGTAGCCGAACCTGAACTGATTTCAGTCACTAGGCCGAATTTTTGCAACGAAACAGAAAAGACATTTTTAACAAATTTAAATGGTTAGAAAACTTACATTAACATTCGATGGTAGAGCATCCATGATGAGCCTGCTGAATCTCATGTCTTGAACAAATATGTATGAATTTTTTTTTTTTTGAAGACAAATGATGGTGAGAGGAAGAGGAAGGAAAGTAAGATAATTTTTTTGGAAGTAAAAAAATAATGAAGGAAGTGATTTAGTAAAAATTGATGAGGGAGGGAGGGGAAAGGTGGTGAAAATTGATGAGGGAGGAATGGGGTATACGGGTGCGAATAACAATTGAGGGAAAAATGGGTTAAAGTTTACGGGTTTATATAACATTAGTGATTGCGTTAATGGATTTAGGGACAATGTTGTCATTTCACTCGATGACATTTTTGAAGATTTCAAGTTACGGGTTTACTCAACAATTTTACGGGTTTATATAACAATTCTCTTTTTTAAAGCAACAATACTATCAATTTCAAATATTGCTAAACCAAATTTTTGCTAATAATATCATCCGAATCAAATATCTATTTATCGTCCTTACTGGCAATAACTTGAGACATTCAAATGCTTATCCAAAAATAATTTAAATACTGCCAAATATCGACAATCACAAAATTCTCACCCGAAAATTAGTTAGCTTTAAAAATATAACAAATTAAAGCATTTCATTCGAAAATAAGTGCAAACCAAATGTTCCAAGCAATGCAACAAGAAAAAATTGTAAGAATCATACAAAGGCACTTAACGCAATAGAGAGAAAACAAAGGATCTCGATGAAATTGAGAAAGCAAAGGCTCTCGACCGAATTAGAAAAATTCTACTTGTGAAATACAAATATAAATAATTGGACCAAATCTAAAGACAAGAAAAAAGTAATTCGCTAAAAGGATAATATATATTGCGAGAAACCTCGGTTGGACCTATTTTATGGGTGTTTTTTTTCCTATTTCGCCAACTGCAGGATTTAGATCTCTTTTTGTGTTTGTTGATCTCTCTTTGGAATGAGTTTCGAAGCTCGCGCTTTATTAAAGTCGTAACCATTCTTAGGAGTCAGGTCCCCCTTGGTCAATCAACCGTCAGGCCCAAAATTCTCAAAGATTGGCAATTTATGATAATCAAAGTTCAACTTTATTGAATTTCTAATTCATTATCATTTTTTTTTCATTGTCTAGCGGGATGATCATTTGCATTCCATTTTTGGAAGGAAAGAATTTATCGACAAGTATTGATTTCATTATTTTGGACATAACATAAAATAAAACATACAATCCTACTCTAAATAAATTATTTTTTCTAAATTATACTTTACTTTTATATTATTTTTTGTAAAGTTGAGTTTGCTCTAAAATAAATCTAACGCATCGCCCATATTAGTGCTTATGTTATATAAAGTATTAGTGCTAATATTATAAAGTGTAAGACATTCTTACCAACACTTATAAGCAAATTTGTTAGCAGAGCTTCGCCGATTTTGTGTTCCAACACGGCTCGAATCAGATTAGTCGGCATCCAGTGTAGTGTCTGAATATTGATGGATCAAAAATAGAAAATATCAACCTAGCACTTTTAGCATTTGTTAAAAAGTGTCAATTATTCAAACCGATGCTTTTACACATTCAAACTAACATTTTTAATAGTTGTTGATAAATGTCAGTATTAGTATTTAAAAGTGTCAGTGTTGGTGTTTTAGAAGTGTCAGTATATGTGTATTAATAAGTGTCGATGTCAGTATTAGCGTTTATAGTGTCGGTGTTAGCGTTGACAAGTACTAAATGTTAGTGTTGTACATGTGCTTAGAAATTGTCGGTGTTTGTATTTAAAGTGTTGATGTTAATATATTGAAGTGTTAATGTTTAGAAGTGTCAATGTGTATATTAATAAGTTTCAGTTATATACTACTCCTATATTGTTATCGCATGATGTTAAGAGCATCCACTATGGCTAGAGCTTTTTACTTAGTTTTTTTTTTCATGCCATGTCATTACCTAATTAATGAATTAAAACTTAAAGGGGTATGAATTTCTTCAATCATATTCTTTGTTTACCTTCACAAAAGGTGTTGTTTAGATAAATATGCTCGTGTATGTTGATTATCTCATTATTTCTTGGAACAATTTCGCTGCCTTACTTGAGTTCAAAGCCTATCTGAGTGATTGTTTTAAAATGAAGGATCTTAGGCCTAATTATTTTCTTGGCATTAAAGTTGCATGAAGCACTAGTGGATTATTTATGTGTCAAAGAAAGTACGCTTTGGATATTATCTTTGAAACTAGACTATTAGGAGCAAAACTTGCAGATTTTCATATTATCCAAAATCACAAACTAGGACTAGTTACAGGCGTGGAGCTCTCCGATCCAAAAAAATACAGACGTCTTGTGGCTCATTTATCTTGTTGTTACACAACTTTTGCTTATTCTGTACATATTCTATCTCAGTTTTTGCAAACTCCTCGGGTTGAGCATTGGGAAGCTGCCTTACGAGTTGTTCGATACCTTAAGGGAACACCTGGCCAGACATTGTCTTAACAAGTGACAGTAACATGATCTTAACCGGTTGGTGTAATTCAGATTGGGCAGCATGCCCTCTCACTCATAAGTACCTCACAAGATAGATTGTTTTTTTTGGTAATTCACCTGTTTCGAGGAAAACCAAGAAACATGATACATTATCACGGTCTTCTGCAGAGGCCGAGTATAGATATATGGTGGCCCTTACTTGTGAATTGAAATGGTTAAAGGGTTCTATACTTAGTTTGAGAGTTCATCATTCGAAGGCTATTCCTCTTTTATGTGATACTCAATCGACTATAGATCTTGCTCAAAATCCGATTTTTCATGAGAGATCAAAGCACATTGAGGTTGATTGTCATTTTGTTCGTGATGTGGTCAAAGATGGTCTCATTGCCCCTTCATTCGTTCCTACATCTACACAGTTGGCGGATATATTTACCAAATCTATTGGCAAGAAGCAATTTGATTTTCTCTTTAGCAAGTTGGGCATTCTGAATTCTCATGATCCAACTTGAGGGAGGGTGTTATGATATACGATCTCCTAACGTAATGAGGAGATTCAATTTCTTTGTTATTATTGATTACTAGTTTTCTTTTATTGTTGCCTACTCAAATTAGATTTTCTAGAATTCTTTTCTAAATTGGATTCTCTTTATTGTTTTATATATATTTTTTCTAAGATCAATGAAAAAGCAAGCTTTGAAACCCTAATTATTCATTTCCTTGTTGTTATGTTGAATTGCCTTTGATTTAACACAAATACACTCACATTCTGAAACAAAAAAGAATTTCAAAATTTTCTCTAAGAACATACATGTAATGATCAAAAACCTAATACGTCAATATGAAAATCGAAAAAATTAGAACATAAATAATTGAAATTAATCATGAATTTAGTGGGGGAGCAAGCAGTACCAATAAACAAATGGATGAATTTGGGTAGAAAAGAATGGCGCGGCCATTAGAGTTCTATAGAGAGAAACTAAGAACATTGATCAAATAAAAATAACCGATTTTGAGACGTGATGTGATCATGAAAAAGAGACATTGTGCTCAACCTGATAATATGAGGCCCAATACGGCAATTATGGATTAAAGATCACGATAATGGGCCCAAGTTAGATAAAGGCGTTTGGCTACTTCTTTAAGTGCATTTGCGAGAACGAGGACTGGCGAGAAGACCGTTAAGGCTGGTATCCCGCGTAGTATGTTTTCATCAGCGACAACCAAGGGTTGTGTCCTTATCATGGTTGCCGCTATAGGCGATATTGGGATCAGAAGCTACAATCCAGAAGTCGTTAAGATCGTTATGTTGGGGCCCACAGAATCTATTGTGATGATGAGCTATATGTCAGAGATAAAGTTGGCATCTCCACTTGCTGATAGGTGCTCTTTCCCACCTTATGGATGATCGACACGTATCCAGAGCATGTGACTTGCACATGATATTGTGGGAGTATATAAACTACATCAAAAATGGCATTTGGTAAGCTCTTCTAAGTATTTTTTCTGCAGATTTCATACCAGATCATCTTTGTGCTTTATAGTTAACCTGATCTTATACTTACTCTCACGCCGGAGGGGTAACACCGGAGACGCTCCCGACCTAGTTTATGTGCTTTGCATGTGCAGGAGACAAACGGAGAAGTAACCGGAGTATCCTCAGTTTAGTCACTCAGTTTCAGGCCCGTGCAACCATTTTGGCATGGTAGCATCTATTGGTTCCGTGCGGGGACTGATTCACTTTTTCGTTTGGCCCATTCAGCTTGCTTTTGTTCTTGCTCTTGCTTTTTAAACCCAGAACCCCAAAAATCTTACCAAAATGGTTCATGATAAAGGAACCACTTCTAAAAACATACAAAATAGTAACATGACCTTGATAACACCAAACCCACGAAATGAAGCTCGTACGTCTACGGGATTTGGTTTGGATGGTCGTGTGCATTCGACTGATACAGAATCTACGGTGCGACGTAGAAGGGAGCGAGATGACAGGGAGCGCGTAGAGAGGGGAAAGGCGAGAAATGATAGGCAAGAGCCTGTTCCCCCAGCGGAGGATAATGATGTTAGAGCTGAAGCAGACAGAATCGGAGCCAACAACGAGTTATTATTGCAGATTCTCGCCAATAACAATAGACTAATGGAAATGAGGCAAGAGCCTACTCAAATCCCACAAAATGTGATAGGAAGAGTAGCGGGGAATAGCCCAGCAAGGGGGCAAGCTGTCAGTCAAAGTGTATCCAGACGGGAAGAAAGGCGAGAATGTGATATGCCGCCACCCAATGATAAGCCAAGAGTAGAAAGGCGAGAAGTCGCAAAGGCGAGATCTGAAGGGGCTGTGGGAAGGAAAAGATCTCAGGAGATCGTAGAAGATGGAAAAGGAGGAAGGTACATTACCAATCCGCTAACTTGCGAGATTCATCCTACTATTATGAATATGAGGGGGATGAGATAGACAGAGGGTCAACCATAGATAAAGCATACAGGCCAAGTCGCTTTAGGCACTCAGAAGAAAGGTCGCGCCATTGAGAAAGATCGCATCGCTCAGAAAGAGCGCACAGAGATAGGGAGCCTAGGCAACATGAGAAGACTGAGAGGAATGTTGAGAAGAAGGTTGAAAAGGTGGACAAGTTTAAGAAGGCTGAGGATAAGGAAGATAACCGTTGGAAAATAGAAATGGCGAAGAGGATCAAGGAGTTGGAAGCGGGAAACAAATTTGAGGAAGAAAAGGATTCCTACTTAACTCCATTTGTAAAGGAGATTCAAAATGCTGACCCATATCCCACTTTTCGCATGGCATCCTTGTCGAATTATTCAGGGAACACGAGAGCAAGAACCCATGTAGGCGGGTTTTGAAGTGACAATGTCCATTCTTACCAAGAGTGAAGCGATTTTATGTAGGGCGTTTGCCAGCACATTGACTGATCATGCTCTGGAATGGTTCCTTACACAACCTACATAATCGATTTCTGGATACCAAGATTTCAAAAGGAAGTTTCTACCGAGATTTAGTGCCTCTGAAACACAGCTAGGGAGAAAGCAGGAGTTATACGGGATAAGGCAGAAGACTGGTAAGGGGATAGCTAGTTACAATGAAAAAGTTCATGAAGGTGGCAAACCAAATCTCCGACATAGAGCAAAGTAACATCATCATGCTCTACAATGCAAGCCTGCTGCCGGGTCACTTTAAGCGAGAATTGGGAATGAGGTTGCCAGAAATCGTCGGCGAGTTGTATGAGCGGGTTAGGGGATATTACGGAGGAGATGGCAATGACGAGGTGCCAGTGATTCCCGTATCACTTTCTACTGCGAGGAAGAATACTAAAGAAAGGATTGAGTTTGTGAAGGAAGAAAAAAAGGGGCATGGAGGGGGTCGCGACAGAGGCCAAGTTGGAAGAGGCGGTGGCCACGGAGCAGGTCGTGGGCCCATAAAAATTGTTAAATTTGCTAGGTTAAACATCAGTCCAAGCGAGATTCTGAAGAGGGTAAATTTACCAGCGAATTTCCTCATGCCAGAGTCAGGAGCGGCAACCAGAGATCGGAGCAGTTTTTGCGAGTATCATCAAGCGAAGGAGCATGCTACGGATGATTGTTATAATTTGAAGAGAGTAATTCAGATGAAAATTGATGATGGCGTTTCCACTTGCTAATAGGTGCTCTTGCCCACCTAATGGATGATCGACACGTGTCCAGAGCATGTGACTTGCACATGATATTGTGGGAGTATATAAACTACATCAAAAATGGCATTTGGTAAAGCTCTTCCAAGTATTTTTTCTGCAGATTTCATACCAGTTCATCTTTGTGCTTTCTAGTTAACCTGATCTTGTAATTACTCTCACGCCGGAGGGGTAACGCCGGAGACGCCCCCGACCTAGTTTATGTGCTTTGCATGTGCAGGAGACAAACAGAGAAGCAGTCGGAGTATCCTCAGTTTAGTCACTCAGTTTCAGGCCCGTGCAACCATTTTGGCGTGATAGCATCAAGACGCCATTAGAGAGAGATGGGATCGAAAACTTTGTCAAAAGAATTCTGTTTTTTTTCCTTCGCCGTTCGGCGGTGGACAGGTCAGCAGGAGGCTAATGTGACAGATGCTTTTTTGGCTGTCTCTGTCTACGTGGTGAGTATTGCCTGGTAAATTCTTTTTTTTTTCACTACTCACACACACACACACACACACAGCGTCTAGGAAATCCTAGGGAGAAAGCATTCCCCACTTCAGTCGTGCATGACCTCTACAGGTTGGAAGCGTGAGCCACTGCGCGGGCGGCCGATGGTTTGCTTGGTAAATTCTTGTATTTCACATACGTTGGCCCAAGGCCCCAAATAGGTGTCTCACCTTTTCTAGTTTGGGCTTCAAAAAGGTCCAAGCCAGAATGTGGCCCGCTAGCCGGCAATGCCCGGCCCAAAGCCTGCTAAACATTATCGTCACTGTTGAAAAAAAATTTGGTTTCACCATTGTTCCAGGGTCATTTGTGCCTAGAAATATCATTTAGATCTTGAACCAAATTAATGTTGGCAAAAAAATCTGAAAAATAAAATAATGCAAGGCTTGGAACATATTCCCACCGTCCCGCTAGAACGAAGTGTCCCAACTTTTCTTTTTGAGTGTCCCATTTAAAGTGTCATAATCCAAAAAAGAAATTTTTTTTATTACTTTTTTATTTTTTGGGACCCACTTGTCATACTCACAATACATATCCACTAATCATTTTCTATCCCACTTTCTCTTTTCTACATCATTTTTCATACTAATAACATTTATTTTAATATACAATTTTTCTCTTTTTTACATCAGTTTTCTTAATTTTTATATATGAGTCATTTTGAAATATTTCAAACTAAACAAAGGTAAAGGGAGTAGATGTTGACTTGTAAGTTGTAATCATTTGCATACATGTTTGGTTTCATGAGAGTACAACTCAACATTACACCTATGACACCTACCTTAATACACGCTAGCTATACAATGAAAATACTCCCTCCGTCCCATAGAACATTACACGTTTACTATTGAGAACGGAAAATAAGGAATAATGTTATTAAAGTAGGTGTTGTGAGTGGGAGGAGAGAGAATGAGTGGAGAGAATAGTAAATTATAATGGTGTTGTGAGTATTAAAATAATGTAAGAGAGAGAATGAGTGGAGAGAATAGTGATTTAAGGTTTCCTTTTTAGGAAAGTGGGACTTTAAAGAGGGACGCCCAAAATAGCAAAAGGG
Organism: Adenophora triphylla var. japonica; assembly: GCA_022495995.1. NCBI lineage: Eukaryota > Viridiplantae > Streptophyta > Magnoliopsida > Asterales > Campanulaceae > Adenophora > Adenophora triphylla. The sequence continues at coordinate 252,586 of JAFEMH010002490.1, read as the reverse complement.
GTAATGTTCTATGGGACGGAAGGAGTAAATCATTGCTAGAATAATGCATTTTTCGGCGTGCCTCTTTCTTTCTTTCATTTTCTTTCTCTCTTCTCTTCCTTCCTTTCGGCTTTCCATTTATAGTTAGCAAAAAAATTCAGGAAAGCCCTATTTTACATTCGATTATTATAAAAAGTTCTTTCAAAATAAACAATCTATAGTATAAATTAAACCCCTCCGTGAACAGTTCTATGAACAGTTTCGAAGGGGTTTTTCCCTATTTTACCCTCACTATTTAGTATGTTTTCTATTTTGCCCTTAATTTGTGCTAAGACTTTGAATTTGGGCTATGACTTTGGGTTTGGGCTAAGGGTGGGCTTTAGGAGGATTTACTTAAATTAATTAAGTAACTGATTTTTTTATTTTTTTTTTAAATTAAAAAAAAAATTAATTTGAAAAAAAAAAAAAACACACCCGTGTCCTTGGACACGGGCATATATACTAGTGATATATATAAATAAGTGGAACATATTTTAAAATGTGTGTTGAGATTTTTTGTAAATAATTAGAACTTTTGACAATATAATTGACATTTTTTTAACAATATAACTGGCATTTTTTAATAATATAACTAACATTATTTTCAATATGACCACGGATACTATTTAATACTATAACTGACAATTATTAATACTACAACCAAAACTATTTAACAATACAACTGATAATTTTTAACGCTACCACTAGCCCTTTTTTAGCAAATGTTTATAAGTGTCGATTTGAATGTTCGTAATTGTCATTTTAAATATCTGAAATTTTATAATATTAAAATCGAAACTTTCAAAAAATCCATTTTTTCCATAAAACACGTTTTCATAAATCTAGAATAAAATTGGAAATAAGAATAATTTAGGGGATGGTTGATTGAAAAATGTTGGCTTACTCAAAGAAGAAGGCGGGTATTTGTCAAAGTTATTATTGCATTAAATATGTATTTTCGCAACCAAACGGCTCAAAAACAACCACGGAAAGAAAAAAACACATAAATAGAAACCGTCACCGCCCGTGACGCCATCGCCGGTTGTCTCCCTCCTTACTCAACCTCCCTCCTCCTCCTCCTCCGTGCTACGCCTCCAATTTCTCTCCCTGCAACCGGCGTATTGGTGTTGTCGTCAACCTAATTCGTTAAAAAAAATCCATTTTTTGAACGATCCAATTTCCTCCTCCCTCTGTTTCTCTGTATTCTCCGGCGTGTCTCCGGCATCGTTTCAGCTTCTTTTGTTTTGGTAACGTTCTGCCTCTCTCTCTCTCTCTCTCTCTCTCTCTCTCTCTCTCTCACACACACACACACGCTATGAATATGATTTGATAAATTATTTATATCTTCACGCTTCAACTTATAAGAGGTGTTACTAAATTGTTAAAGGTTGTTGTTGTTGTTGTTGTTGTTGTTGTTGTATTGGATTCTTTTTATTTAAATAATAATAAAAAAAAAAAAATTATATGGTAACTTTTATGATGATCATTGGGATTGAAATTGTAAAATTCCTTCTAATTTTCACGCATAATTCAAAGCATTCTTCTGGCATGAGATTGGAGACTTGGAATTGAATATATGATTTTACCAATTTCAATTGCAGGCATGGTCAGTGATTGATAATATCTCTGGATTTTTTTAATGTTAAGAATAATAATAATAATGAAGAAGAAGCAAAAATGAAGAAAATTAAATATGTAAGCCAACTTTATGTCTAGTGTTCGGATTGAAACTGTAAGATTGCTCGAGGGGATTCAAATACCTAAATTGTTCTTCCGACTTGAAATGGCAAGGCTCGATTTGAATTGGCGAAACGCAGAGCAAATATACAAACATTGTTGAGATAATGTTTTAGCTCTTAATTAGAAAGATGAAAAGAATGGAATACTGCAATTTAATGCTATGAGTTTCAGTTCATCAGTTGTATATGTGATTTTACTAAATTCGATTGCAGCCATGGTTAGTGATTGATGGATATATTTTCCCTTTTTTCTTCTCCTTAACATGCATGCTCTTTGCTGCATTGTATACTCACTCCGTCCCATAAAAACTGTCCATTTCTTAAAACAGCAATAACTATAGTTCAATTTTAACAAAAGCATGTTCCATAAAAATGTTGGCTTGTCAAGTGGGACTTTTTTTTAAAAAAAATTTTTTTGGGACAGTGAAAGTATTAATGATTTCCTGTTAGTTTTCTGTTGTTATTTGGCTAAAGGTTAATCCATATCAGTACTTATCGATCACCAGGACATGCAGGAAGTATGGCGGTTTCTTGTAAATCTGTTGGAAGATAATGAATTCTGTGAATTCATCTCCTTGAGGAACATGAAGTTTATGGGGCGGGCTTTGAGTTTATAGCCTCCGTAACTGGTTTATCTCTTAAATGATTTCTCAAGATTGAAGTTTTTACAGTGCAAGTGGTAGATTAGAAGGAGATGAACAAGCTACTCCGCCTTGTTATTGTTTCTTTAATATTCAGAATTGATTGGAGAAAGTTGCTAGTTTTCGGAGCCATTCTTACAGTAACTGGATTTTATCTTCAAACTTCCAAACTTCCTTATCCACTTAAAGATCGACATCTGTCCCCTCCCCTGACAGTCGTCTCATCATACTTTAAACCCCTGAATGGTACCTTGAGATTGACTGAACAACAACCTGAACTTGAACCTATTCGGACCGCCCCTAAAGTTACTCGAAGGAGGACCCGCCATCGAGATTCTTCTGCTACCCCGCCACCCCCTCCCTCGAGACCTAGTAGACCTATACCTAATCATGTTCAGGTAATATTGATTCTATTACAAGATTTTGTTGTGTTCAGCTTTGCCAAATTTCTCAAAAGTCAATTTTAACCTTGTAGAGACGCTTAAGGGGAATGACACCAGATGAGCAACTTCTTTATGCTAAAAGAGAGATAGAAAACATCACGGATGACATCGTTGATCCTGATCTGTACGCCCCTCTCTTCCGGAATGTTTCCGTGTTTAGAAGGTGTGTATATCATATAGTTCTTTAACAAGATTTTACTCTAATCCTTCTAGACATATGCAAATGTTCATGACTCAGTCATTATTAGACCAACACCTAATCCTCTCCGCATTCTTTCTAGTTAGTTATTTGTTTTACTCTCTCCGTCCCAAAATGAATGTCCAAAAAAAATTCAGTTCTTGAGCAAGAGCAAATAAGAAATTTTTTTGGACATTCATTTTGAGACGGAGGGAGTATCACTCATCAGTAGAAACTTGGGAAATATCAGGAGAAAAAATGAAGGCTGTAGGTTACTGATATAATGTATCAACTTAGAATCGACTCAATTTCCATTTATATGATTTTTTTTATTTTTTTTGTGAATTTGCTTACCTTTCCTGCCTGAAATTCAACCTAGTTTGGAAACAAATGAGAACATCTTTCATTATACTCCTCTGATTATGTATTGAAAGCTATCAATTTCATTTTAATACTAGGAGCTACGAGTTGATGGAATGGATACTCAAGGTTTACATATACGAAGAAGGAGACAAGCCTATTTTTCATGAAGCTTGGCTCCAAGGTATTTATTCATCAGAAGGATGGTTTCTGAAGATAATGGAGGAATACAAACATTACATCACCAAGGACCCACAAAAGGCTCACTTATTCTATCTTCCATACAGTTCACGGCAACTTCAACAAATTCTTTATGTGCCCAATTCTCATAATATGAAACCTCTGTCATACTTCTTGCGGGACTATGTGAATATGCTTGCTTCAAAGTATCCCTTTTGGAATCGTACTCATGGGAGGGATCATTTTCTAGTCGCTTGCCATGATTGGGTATGGTAGTTCAATGCGCATACACACACACACACACATATACTCCCTCCATCCCAAACTTCCGGTTACTTATTTCCTTTTGGGCGTCCCATACTTCTGATTACCATCCAAAATGTTAATGGGACTCACTTGCCACACTCACAACAAAAATCTCCCTACCCCACTTTCTCTCTCCTACTTTTCTTTTCATACTTACAACACTTACTTTTTTCTTCTCGCGCATTCAATTTTAGTAACCAGAAGTTTGGGACGGAGGGAGTATATATATATGCTTTCTGTCGTTGTCGCTTATATTTTAAACTTTTGAAATGCTTTTATCCCCTTGTTTCAGGGTCCTTATACGTTAACTGAGCATGAGGAACTAACTTTGAACACCATAAAAGCGCTTTGCAATGCTGACATTTCTGAAGGCATTTATAAGCCTTGGAAGGATGTATCACTTCCAGAAACCACCATAAGGAATCCCAGCCGTCCGCTCAGATACATTGGTGGTAAAAGAGTCTCACAACGTCCAATCCTAGCCTTCTATTCTGGAAGATCGCATGGTAGGGTCCGTCCCAGACTCCTTAAGTACTGGCGCAACAGAGATGGAACGGACAAAGACAAAGATATGAAAATAAATGGTCCCATTTCCAAAAAAGTCTCCAAAGTTATGTCTTACGTTGACCACATGAAATCGAGCAAATATTGCATCTGCCCTATGGGATTTGAGGTCAACAGTCCGAGGATTGTTGAGTCCATATATTATGAATGTGTTCCGGTTATTATTGCTGACAACTTCGGACCTCCGTTGAATGATGTTCTTGATTGGAGTGCTTTTTCCGTTATCGTCCCTGAGAAGGATATTCCAAAGCTGAAGGAGATTTTATTGGCTATTCCCATGAAAAAGTATCTTATTATGCAACATAATGTGAAGATGTTACAGAGGCATTTCATTTGGAACCCAACACCAGTCAAATATGATTTGTTTCACATGATTTTGCACTCCATCTGGTTTAGCAGGGTGAACCAAATTCAAGTTCCACAGTCATCTTAACACTCAGACTTATACAGGTTCGGTATACTTTTCTCAACTGTTCTTTTTTTTTTTTTTCAATTTACTACTTATACGGGATCTTATAGTTTTTTTTAGATGGGGTTGGGGAAATAGTCTTGAAAATTATCTTTCGCATATATGATGTTGTACGTGTAATTTATGTAAAAATCTCTGTTAAACGTAGTGATCATACACGACTGATGAACATGTTTAGGAAACCAAATTACTGTATAAAGTTAGGCAGGACAAAAGATCCAATGTATTTATAACTTGTTGGTATAATATCATCACATTCAATGCGAGTTTCTTTATACATGTTTATTCTTTGATACGCGTTTTTTTTCATTTACTTTAAAGATCTCGCCTAAAGAAAATCGTAACAAGGCATTATAGGTTTCTGTGTAGCATATTCCTTGAAGTTTTGAGTTTGAACATTCTTAGACTAGGACAGAGGAACTATTTAGTACAGAAACACGATATGTACAAGGTTCATATATCAGTATGGATACATATACACACACACACACAGAGACAAACTCACCCAGATTTGAGCTAAGCTTGACATCTCCAGTTCTGTAAATGCATTCTTTCTACACTGTACCCACACGGAGAAATATCTTCTGCTTCTGAACTTGCTGTTATTTCTTGGTGGCCTTATTTCTTCCAGTTGATTCATTTTTTTATTTTTTTGTTCGTTTGGCACGGAGAAATATCTTCTGCTTCTGAACTTGTTATTTCTTGGTGGCCTTATATCTTCCAGTCGATTTTTTTTTTTTTGTTTGGCACGGAGAAATATCTTCTGCTTCTGAAATACTTATTGTTTCTTCCGGTTGATTCTTTTCTTTTTTTTTTTTTTTTTTTGCTCAACTGAGAGTTCCAGTAGTTCTTTTATCTTATTATCCATTTCCAGGGAGCCTTCCAGCAATCAAAGACCACCTATAAAAGAAACATCCCAACTTAGGCATCTGATTTTTATTTTTATTTTTTGCTAATTTGACAGTATTTACTATTCCTCTATTAACCATGAGTTACATTTTATACTAACATGAATTACATCTTGTAATACTTGTGTTATATTTTATTAGCGTGAGATATCATATACTCCCTCCGTCCCGCCCGAAAGGGCATTTTTGTGTCCTTGCACGAGAATTAAGAAAAGTGATGTAGGAAAGAGAAAAAGTGTATAGTGGAATAAATGTTGTGAGTGAAAGGTGAGGTAGAAAAGAGAAAGTGGGGTAGGGAATAGTTAGTGGATATTTATTGTGAGAGTATGACAAGTGGGTCCCACAAATAAAGAAGTAATAAAAAACTTTCCATTTTTGGGTTGTACCCTTTTAAATGGGACGCCCAAAAAGGAAATTTGTGCCCTTTCGGGCGGGACGGAGGGAGTATAGTATATGAGTTACGTCTTACAATAACACGAGTTGGATGTTATAGTAAAAAGGTGAGTCACTACCTTCTTCCCATGCATAACGAATGACCAAAAATTTTCAAAATTACTCGTGATCAAGAGTAAATTTGAAAAACATTTGGGCAGCTTAGGTAGCCTAACAGTCGGATCCTCTTCATCCAGAGATATATTCCCCCTCTTACTATCAGGTCTTAGGTAATTCAACCATCTCAGTCTGCAACTCTTCCCACATCGTTTCAGACCTGCAAGAGCATGAACACGTCTGAAACGAACTGCTGAATGTGTAGAATCGTGAGGTTGCCGAAGGAGTAGATGATTTATACTTCCCTCTGTCCCATCCCGTCCCGTCCCAGAATAAATGTCGCACTTTCATTTTGGTCTGTCCCAGACACACGTTGAATGTTGATTAAAGTTAAAGACAATGTTTAGTAATTGAACGCATAACTACCGAGTTAAGTGAGACCTTCACTCTCAATCGACAAGAGATTATCAACTGAAACTAGCATTTATTTCCTGGCAACCTGAGTAGGAGCGATTTAGGGAACAGAAAGGAAAGCTTAAAAATATTGGCTTGTCAACTGAGATATTTAACCTGTAACTGTAACCGAGGGAGGGAGTATTATTTTTTTGCTATCTCCTTCCATTCACAGAAAGGTTAAGAATTTGATTCCCCTCGTTGTAAAAAAATACTACTCCTTCCGTCCCATTCGAAAAGGCACAAAACAGGCTTTACACGAAAATTAAGGAGAGTGTATAGTGGAGTAGGTTTTATGAGTATGAAAAGTGAGATATGAGAGAGAATGTAGGGTAGAGAATAGCAAGTGGATAATTATTGTGAGTATTATAAGTAGGTCTCATGAATAAATAAATATTAAAAACTTTCCATTTTGGAAATCTGTCTTTTTAAATGAGACACCCAAAATAGAATTGTGTGTCTTAGAGTGGCTTTTCGAGTGGGACGGAGGGAGTAGTTTTTAATTTTTTTAATCAAAAATACACTTTTATTATCTGATTGTGTATAACTAAGTTGATAATAGCTACTAATAATTATTTATGGCAAAAACATGATACCACCATCTTTTAAATTAGTGTTAGGCCAATCATACTTTTAAACCCTTGTACTATTATGAAGCTGCTGTTTTAACCATCGTTGTTTTTTTTTGGCAATTTTAACCACCCTTCTAATATTACGCAGTCATATTAACCTTATTCCCAAACTCCGTTAAAAAATCTAACTTTCGTTTAATAATTTAACAAAACATAACAAGATTATAACCTAGATGATGACTTGGTTATAATTTTATGCATGTATCGCGGACATATATTTACGTCAGAGGAAAAAAAAGCCCTAAAAACGATAAGAGCGCAACATAGAGTGAGAAACTAGGGGCTTTTTTTAACGGAGTAAATATATGTCCGCGATACATGCATAAAATTATAATCAAGTCATCATCTAGGTTATAATCTTGTTATGTTTCGTTAAATTATTTAACGAAAGTTAGATTTTTTTAACGGAATTTGGGAATAAGGTTAATATGACTGCATAATATTAGAAGGATGGTTAAAATTGCCAAAAATAAACAACGATGGTTAAAACCGCAGCTTCATAATAGTACAAGGGTTTAAAAGTCTGATTGGCCTTAGTGTTAATACAATGGCATGCAAAAAGTGATAAATATTTGGACTCAAAACCATTTTCTTCTCCATTTCAAAATGGCCTTTAACTGAAATTTCAACATCAATTTACTAAGCCTCATAATAAATTTATAAATAGTGATTATTAATAGGGTATCAATACTAATATTTAGCATTTTAATTTGATATTTTTTTATTCTTTTTCAGGAATCTCCGGTTAAAATTTAAGATCATGTAGCCACAATCAATAAGAGATTGGTAATCCATTTTCACATGGGCATTTAGTTATATTACAAACAAAATAGGCTCTATAATTCCATTACTATGTTTCAAGGATTAACAATAATGCGAGCAACTCTTCTTAGACTCTTTTGTTTTAAGGGGTGTACGTGGTGGTTCGATTCAAATTGCGTTTCGAAATCGAATCAAATCAAACAACGCGATTTAATTCGATTTTCAATCAATAGTGATTTGGTTCGGTTTCAAAAATTTTCTAATCGTGTGATTCGATTTGATCTGCGATCTGTATCCCCAAACCAAGCTTCGATATCGCGAGATCGAATAACCAAACCAAACCATCAAATCGTTCAATATTAACCGTAAATATGCATATCTTTTATATCCACCTCACATTTAAATTTGAAAACCCCCATTAATTGATTTTAGCCCATAACCATTTTTTCGTTTGATTAATCTTCTTATAATAATTTTAATTCACTATTTAACACATCATTACAAGTACTCAAATCAAATGACATGTTGCTATCATAAACATTGAAGCACAACTTCAAGTTGTATTTAAATTCTTAAATCTATTATGTATGTTATGTCTGAAAAATTCAAACAAACATAACAATAAATTGTGTAGTCTAAAACTATTTTCTAATTAATAGTTTAAGCAGTGTTCTATTTTATGTTTTGAACCGTGATTTAAATTGACGTTTAAACCGAGGTTCAAAACGTAAAATCAAACCGCCGTTCGAACCAAACCATAGCAGTTTGGATCAGTTCGATTTGAATTTTTTCATAATTCGATTTGATTTGAAATTTTTCCAAACCGATGACCAATGCTTCGATCCGTAAATTGGCCCAAACCGAACCATTTACACCCCTAGTTTGTTACGATTGTTTCCTAAGAAATATGACTTCCAGATTCTCCTCATTTCATTTTTCAGAAAATATTTTCCCCAAGTCATTTTACGCAAAACAAAAGAAGCATTAAAATTGTAAATTTTTTGACAAGTCAATTACAAAACTTATTATTTTGGAATGGAGACCGAAATCTTAAATCTTAACAAGCTTAGCTCTTAAAACAAGACCATCAGCTCAACAATAGAAACCCTAAATCTCCCAAAGAAAAGCCAGCCAAGGCTCTACATCATGAGGCTGAGCGGAGACACGGAGTCATTTTATTTTTATCTGTTTTTATACTCCCTCCATTTCATAAGTATCAATCTTTTCTTTTTCTTTTTTTCCTCCTAAAAACAAGTAGTGATTCAAAATATGAAATCACTATTGTACAATTTTACCCAAGTACAAGCATCATACAAAACAAATGAAGCACATTTCTTAAAAAAAAATTGTAGTAAATTTTTTGACAAGTCATTTACAAAACTTATTATTTTGGAACGGAGAGTCTCCTGAAGCTTATATCTTAACAAGCTTAGTTCTTAAAACAAGACCATCAGCTCAACAATAGGAACCATCAGACATCTTTGACCATACTCTAATAAGTAGAGTAATGACCAAATTATCGATACAAAAGACAGATGCTTATAAATGGCTAGCAAACGAATTACACGTAAACTAGAAAGCTTGCCAAATTCCAGCAAACTATGATAACAATTAAATCACCTTGAAAGCACAAAACACACGGACTCTGGTCGTCAAAAATTATGATAATGAGAACACAAATAGCTTTCAACTACCTTGAAGAATATGTACATAGAAGAGATCTCACAACAGCACAAGTATGCAGAAAAGACTTGTGAAACAACAAAGACACAATGCCACAAATAACAGCTGCCAAGTAGCACCCACTTTGCAACAAGTACCTTGAGAAAGGTAAAGAAGAGAGAGAGAGAGAGAGAGAGAGAGAGAGAGAGAGAGAGAGAGAGAGAGAGAGAGAGGAAAAGAAATAATTGTCAGCATCAGAAGAACACAAACAGACAAAGCACTATTGTTGAAATATAACTTAACGGATTAGGGGTATCTATGCAATGCAACAACAGTTAGATTTGAAGGTGTATCTAATGATAGAACATCTGTCCCTCCCTCCCTATAGTTAACGAAGAATCTAAAATGTAATACCAAAATTACCCTCCTCCAGAACACGCAAACTGCTCTTATTCTTCACTTTGTTGGGCACCAACTCAAATGGAATTGAACTCCATGGCTCTGGCGCACTTTTCTTACCTTCTTTTCAAGGCAAAAATCTGATCGAGTTAGTTGGAATCCAAAGCCGTTAGTATTAGCATAACACAAGTCAAAAGAAAGTATTAGACTTTGACAGCATAGTCAAGGTTGTACAGCAATAGAAAGTGAAGTCAAACCTTTACATATTGTCCCAGAAGGTCCACATGATGATCAGGAAACAATTGCAAAACATGTTTTTGTTAGCAAGTCATTGCTGGTTCATAATAAAATCTCCCACACATTTCAGCTTTCCAAATTATTGTTCAAATATCAAGTGATTAACGTTAAAATAGACTCGCGTTACTGAATAAGCTACCTTGAGGTTTTTGATTTCTCCCGCAATACCTTGGGAGGACAAATTCAAACGAAAAAGTTGAAGGTCAAAGCAGTGCCTTAAACTGTCATGCAGAAGCCTCTTAAGTCTTGAAACTAGGATTTCTGGCTACACTATATCTCAGTCTCTTCACAACATAAACATAGTGGTTCTAAAGAACATGCCTGAAACTCGTAAAGGTTACATTTTTAGATCTACTTTACTTACATGCGGATAATGCACGAGGACCACTGGGTTTCTAACGTTAAAGATGCCACAAAAGATAATTTTTAGAGATCCCAATTTTTCATCCCAATCTAGGAGGAAAAACATATTAATGGTTGGATATAACATCAGTTATCATATGATGTCCAGTTTTGAACTTTTCCCACATAGATTGATATGCAAAATTGATACTAGTTCCGTCAAAAAATGGATGTCCATTTTTGCTCTTGGTCAAGAGTTAAAAAGGGAATTCATTTTCATCAGGAGGGAGTACAAACCTTATCATCTTTAAACAAGTGCTTAGCAAGTACCCCAAAATACTGGTTAGTAAGCCTCATGGTGAATTTATAACATGCTCCCTCCATTTTTATTATTTGTCGTTTTAGGATTGAAATATTGTTCCATTATATTTGACGTCGTAGGATTTTAACATTTTAAAGGACCAAATTGCCCTTTATCTTCTTATTATATCACCCCTTTCTCAATCCGCTTCTCATTCATCATGTACTTTTTTTTTTTTTCCTCTTTACAATAGCTTAATATTGTGATATTTAAGACGTGGAAGAAAAGGGTAAATATGGAGATTTATGGGCTTATAAACTCAATTCTTGGTAAGTGATATTTGGGCTAAAACATACTTTTGTCAAAGGCGTCGCCTGCCTCGCCTTTTTCGTCGCCTTTGGGGTTTGTCGCCCCTCCGCAACAATGCAGGCGGGTGGTAGCCTTTTTAGGGGAGGCGTCGCCTATTTGCTCGTGGCGAGAGGCATGCGAGGTGCCGCCTTGGGGGAAAGGCGTGAAACTTCGGTCTTTTTCTAACCTAAGTCGTTTTTGTACCAAACTATGTCATTTTTTTCAATTACGGTGTACCCTAAAGTCAACTAAGTCAACAGATCGAGAAGAGAAAAAGGAAAGAGGAAAAGGGAAAAGACGGTAAACCTTAGGCAAACATCACAATTAACTCCAACGACAGCGAGGCTGGGGTTCTCTTAGGTACAGCCGTACAGGTGAGTTTTTTTCTCTCTTTCTCTTCTGTTCTCTTCGACGTCAACGACAACGCCATGTATTTCTCCTTCGCTGCTTGTTTTCATCTCCTTTCTGATTTTTCTTTTTTGACGAGGTCAGTAGACTAGGCATATTAGTTAAATTTTTTTCATTTTGAGTCTCATTCTCCTATTTAATGCCTATACAGTCCTTGTAATTCTATTTTAAGGTGCTTTTTATGTTTTATTCTTTTCCAGTCCCATGTAAAGATCGATAAATTATTGTTGGATTGTTATTGTAGTGGAATTGTGACATTTATTTAGTGTTTTATTCCAATTCATAACATGTTTTAAGCTTTGTTTATATGTTAACATGTTTTAAGCTTTGTTTATATGTTACATGTATCGATAGAGTTTTTCTATTTTTTGTTTTATTTTTCCCGTTTACTCGCCTTTTTGCCGCCCGCCTCTCGCCTCGCCTTTGACAAGTATGGGCTAAAACGACAGATAGTTAGGAATGGAGGGAGTAGCTCATAATCACCGAGAAAATATTCAAACCTAACTTGAATGACTACTTCTATAATCAATGTTAACGCACTCCTGGACCTAAAAGACACAAAGCCATACATGAAGTGTAACAAACCTCAAGCTAAACCAATCAATTTCAAACCTAGCCAAACGTAGATTAGACAATTGACATTTGTATGTGAAAATACCTCCGGCGGAATGGGTACCAAATTCTCCCTTTTGTTAAAAGTTAGATGACCCCATCTAACCAGACAATACATGGTATTCTTCCTCCCAAAATTAGGGAAATTTTCAAACCCTCCAAGTTGTTTGAACATCTCCTTTATCCCCCCCCCCCAGCCCGCCCACCCAAACACACACACACACACTCACAGAACCACCACCCATTTCCTAAGCCAGGAGTTTGAATTCATCTTAGTTCCCAGCACTAGCAGTAAGCTTGCAGGGATCCCCACTACATTAACAATGTCTTGAAAGTGAACCGGGCTCCATTATGGGCATAAGTAGCCATCAAACTTGTCCATCCTCTTCTCAGTAAATGTAATCAAGTTGCAGCTGTTACGAACTCCGTGTACACCACCTCTAAATGCTTTTTTTATATATAAGAAAAGAAGTATATTAGATTAAAGAGAAGAATGTGCAAGAGACGGACAAGAAGTCCATGAAAAGAAAAGAAAATAAAACAAACAAACAAACTACATAATCGCAGCAACCCAATCCCACCACCTCTAAATGCTAAATCAACGACTAGGAATATTTAGATATAGAACAGTTCCAGGCAGGGAGAAACCTGGGGTTTATTTGTAGAAGAGGTCAAAAGATACGATGCGGAATAATTTTTTCGCAACTCCATTGCTGAATGATGAGGCTCATCACCTCACTGAGGGTATACAGAGGCAGGAATGCCAGTTAGAGATGAAACTCTATTTTGGAGTTGGATTTATGATTAGCAAGGTCATATGGTGGTGACTTGTGGACTTGAATAGGCTTCGTATTAGTAAGATTGGTTGAGAAGAAAGTGAGAAGGTAATGTCAACTTGTAGAGATATATAGTGCAAGTTAAATACAGTAGACGAATATGATATATCTACTATTTAGAATTTTAATGTATCACAAAGTTGATAGGCAGGAACCAATCTTAATTGTTAGGTTCATCTCCAAAACTGTTCAAGATATGTGTGAGGGGGAGGATCCCAGAGATGAATCCAACCAATAAGGGGATCCTTGTGGTACCCCCAAATTGCAATCATTTGGGAGAATAGATAAATCATTATATTGCACCAAAATTCATTCTAACAGGAAGAATGCAAACCTGGAGATGTATCAGGAAGTGATTAATCCTACACAAAATCTCAGCAGCACTTAAATGATGATGGTCTGGGACATTGTTATGGGACAAGAGAGGGTGTTGAAAGTAAATTGGAGTTGTGGAGACACACTTTGGAATCTCGAGGTTTTCGATTAAGCAGAAGCAAGACTGAATATTTGGAGTGTAAGTTTAGCAGAGTTGGAAGTAGGGAGGCAGGGGCGGTCACATTTGATGGAAATATTATCCAAGCTTCTGAGTTTTTTCGCAATCTTGGATCCATTATCCAAAAGGATGGAGAATTAGATGGAGATGTGGCTCATAGGATTAAAGCAGGTTGGTTGAAGTGGAAGAGTGCTACAGGGTTTCTATGTGATCGCGGCATGCCCAATAGATTAAAGGGAAAATTCTACCGCACGGCAATTAGGCCGGCATTGCTTCACGGCACCGAATGTTGGGCCGTGAAACAGTGTCACGCGCATAAGATGAATGTGGCGGAGATGCGTATGCTTCGATGGATGTGCGGTCATACAAGAATGGATCGGTTGGGGAATGAGGTGATCAGAGGTAAAGTAGGAGTTGCGCCCATTGAGGATAAAATGAGGGAAAATCGTCTACGGTGGTTTGGACATGTGAGAAGGAGACCGAGTGATGCGCCGGTTAGGAGGCCGGAACAGTGGAGAAATGATAAAATGGTGAGGGGTAGGGGAAGACCCAAACAAACTTGGATTAGAGTAATTGAAAATGATATGAATTTACTTGGAGTGGATGAAAGTATGGTGTTGAAGAGGCCGGAGTGGAGGGCAAAAATCCATGTGGGGGGTTGATTTTTTGATTTTTTTATTTTTGATTTTTGATTTTTGATTTTTGATTTTTATTTTTTATTTTTTATTTTTTATTTTTTATTTTTTATTTTTTTAATTTAATTTAATTTAATTTTTATTTATTTTTTTCACGATAACACATGAGGATTCATGTTAGCCGACCCCAAATTATTTTGGGACTAAGGCTTTGTTGTTGTTGTTGTTGTTAAACAATGCATGCAATGACCTGCAAACGAAACTGAGAATACACATCAAAAACCACTACGATTAACGAAAATTGATAATAAAACGAATCACATGCTAAACTAGAGTTGCATGTAACCTGAAAATTTATCTGGAAAAGAACATCAGGTAAGCAATGAGATTAGCAGAATCAAGATAACTAAATCAATATTACTAACGTATAAAACTTAAACATACCGCAGGCTTCAATGATCATTGACACCTTCGGTCCAATGAATGTATACTTCAGCGGATATCGAGCCTCAAACAGGAAGTTGTGGTTATAACAAACAGCATTAGCCAAGAACAACAACATTAATACATAAAATAAGAAAATAAGTTTAACAGTAGAGTGAGTATCACAAAAGCTGAAAGCAGTTAGTCCCGAAATTATTAATTTCAAAATTCCAAAAATAAGTAATGAGCATATCCTCTGCGAAGCAGCCCACATCCGCTGAAGACAGAAACAACATAACAATATAAAAACACTGCATAGCTTCTCCTGGCCCAGGGAAGTAAACTTCATGTGGCTACAAGAACTCTGCAATTGTAAGAACAGCACAGCAAGAGTAAGATGTGAGTCTGAAACTTCCAAAGAGTTGAAGTCATTAGCAACGTAAGAAAATATGTTGATAACAGCTCCAAGAAACCTCAAGCCTGCCAAAGAATATGACCATGGACAAAAAAAAAATATCAAAATAATCACAGCAGCTTAAAATGGAAATATAAAACCATAGATATACATAACTGTTCCCTCCTGGTTGAGTACATATACTCTCTGATAAAAAAATACTGTTGAGTTCCACAAAATTATTTACATCCAAAATTTTAAGCACATGGTTTGACTTTTAAGTAGCACTTCATTACATAGCATCATAATCAAATACCGATATATGATTTCATGTGATGCATATTTTCTATTTGCAATGTTAAAGTGAAAAGTTTTAACCCTTTCAACTACAAACTAAACTCAGCTATGAACCATACACAATATAAACACAAACTTTCAGCCACTACTCTATTAAAGTATTATAAAAATGTGTACCATCTCAGAGATGTGACCCTTTCCAGAGTACTATCATAGCCCTACAGCATACGACTTTACCTAAGTACTCATTCCAGAACATGTTGCTTTTTCACAGCACTCATTCTTATAATTAAGATAGTCTAAAAGGCTGTCAAACAGTAATGCATTTCCAAAATTATGGATATAGATCAACAATTATTCATCATTTTGAGTATTTCTATGTCGGTAAACACCAACTCCCAAGAGGAAAAATAAACACATCCATCCCAAGAAAATTCTCCCTCTTTTTTTTTTTTTGGTTTGTTACGAAGAATCAATCACATTTTTTTCAAAGTCAATAATTTTAGTGAAATCTCAAAAAGGTACAGTCAAGTAAATCAATATTCTTAAATAGGAATTTTAATTATTATAAAGGAATGCAGTGTGCAATATATTTTTCCCTTTTTAGGTACGAAAATATAGGCAAATTTTATCGCATATCAACGAGGTAACCAAGTCAGGACAAATTGGATTTAGTGGGTGAGCCAGTGGGTTAGGATTACAACACTGGTGTATGCAGAAGTAAAGGGTAAAAACACCATATATAAACAATGCTGTTTTAGGAAACGACATGAGACTCAAAGATAAAGGGGATCTGACTTGATGCCCTGTCATACGTAATCAACATTCATTTTCAAATTTAGACGTGTATGTTAGTAAAGCATTACACAAGGAGACAAGTCAGATTCGGGCTAAGAGAACTTATAGCTAAATCTAAATGAAGGATAAAAGTATATTTCTACTGCATATCGATTTTTTTTTTTTAAATGGTTGATGGTATCTCTTTGCATTCTGATTAAAATGAAGTGTAAATGAATAGATGAATAAATGAATAGAACTTTGATCTAACGGGAGGTCATTGGGGAAGGAAAAAATTGGTCGCATACTTACATTCAACTAGTATGCAGTTGACATTGAACAGTTTCACTTCATCTCAGCCATGAACTTCTCATACTCAGGATCTGCACCATAAGTACCCTGCTGACTTTGCTCTGCAGATGAAACAGGAGGTGCAGGTGGATTTGAAGCCCAAGGAGCATTGGGAAAGCTTTGCTGGTCCCCAGTTGATTGAGTCACAGTAGGAGGTGGAGGTGGAGGTACAGCATAGTATGAATTGTAACTTGAAGGGTATGAGGGTGGCGGAGGTGGCATTCCACTCATTGAGTTAGCATAGGAGTTATTCTGAGATTGCACTCCTCCAGTATAGGTTTGTTGGCTTTCAGAAGAAGGCACATTCTGAGATGGACCGCCAGCTTGGGTCATGGGAGGATATTGAACACCATAAGGGGGCATTTGTTGACCTTGAAAAGTGGTATACATATTTGAACCAGGAGGAGGAGGTGGTGGTGCATATGGAGAATACGAAGGCGGAGGAGGTGGTCCCCAAGGAACTGGAGCACCCATGTAACCTGAAGGTGGTGGACCCCCCATAGGACCACCTGATGTCATTTGCTGAGATGGATATCCACCAAGTGCTTGATTGACACCTGGATAAGAGGGTACGGGCGGAGCAGGAGGTCCGGGGGGTACAGTAGGTTGAGGCGGCTTCCCGGCAACTCTTACTGCAATTACTCTCCCGTCTAAGCGATAACCATTCATGCTAGTTATAGCCTGGTTTGCCTGATCGTTATCTGAATACTTAACAAACCGTAACCTTTACTCAATCCAGTCACCCTATCTTTAATAACCTTTGCCATTACTATTTCCCCAAAAGGTGAAAATAATCTAATAAGAGCATCATCATCAAGAGTTGGTGGTAAGTACCCAATATACAGATTTGTATCATCAATTTCTTTCCCGAATCCAAGTCCAGCTCCAGGTCCAGCTCCAAGTCCCAACTTAGCTCCGGTGCTTCCAAGTCCAGGATGTGCGGAGCTCCCAATGCCTGCAGAGCCATTATTGGTTGCCCAAGGGGGATTACTTCCTGAACTGTTGGAAGAACCCATGATTGGCAAAGCATTAGTGTGCTTAGTAAGGGACTCCGGGAGGGTCCCACCCAGCTCTGCCAAAAAGTTTTGATACTCATCATCCATTTTCTTTCCTGCTGTACCCTTCACGGGACAATCAATAGTTGGATGCCCACCATCACCACAAATCTTACATAGCACATCACTCTTAAAAGTCGACAAGCGAGACGGACAGGCGTACTGCCTGTGTCCAGGCTCGCCACACAACCGACAAAACTCATCATCCCTAATTGTCCCATTCAATGCAGCGAGCTCCCTTAACTGCTGCCTCTTATGCTCATTCAACCCTTCATCAACTGGATGCAGTAACTTCTCCACCATTCCTGCAGCAGCTTCAAGCCCCTCCTGCGTCTCAGCCTCCACCAAGACATGCAAATCCTCGTTCTCCCCAGGGTCAAACTTCATATCCCTCTTTTGCCCAAACCTACCTTCTTTCACGGACCCTTTACCACGAATCACAATCTTTGCTCCAGTCTCCTTCTCCATTCTCTTTTGTGTATTCCCTCTTGGCCCAATGATGAGTCCAATGAAATTATAACCAGGATACTCCTTCATTGGAATATAAAGCTTCTTCTGAAGCTTAGGAGGCCGATAATCAGCTGGTGGCTTAAAAGCTGGATTCCGTTTAATTATCTGTGATATTATTTCCTGTCTCTCTCGATTAAGCCTCTCCCTTGCCCTATACTCTCTAGTATTAATCCTAGTCCCCAAATTATCATACACAGGATCAGGAGATGGAGATCGAGCCCCTTCCGGCCGATCGTCCAACTGCAATCCAGACTGCAAAATTCGACTAATTTCCATAAGCCTAGCATTCAAAGGTTGAATTTCAGGATCCATCTCCATACCTCCAGTGAAGTCCTTCATAAAATCCGGTAGCTGAAAAACCGGTTTCGGCTCATCATCCGCCCACCTCGACTTCCTCTTCTTAGTCCCGCCGTTCTGGTCTCCCTCAGCAGGCGGGTCCCACCGGCTACGACGACGACGCCGGCTCGTGGTCTCCTCCTCGCCGCCGGAGTTATCCTTATCGGTGCCGCTACGGGTGCCACCATTCTCGGTGGATACCAACTGCAGCGACGGCTGAATTTTCGCCGGGAGCTCGCTCGACGGTTCGAGATCTGGCAATTGGGGTTCAGGCGGAGGAATTGGATTTGTGGCGTCTGAATTTAGGGTTTCTGGTTGTTGTTGTGGTGGCTGCGGAGGGGGAGTGGGTGAGGGTTGATAAGGGTAATCGGGGAGAGACTGGGGCGGACCTGGCGGTGGTTGGTGGTGGTAGGAGGGAGGTTGAGGTAGGGAATAAGGTGGCGGAGGGTCGGAAGCTAGGGTTTCGGAGGGGATTGAGTCCATGATTGAGGAGCAAAGTTGAGTGTGCGGTGCGTGTGCGTGTGAGGCGATTCAAAGGTTTTTATCTGTAAAGCGAAGTAGTACGACCAATTGACCATTTTTCTTTCGGCAAATTGCAATTTGATTATTCAACGTTTTTCAATTATTGCAATTTGATTCTCAATATTAAATTTTTAGCATTTTTATTCTTCATATTGATATTTTGTCTCAATCTATTGTAAATTTCGTTAAAAACGAACTCTCGTTAAAAATGTTTGTCACGTGTGACACAAATGTTTTTAAAAGAGTAAAAGAATAATAATAATAATAAAAAAAATTAAAAAAATATATAATAATAATAAAATAATAATAATAGTAATAAAATAATAATAATAATAATAATAAATAAAATAATAAAAAAATAAATAAAATAAAAAATAAAAAATAATAATAATAAAATAATAAAATAATAATAATAAGAAATTAACTAATAATAATAATTAAATAATAATAATAATAATTAAATAATAATTAAGTAATTAAATAATAAAATAATAAAATAATAATTAATAATTAATAATAATAATAATAAAATAATAATAATGATAAAATAATAATAATAATAATAATAAAATATTATTCATCATAATAATAATAATAATTAATAATAATAATAAAAGTACAATGGCTGGCGGATTGTGCAAGAGAAGAGTTTGGGTAATTATCAAGTTTTTGGATAAAAATTATACATATATTATGATTTAAAATAAAAAGAAATGCAACAGTAGAGATGTAGTGCGTGATCTAGGGCCTAGGGCCTGTTTGATAATCAAATTAAGATCTTAATTTAAAACACTTTAAGAGATTAAAAAATTAAGTTTATTTGGTAAGATAAATTTGAATCACTTAAATAATTAAGATTGTCTTAAAAAAAGCTATTAATTTTAAGTGGGCAAGGAGTAGCTTAACAAGGTAAGAGGTGGAAAGAATGAGAAAAAAGGGAATGAGTTCAAATCCACACATCAACATATTTTATTTATTTATTTATTGTTACTTCCTTTTGTTGAAATATTTTTTCTTTTCATACAAATTATTCATATAATATTTTAAATGTTGAGTTGAAATTCTGAAAATTCAGATGTAAGTGGTTTGTCATTATCAAACAAATATAAGTCTTCAAAATTCTGCAACTTAATAATTTCAGCTCTTAATTTTTAGCTCTATATTTTCAAAATTTAATTTTCAGTTTTATCAAACAGGCCCCTAGTAGAATAGAAGTAGAAGTTGATTTGTTAGATCTACGAGGAGAACATGCCAATTTAAAAAACCAAATTGTTTATTTTTGTGATATCATATGCCTGAAAAAATGTCAATATAATTAACCATTTACTGTTTAATTTCTTGTAATTATTTTGGGTCTTGTGGGCCTTGTGGCACCATGGTCCCTTCCAACTTCAATATCCATAACTTTTGTTATTATTATTATTTTATTATTTTAATATTATTATTATTTTTATTATTATTATTTTATTATTATTTTATTATTATTTTATTATTATTATTATTATTATTATTATTATTATTATTATTATTTATTATTATTTTATTATTTTACCCTTTTAAAAATATTTGTGTCGCACGTGGCAAACATTTTTAACGAGAGTTAGTTTTTAACGAAATTTACATTGGATTGAGACAAAATGTCAATGTAGGGAATGAAAATACAAAAAATTCAATGTTGAAAATCAAATTGCAACAGTTGATAAACGTTGGGTAATCAAATTGTAATTTGTCCTTTTTCTTTTAACGGGAAAATATAGATATCTATAAATATATTAAAGCAAAGTCGTTCTTAAATTTGGCAAGTTGAAGTCCAAAAATGTCACTATTAAGGGGTTAAAAGTGAAAATTGATTTAACACATGATTTTAGCAAATGATTTTGACAAATGAATTTGGAACATGGGTAGATAGAAAGTGGTAAAATGATCTATTTTACTCACACTCTTTTAAAACTTTTGAAAATGTGCAATTTTTTTTTTTCATTAATTAATCAACACTAGGTGTCTAGACTAGGTTGCAATATTTGAATGTTTTCTCATTATTTCTTTAAAAAAATATTTTTTAATGAGCTTTAAAATTTATTGTTTTTAATTCCGAAAAATTGAAAAAAAATACCGCATTTTTAGTCTAATAAACTCATTAAACAGTTATAATCTAAATATATATTCTTAAATTTTAGACTAAATTTATTGTTTTATAATTATTAATTAATAACAGTTTTTTTTTGTATTGACGATAATTTTTAAATTTAGATATGGATATTTAATTTGTTTTTTTTTACTTTTAGTCTAAAATTTAAGAATATATATTTAGATTATAACTACGTTTCTTATGTTTTCGAGATAGATGATCATTAGTTAGACATTTTTCCTATTTTACTTTTGTCAAAAAAAAAAGAAAAATATTTTAATTTTTTAAAAAAAATTGATGAATGTGGAGATAATATAGGTGACTATAGGGAGGGCCGGGGGGGGGGGGGGGTAAGGGAAGTTTTGGAGGCAAAAATAGTGTACTTTTTATTTAAAAAATAAATTCATTATGTTATATAGTAATTACTATTAATGCATGTTTGTAGGTTTATAGATCCGAATTATTAGGCTTATTAGTTCAAAATCTCATTTTGCTTTAAAAAAATACCGCTACTACTATAAATAATAATCTTTTCTTTAAAAAAATATATATAAATTTTTACTTTCAAAAAATAAATATGAATGATTGAAAAAGTAAAAGAAAAATGTTCAGAATTTCAAATTTAAGCAAATATGATGATTGAGATTTATTCATTTATTTATTTGTTTGAAGCAAGATGATAATTTAATTGAGAAAAAAAGTAAGGAGATAACTGCTCTTTTCAATAAAAGTCATACAACTAAAATGGTGATAAGTCTCTGCATTAACTGTTTTATAATATTATCTTTCAAGAAATAAAAAACTATTTTCTAATATTATCAAAAGATTCTCCTTCACATTTTTTTAATCAAAACCTTCTTGCTTTGAAAATTATAAATTTCATTAAACGAACTTATTTCTGGAAATTAGCGAATTTCTAGGCTTAAAATTGGAAGATACTTTTTTATTCTTTGAACTTAGCTACTTTGTTTTGTGCTTTTTTTTAACGATTTTTAACTACTTTGTTTAAAAAATAAAATTCTTTATTACTTGATCATTATTTTTTAATTTATGATGACATATTTTTTTTATAGAAATAGAGTATTTCGTTTTTTTATTTTGTAACTTCATTAAATGTTTTGTTATCATAAAATTAAATAAAATTTAATTATAGAATAATAATTTTTAAAATGGTGCATTAATTTTTTTAAATGGTTACTAATATAAATAATATTTTAAAATAAAAAGTTATCTTTTTAATTTAAAAATCGATAAACCTAGAAAACTAAATGGGGGGATGGGGCCATGACTCTATTTTTTAGTTTATAGATATAATTTAGGGGTGATGGGATGACTACGAGAAAAAAGTTAAATTTTTCTTTGTGTTGGAAGTAAAAAGTATCATTAAATGTGAAGATAATTTATTTGAAGCTGATTTGGGATTTTTGGATGGCAGATTAAAAGTTGTCTACAAAATCTTGCTAACGAAATTAATTGACGATATTTATGATAGCATCTGTAATGGACTCAATACACTCTAATTAAAAACAATAATAAAATTATTACATTTACGATTTTGTAAGCAAATTTTTGTAATTATTTTGTGTCCTTACTATTACCCAATTAGTATAGGGGAGATAAAAAGGTTGGTTAAAAAGAAAGTGAAAAAATATTTTAGAAAATTATAAAAGGTGATATGTGATTCTATTTTATAAGCTTCAATTTCTTCGAGCAAGTCTTTATTTTTACTCTCTCTATTTTAAAATAAATATTAAAAAAAATAGATTTTCTCTTAATTAAATAGCAAATTTGAAAAATTATTTAACATTCATTTTAGAGATTTAAAAAGGTTTGCATGCATACTTTCGGAGAGAATAGCCTAGTATGTGAATTTTCTTTATTTTTTTATTGAAAGATATCTTGAAAAGTATTGATCAAGTAGAAGTGAAACACTATTCGATGGAAATATTGTTATCGGTGGAGATGATAGTTCTTCAAGTACTAAATCTACTACGAATGTTTTGTTTCAGGAAGTATTTCGAAATGTTTAAGTAGTATTCACACTTTGGTCTTTCGATTTACTATTTCAATACATGCATGGCTATATATAATCGACGTGCATCACACGGGTTTGTTACTAGTATATCCTTATAATTAGGTTGATAATATATATATGCCCTTATAAAAATTTAATTGCCATATTAACTCATGTACTTAAGAAAAATGTGTGGAGATTAGGAAACCGTCATCTTTTCGTCCAAATTTTAACGGAATTGCTGACTATTCATCTGACGTGGCACTAATTTTTGATGACTGAATCATTCATGTGAAATTCAAATCAACAGGGGATTAAAGTGTGATTTTTTATTTTTTATTTTTTGCTTTAATTAACTTGTCTAAAAAAAATTATTCAAACAAAACCTTTCTTATTTTATTCTTAATCAATTACAAATTAGTTTTCCTAAAAAATAAGAGAAAAACTAAACTGAACAAGCTATCAAATATCCATTAACTTATTTATTATTTTAACAATTGTTCTTATGAATTAATTTTCTATAAAAAAAAAAAAAGATCCTTTCTTTTTTTTCCTTTCTAATTTTTACTTATTCACCACCGTGCCATACAACCTCGCATCACCTCACCTATCCACCGCCTCCAAACTAAGCTGCCCCATTACCACCATCCACCATTTTCAAACAACCCATCCATGAAATTACATACTTAATTTCTGAAAAATACAACAAATCAACAATTCATTTCCAAAAAACTCACTTCCAATTTCAAAATCAAACATAACTTCAATAATAAAACAAAGTCTTAATTTGCCCAATGAATTTATGTAGCTCTTTCTCCCATTTGCTTTTATATTGTATATTATGGCAATGTTCAACTATAGAAAATTGATTGGCTCTCAAAATGAACATAATTTTGTGAATATCAACATGCCCATTTCATTACTAACCAAGAATCTTACACTGATTCGGACAAAGAAGAAACAAAAACCCCAACTATTATTTATTTTCTACCATTTCATATCAATTGTGGAAACATGTGTTCAGTTCACGGTTCCAAAGAAACACACACAAAATCAAGCTTCAAACTAGCAACAAAAATATCTTTAAAATCACATATTTGAGTTACATTGTGAACCAAATCCAAAATCAAGTTTCAACTAACAAAATACCTTTAAAAATTCCCAGATCTCTGGGTTCCATTGTGAACCAAAAAATGAATTTGAAAGAGAGATGAAGACAAATAGTAAGAGTGAAGAATAGTAACGAGGGGTGGGGATGACGATAATCAGAGACGGGCGATGTGGGCTGGCAGTGGCGGCCATAGAGGGGGTGGTGATGGCTATGAGGTGGGGAAGAATGGGTGTGGGTGGGAAGAAGAAGTCATGTTTCCTTTTTTTTTAACTCTAAATTGGTTGATGAGTTTATAATGATTTGGAGGGGGCCTTTGTAACTTAATTTTTCAATTTTTAGGGTCTATAGTTTGTTATTTTACAATTTCTTCCATTCTATTTTTACATTCGCTAATTTTGACCAAGTCTAGTGCCATGTCAGTATTTTTATGACATTAGCAAGCCAAATAGGCAGATTTAACGAAATTTTGGACGGAAAGATAACGGTGTCCTAATCTTCACACATTTTTCTTAATTACGGGGGTTAATATGACAATTAACTTGTATAAAGGCATATCTGCATCCTTAACCTAATTACAGGGGCATATTTTTATATTTTCCCGACCATTAACCTTATTTGAAAAGGCCTGGGTTTTATTGGTAATAATTCTTTGGTTGTGAAACTGTGAATGAATTCTTTAATATTAATCACTCGAATTTGTTATAATATACTCCCTCCGTCCATTTACATACTTCACACTTTCTATTTTGGGCGTCCACATACTTACTTCACACTTTGTTTCTTACCTAAAATGGAAAAGAATCTTTACTATTCCCTCCACTCATTCTCTCTCCTACATTATTTTAATACTCACAACACTATTATAATTTACTATTCCCTCCACTCATTCTCTCTCCTATTTTATTTTCACACTCACAACACTTTTAATATAATATTTCCTCCTTAATTTACGTAAGAACAGTAAATGTGAACCAAGTAAATGGACGGAGGGAGTATTATTGTGTTGATATCCTTTGGATCAAAAGCTTACAAGAGAAGCTTTAGAGGAGAAGCTTTCGCGAAACTTATTAGGGAAGTTTTGTAAATATTTTCAAAGAAGCTTACTAGGGAAGCTTTGTTAATATTTTCGGGGAAGATTTGTAAATATCTTCAAGAAGCTTACAAAGAAAGTATTATTAAAGGATAGTGTTTATCCATGTGAAAGCTTATAGAGGAAGCCATTTTTCATGTATAAATAGTAGGTCATAGTTTTTATTTTAGATATCTTAGAAGTTCCTGACTTCTATCTTTCTCTCTTGTATACTTCTCCTATATAGTATTGAAATAAAATAGTTCTATAATATTGCTTTTAGTTCTTCAGTTTTATAACACGCTATCTGCACGACTTCGTTTTATTTCCACATCCTAAGCTATTGTCACAGAAGTAGGTATGGTATCAATGCATAAATTCATTTAGATGCCATGGGTCTTGGAGATACCATCAAGAAAGAAAATAATGTATCAATACAAGAACGTGTTAAGGCAATGATTTTTCTCCGACACCATGTCCACGAAGAACTGAATACAAAATACCTCATCCTAAAAGATCCATTCGTATTTTGGGACAATTAAAAAGAAAGGTATGATCATCAAAGATTTGTTGTTCTCCCAGAAGCACACTACGAGTGGATTCATTTACGCTTTCAAGATTTTAAAATCATAAGTGAATATAATTCTGCAATGTTTTAAATTACATCACAGTTAAAATTATGTGGTGAAAAAATTACTGATAATGATATGATAGAAAAAACTTTCTCCACTTTTCATGCATCGAATATGCTCCTGCAGCAACAATATCGAGAAAAAGGTTTTAAAAGGTATTCCGAATTGATCTCAATTCTTCTTGTAGCTGAGAAAAATAATGAGATCTTATTCAAAAACCACGAAGCCCGCCCCACTGGTTCCACTCAGTTCCTTGAATTGAACGCGGGTATATATGATAATACTGGGAGAGGTCGAGGACATGGTCGTGGTCGTGGACGTGACCATGGTAGGGGAAGATTTTATAATCAATATCATAACGATAATCACCCCAATAATGATGGAAATATATCTCGCCACCTGAAGTGGAGTAGAGAAAATAATAAAGAAAAATCATCAGAGAGAGATAGACAATATGAGCATCCGATAAAAGTTGAGAATTTATGTTATCGGTGCGGAATGAAATGCCATTGGGCTCGTACCTGGCTTACACATAAACATCTTGTTAAACTGTATCAAGAATCAATGTTTAATAAAGGAAAATATGTTGAAACAAATTTTGTCTACGAAAATGAACTAGTGAATCAAGACCCATCTACAAATACACATCTGGATTTATCATATTTTCTCAATTCAGAGGGGGATGATTACATGCTTGATGGTGGAGAAACCTAGAATAATTAAAGTCTCTAGCTTGTAATATTTTAATTTAGTGTGTTTTATTTCAATGTGTGTTGTATCATAGTTAACTTTTGCATGTAAATATATGTATTTTCTTATATTTTATTCCTCTTATTTTTTAAAAGAGTAAATGGCTAGCAGAGATGATGATGTGTGTCTTGCAAACACTGAATCAACACATACATACTCAAAAATAAAAAGTAATTCTCTCATGTGATAGTAAATGATGCTAATGTTAGTACAATATGTGATAGTACAAAAATAATTGATGGCTCCGAAAGAGCTAACATAGTACTAACAAGTGGAACCAAAATCGGTATAAAAAATGCATTACTCTCAACTAAGTCTCAAAGAAATTTACTATGCTTTAAAGATATTCGTGAAAATGGATATCGTATTGAGACAACTAATGAAGGAGAGATGGAATATTTATGTATTAAAAACATTGAATCATGTAGCATATAGCATATATGTGGTAGAAACGTTACCTGTATTTTTCTCTGGATTGTACTATACAAAGATTAGTGCAATTGAAGTACATATAATAGTAAACCAGAAGTTTACTGATAGAAATGGTTTTAATATATGGCATGATTGGTTGGGACATCCGTGTTCTAATATGACACGGAGAATTGTGGTAAGTTCACATGGGCATCCATTTTAAGAAAAAAAAATCGAAATATTTTTCAATCTAATGAATTTTCATGTGCTACCTGCTCTCAAGGAAAATTGATAATTAAGCCATCACCAGCAAAAGTTGGAATTGAATCTCCAAAAAAAATTGAGCAATTTCAACGTGATATATCTAGACCGATTGATCCAACGTATGTACCATTCAGATATTTTATGGTTTTAGTAGATGCATCTACTAGATGGTCACACGTAAGTTTATTGTCAACTCACAACCTAGAGTTTGCAAGACTGCTCGCTTAGATAATTCAATTACGATCACAATTTCCAGAATATGTGATCAAGACAATTTGCCTTAATAATGCTGGTGAATTTACATTTGAGACTTGTAATAACTATTGTGTATCTATTGGAATAGATATTGAACATATTATTGCTTATGTTCATTCACAAAATGGTTTAGTTGAATCGTTTATTAAACGAATTCAGTTAATATCTAGAACATTACTTATGAGAACAAAGCTACCTGTCGTAGCTTGGGGACTTGCAATTTTACATGCAGCTTCACTTGTACGCATCTTGTCATCGAGTTATCATAAGTTCTCTCCATTACAATTGGCTTATGGTCAGGAGCTAAATATTTCTCATCTGAGAATATTTGGATGTGCGGTATATGTTCCAATTGCTCCACCACAACGCATCAAGATGGGACCCAAACGGAGATTGGGGATATATGTTGGGTATGATTCTCATTCTATTATAAGATATCTTGAACCATTTATAAGAGATCTATTTACGATACGTTTTGCCGACTGTCATTTTGATAAAAAAGTTTTCCCAACGTTAGGGGGAGAAAATAATAAACTGGAAAAAGAAATAAAGTGGAATACATTGCAATATCATCTTGATCCTCATACAAATCAATGTGAACTAGAAGTTCAAAAGAAAATAACTTTTGCAAGAAATAGCAAATCAATTGCTAGACGCATTTACTGACCTAAAAAGAGTGACAAATCACATGTTCCAGTTATAAATGCTTCTATACGGATTGATGTCCCGATTGGACAATCCGTAAATGAATCTAAACCATGACTGAAATGTGGAAGGCTTATCGGTTTCAAAGATAAAAATCCTCGAAAGAGAAAATGAGCAAATTATGAGAAAAGTCCCGTCGAGGTAACTGAATCTCCTGAAGAGATATATGACATATCTGATCAAATACTTCAGGAAGAAATTCAGGTACCTGAAATAATTGAGAATGATGAGATCTCTATTAGTTATGTCTGTATAGGAAAATGATGGAACCGAGAGGAAATAATTGTCGACAGTATTTTTGCATATAATATAGCGCTAAATGTTATGAAAAATAATGAGGATCTTGAACCTAGGTGTATCGAAGAGTGTCGATACAGAAATGATCGGCCAAAATGGAAAGATGTAATTCAAATAGAATTAAACTCACTTGAGAAGCGTGAAGTATTTGGACATGTAGTCCGTATACCTGAAGGTGTAAAACCAATAGGGTACAAATGGGTCTTTGTACGAAAATGAAATGAAGAAGGTAAGGTAATAAGATATAAAGCACGTTTTGTCGCACAAGGGTTTCGCAAAGACCTGAAATTGATTATGAGGAGACATATTCTCTGGTGGTGGATGTAATTACATTTCGCTATCTCATTAGTCTAACAATACATGAAAAGCTTGATAAGCATTTAACGGATGTTGTCACTATATATTTATATGGAAGACTTGACAATGATATTTATATGAGAATCCCAAAAGGATTCAAGATGTCTGATGCATGCAGTTCTGATTCTCGGGAATTTTGTTCTATTAAATTACAAAGATCTTTGTATGGTTTAAAACAATCTAGACGGATGTGGTATAACCGTCTCAGTGAATACTTGGTGAAAGAAGGATACAAGAATGATCCTATTTATCCATGTATTTTCATTAGAAAATATGTTTCAGGATTTGTTATAATTGATGTATATGTTGATGATCTCATTATTATTGTAAGTCCAGAAGATCTTTTAATAGTTTTTAATTATTTAAAGAAAGAATTTGAGATGAAAGATCTAGGAAAGACAGTTTTGTCTCGGCCTACAGATCGAGTATCTGAAACAAGGTATACTTGTTCATCAATCAACCTATACATAAAAGGTCAGGAAACGTTTCAATCTAGACAAAGCACATCCATTGAGTACCTCAATGGTTGTTCGATTACTTGATGTGAAAAAGGACATGTTTCGACCCAAAGAGAATAATGAAAAAAAACCTTGGTCCAGAAGTATCAGATCTTAGTGCCATTGGTGCATTAATGTACCTCGCTAATAATACAAGACCTGATATTGCATTCTCGATCAATTTATTAGTAAGATATAGTTCCAATCCAACCCAAAGACATTGGAATTAAATTAACCACATATTTCTTTATCTCTGAGGAACTACTGAGATGGGCTTATTTTATTCATATAATTGTGGATCACAACTTGTTGGCTATGCAGATGTATGTTATTTATCGAGGCGACTAAGAGATCTTGAGTAATGTTTCGTTCTTGGGGATCATTATGTAGCTAAGGGATCATTTGCTCTTTTTACTTCACTAGAGTTTTTATCCCATATGGTTTTTCTCTAGTAAGGTTTTAATTAGGCATGTTACTTAGCAATGGACATACAAGGGGGAGTGTTATAATATATTATTGTGTAGATATCATTTGTACAGAAAGCTTACAAGAGAAGCTTTGCAATATAAGCTTTCGTTAAGCTTACTAGGGAAGCTTGTAAATATTTTCAAGAAAGCTTACTAGGGAAGCTTTCTTAATATATTTAGGGAAGATTACAAATGAAGCTTTGTAAATATCTTCAGGAAGATTACAAGGGAAGACTTACTAAAGGATAGTTTTTTTTTTTGATACCCAGGGTTCCCGGCCTTCACGGACTAATCTGGACCACACTGTGCACCGGCCCCTCGGTATCGGCGGAGGTAAATCGCGGGATGTGCCCTATGCAGCCAGGGTGCCAGTACCCCTTATACTCCAGAGCCCCAAGGGAGCCCTCCTACAAGGCATTTACATCATTCTTACATCACCAATTGTCGCTCACCGCTTCCGCCGAGGCAATTACATCACTCTTACAACACCATTGGCGCTCCAGCTCCCGCCAAGATTCGAACTCCCCACACCGAGGATACAAGCCCAAAGAATGCCGCTTCCTTAATCGCACGGATGTGCTTGGGCTCCAAAGGATCCTGAAACCCAAGGAAGGAATTAAACCACAGAGATTCCCCTTGAGGGGAATCGAACCGGTGACTTCCCCTTCGGAAAGCCACCAACATACCATTGGGCCAAGGCCACTTTGGTACTAAAGGATAGTGTTTATCCTTATGGAAGCTTATAGAGGAAGAAAATTTTCATCTATAAATAGTAGGCCTTAGTTTTTATTTTAGGTATCTAATTTCCTGACTTCTATCTTTCTCTCTTGTATACTTCTCCTATAATAGTGTTGAAATAAAATAGTTCTATAATTTTACCCTTAGTTCTTCAGTTTTATAACAAAATTTATATTTTTAGCAATTTTAATCATTAAAAAACTACCTTCAACATCCCTTCTCTCTCTCTGCCATTGTTGCATTCTTGTGATCTCGTTCTTTAATCTTTTAATTTTTATGGGGATTGTTAGATTATTCAAACAATTTGGATTTTGTGTTTTTTTTTCTTTCTGTTTTTCCTTAATTCTTCTTTGTTAAAGCCTCCCTTTCTTGCTTTCGGTTGTTTTCGTTTGAATGTTTGTTTGTTTTCCTGCATTTATTGAATGTCTTTTGATTTCTCTCATTATTAATAGCCTATTGAATTATCTCCTTGTTGAGAGTGTTTGCTATCTATTTTATTTAGCATTAATCTTCATGACCTCCTTGTTGACAATCTTTATGACTTCGATTTGGTGGGGTAAGTCCAAGAATAATGCTCAGAGTGTTTCCCGGCTGCCATGGTCTCGTCTTTATAAGTGCAAAATTGTAAAGGGGCTCGGGTTCCGGATCTTGCATCTATTCCATGTTCGTGTTACTCGTGATGTTCAGTTGGCGTTTCCTTGTGAACTCATAAGCTCTGTTTCTTTGGTTCTCAACGTTAAATCTTATTGCCTTGCAGTTTGTTTAAGACTGGTATTGGCATGGTGCTTCATGTCCCAAAGATCATTAATGATGTAAGATATTGTTTTTGAATAAAATTTCAAAAAGATTGTATTTTTTATGTTTGGGTAGAGCCTCCGACTTGTGTGGAGTATCTACTTTATTTACTCTTGAATAAATCGTATGTTATTTGCTTAAAAAAACAACAATTTTAATCGTTACTCTTAAAAAACAATTGTAATCATTATATTTAATACAATATTCAAAATATGCATTCACTAAGACTAAACTCAATATCATTAATAAAATTTAACAAAAGTTAGCAAACTTTATCAAAAATTAATGATTTTGTTTACTTTCATCAACTTTTATTTCAATAATCAATTAACTAACCGGCCAACGCCATCACTATTCCGTCTCAAAGCCAACCCACCGATCTCAACCCTCTTTCTTTCCCCTTGTTTTTATTCCCAAACCTAACCTCATCATCTACACATTGATCACTAAATCCCAATTTGATATCGCAATGAAAGTCGGGGGGGGGTGTTGTTTTGAAGACATAATAATTAACGATAGGAAGCAAAAAATTAGTTGAAAAATTAAAAGCTTCAAATTCCAAAAATTGAAAATTTAAACTCATCCGTAGATTTAAACACAGATCAATAACTTTTAATAACACTCGTTATTTGATCATCAACATATTTAAACATAAATTGGGTGAATATGAAACAAAATTAAGATGGGTGGTGAAATACAACGATTTTGAGTAGTTGATCAATAACTCGGTGGCTTAACGAAGGATGGTTGTGGCTTTTGATAAAAAGAATATTTGGCGAAGATGGTGGTGTGGGAGAGATTTAGGGAGGGGCGCTTTTATTTAGTTTCGCTAAAATGGTAACTCTTGTAAAGTTGTAGTAACTTTTATTAAACTACTTGACGATGTTAGGGTTAAGGGGTTTGAGCATAGTGAATTCATATTTTGAGTATGATGATTAAAATTTGTTAAAAATAAATATCGATGATTAAAATAAAAATGTGAGCAAAATACGACTAATAAAAATGTCGATGTGCCTATAAACAAAATACAAAAAACACTAGTATTAAGTAGTATACAATAACCTATGATTTTATTGATGTGCCTATAAACAAAATACGAAAACACTAGTATTAAGTAGTACTCCCTCCGACTCGTCCGAAAAGCCACAAATTTCCATTTTGGGCGTTCCATTTAAAAAAGGCACTTTCCCAAAAAGGAAAGTTTTTATTACTATTCCATCCACTCATTCTCTCTCCTACTTTACTTTTACACTCACAACATTCTCTCTCCTAACTATTCCTCCCACTCATTATTTCTCCTATTTAATTTTTCATACTCACAACATTTAAACTTTTTCTCTTTCCTACATCATTTTCCTTAATTTGCGTACGAGGTTTGGTTTGGGCTCATTTTCGGGCGGGACGGAGGGAGTATACAATAACCTATGATTTTATTGAAAAAGGGTTAAAATTATCAACACTACCTTTTAATGGTATTTTTCTAATTTTGAAGATGTTAAAAATAACATGACTTCAAAATAAAGGTGATCACCTCTTCACCGCATTGTGGCTTCTCCAATGTACAAGAAATTTTTTCATACCCCATGAAACTGATTCATTTAACACAAAATCTAGGGAGAAACGCGTTTCTCCATAAGTTATGGAGAAACGGGTCCCGACATGTCGCGCGACAATGAGCTAGATAGCCAGAAACCTATGAAAGTGATATCCAGAAACCTTCAAATGAATATCCAGAAACCTTCAAAATGTTTCTGGATATACATTTGAAGGTTTCGGATATCGAAAACCTTCAATAGCAATTTCTGGATATGCCCTAACACATTTCGGATATGCACCTAACGCTTTTACGGATATGCACCTATGAGTTCTGGATATACATTTCACATCCTTCGGCTATCAAATACAAAGCTTCGGATATCAATCTGCAAAGCTTACGGCTATCAAATGCAAAGCTTCTGGATATCCAGAAGCTTTTGGTCTTGGCCTTGGGTTTTTTTTTCTGGTTATCAAATGTAAAGCTTCTGGCTATGAAAAACACGTTTCTCCATAGTTATGGAGAAACGCGTTTCTCAGCAGACGCACTCTTCATTTAATTATAGGGGTCAATATGATTAAACTTTCACTAAAATTTATGAAAATTTAATTTTTACAACTATTTTGTGAAAAATGTTAATGATGCCTTGTCTATATTACAATAGACAATGGAGGCAATCGCCGATACAAAGATAGACCAGGATTTAATCTTACAAACTTGATCCGACATCCTGAATTAACCCTAAACTACCCACGTTCTCTTTCCTTTTTCCCACTCTCACAACAGTTACGCACCCACCGTTCCACCTTACAAGCCACACACGCACAATCGGTGACAACCGAGCCGTCGTTTGCTGCGTTCAGTCCCTAACTCTCTCCTCACCCAGGGACTAGCCCAATGCATCAAATTCGGTGTAGCGTTCATTATCTACGGTCTCCATCGGTGCAGATGCTCCAGTCTAACTTTCTGCCATTCCCGAGTATCTTGTTGATGAGGTAAATTTAGGGGGCATTGCCCTTTTCGCCAAAAAAAAAAAAATTGTTGATGAGGTAAATTTGCTCGGTTTGAATTTTAAATGTATGAGTTTGAATTTTTAAATTGGGTTTTTGAAATTTGGATGATAACGTACTATTTGATATATGAGTTTTTGATTTGCATTATCATGATTTCCTTCTTTGGTTTGTTTGTTTGTATTTTCCCTTTATTATTGTTGCATATTTTAATTTTATTTTTTGAATTCCTTCATAATTCTCCATTTTAGTTATTTCTCTTAATTTTTCCCATTGACTTATCAGATGGAAATTAAGGATTTAACTTTTCACTCTTAAAGTTTATTCTGTTTATATTCTTTAAAATTTTGTTTAAACAAGCGCAAGAACTTGGTTTTATAGATTATATTCCTCCATACTCGGCTCGGCTCGGCTCCCACAATGATCCTGCAAATAAACAATTATGTTTCTGGTGGAGGAGGAATTCTCAATGAAAAAGGAAAGATTTTTTTAGTTATTTTCATTTACTCTGTTGATTACAATTAATATTTTCTGTGATTTTACTATTTTAAGAGTAAAAGGTTGGTTCTGGGGGTTGGGCATTTGGTATGTGTGTGTTTTTATTATGCTCTTTGGCTCCATTATAGTTCTTTATGGATCCATTATAGTCTTATAGATATTGATAAAAAAAACCAATAAAGGACTTATGTTTTTGTTTCCTTTTGAACTTATTTAATTAAACTTAATACAATTGAGTTAGTTTTGGGGGAAACTAGTTTCCCCCTAATGTTAAAAAAAGACCGGTTTTGAAACCCATAGCGGCATAGAGGACCGGTATTGAAACCCATGTTTTGACCCGGTTTACTAAATTGGTAAACCTAATCGCAAACCTTCACTCTCTCAAAAATACACAGCGTCGTTCTCTCTCTCTAAAACACGGTTCAGGAGTATAGGGTAAAATATGCGATCTTTTTGGCTGAGTTTTCCCAGCTTCCGCCATCTCTCTCTCTCTCTCTCTCTCTCTCTCTCTCTCTCTCTCTCTCTCCGTCGCCATTGCAGACGAAAGGAGCTTAAAAAAAAAACGATTAAAAATGTATGAATTCTTAAGAGTTTGTTCATCAGTTATTGCATTTTTTCTGTTTGAAATTGATATTCAAATGAGCTAATTGATCTTATTGAAATTGATTTTCTCCTTATAGAAGATGAAGATGGATATGGAGATAGTAGATCACAGATGTTATTGAATCAGAGGAGAGTGAGATTGAAAAAGATAATGAAGATCAATTGGAAGAGATGTATATCTTCATTTGGCTCAAAAACACCAAATCTACACTTAATTTGAATCATGTGGTCGTTTGCTGCTCAAATTGAAATATAGATGTTCAAACTGTTGAAATTGAAATATAATTGATTTGGTGTAACTTGTTGTTTTAGTATAGTAACTTGGTGTTTTGGTGTTGTGACTTGATGTTTTAGTATAGTAACTTGTATTGTTTTAGTATTGTAACTTGGTGTTTTAGTATTTTAACTTTATGTTTTAGTACAATAACTTGGTGTTTTATTAGTGCAGTCTGATAATAATCAAGTTATGTTGTATCAGATCTATACTTGATATTTTAGTAGTGTAACTTGGTGTTTTAACATACAAACTTGATATTATAATAACCATGCAATTTCTATTGAAATAAGCATTTTGAACATCAACTGATAATATAACTTGGTGTTTTAGTATAATAACTTTATGTTTTAGTACAGTAACTTGGTGTTTTGGTGTTGTGACTTGATGTTTTAGTATAGTAACTTGTATTGTTTTAGTATTGTAACTTGGTGTTTTAGTATTTTAACTTTATGTTTTAGTACAATAACTTGGTGTTTTATTAGTGCGATCGATAATAATCAAGTTATGCCGTATCGAATCTATACTTGATATTTTAGTAGTGTAACTTTGTGTTTTAACATACAAACTTGATATTATAATAACCATGCAATTTCTATTGAAATAAGCATTTTTGAACATCAACTGATAATATAACTTGGTGTTTTAGTATAGTAACTTTATATTTTAGTACAGTAACTTGGTGTTTTATTAGTGCAACCTGGTGGTTAATCAAGTTTTGTCGTATCAGATTTATACTTGGTGTTTTAGTAGTGTAACTTCGTGTTTTAACAGACAAACTTGGTATTATAATAACCATGCAATTTCTTTTGAAACAAGCACTTTGAACATGAGCTTATAATACAACTTAATACACATGTTTAAAAAACAACAAGTTAATAACTTAAAATAATAAGTTTGGACTTAAAAAATAATAAGTTTGTATTTCAAAACAAAATGTTACAATTTCACTGATTAACACACTTTCTAGACCTAGTTTGTCTAACATATGTATGTTGCAGTCGAACTACCAGCTTTCTTCCTCTTTCTTTTTCTCGTTGTCTTTGCTCCCAACAATCTTGTCAATGTGATCATGTTTGATTCCCGGAAAGTCTTCAACTTTATTCAACAAAGACTCCTTTTGCTTGTTCAAATCACTGAGTACCAAATACCAAACTCAAAATGCCTAATCAAGCATCACAAAAACTGAACAAAAAAGGCTTGAAATCAACACAATAATCGAACAAAATAGAGTGAGAATCAAGCGGAAAAACTTGAAATCAATACATACCTCCATCACATCCTGGTTTCACTACGCTTTTCCTCGTTATTTTGCTTTAAATCAAACGGTAGTTTGCGTCAAATAGAGTGAAATTAACGAACGACGCAATGAGAATCAAACAAATTTTACTTCAAAATGTAAAAAACGAACAAAAGATTAGAAGGTTAAAGGTAGCCTTCACCGGTTTTAGAGAGAGAGAACGGCGCTGTGTGTTTTTGAGAGAGTGAAGGTATGCAATTAGGTTTACCAATTTAGTAAACCGGGTCAAAACGTGGGTTTCAATACCGATCCGCTATGCCGCTATGTGTGTGTCGGTTTCCCCTTACCAAAACCAGTCTTTTTTTAACATAGGGGGAAACTAGTTTCCCCCAAAATTTTCTGAATACAATTTTTTCCAGCTCTACACGCTTGATGACTATATCATCCAATTTTTATTTTTTTAATATTATTTACAGAAACCTGCATATTTATTGGCTTTTAAATTGGCTTCTCATTGATGGTTTAATCTATAATTTAGTTATGTGAATGCAGCGAAATGAGTAATTGACAAAAAGGCTTTGGCATAGAAACTTAGAGAGAAAAAGGCATGTGGAGATTGTGCAACCAAAGAAAAAATGTGGTGGTAGTGCGTTGATAGTGTGTTAATACTATAGTTTTGAATTCTACCTTTATTTGAATTTCAAAAGTATTTGTGCTTCAAGTGCATGTTTTAAAATATACAATTGGTTGTCATTTAATTCAATGATCCATTCAATAGATGGAAAGATGTTTTTTTGTAATCATTATTTTTTTCACTTCCTCTTTTTTTTCTTGTTACCGTGCTATTGGCACAGGGGTTAGTAGTAATCTATATTATAATAGGGAATGGGAAAAACGGTCGAGACAGAGAGTGACCTGGATTAAATCCAAATGAATTGATCTTACGGCTCCAAGTCGACCCAAATAATCGATTGTTCACACTACCCAGATAGTTACGTAACCTCTTCTCCCTCAAACATGAAAAGATTTTATCTGTTTTCTCCTGGCCAGTTTTCTCTCTTGCCGTCTTCTCCTCTCTCACTATTCTCTCTGTAACTTGGTGAAACCTTCCGGACATCTCCTACTCAATAATCACGACAACCCTTCTTCAGGTCTCTTGCAACATTATTCTTTCAAACATCAGATCCAAATAGTTACATCTTCTTCCTGATGTTATTGAGAGATTGCTCAAGATCTATTCCTGCAAACTCCATAGGTAATTTTGAAAGACACGAACAATTTTCATTTTATATTTGATAATTTGTAAAGATGAATTGAGTTATTCATATTTTGATTTATTTTTTATGGCATTTTGCCGCTTAGAAACCCTTAGAATCTACATAAATTTTAATTTTATTTATTTTGGTTGTCGTGGTGTTAGGAAAACTAATCTATGCCTGTGATGAATGGATTTGAAATGCTCAAGAAATTTAAGTGTAAAATATACTATGTGTTAGACAAAATCTTACAATAAGCACAAAAAGAGAAAAAAAAAACTCAATTCATCTTTACAAATTATTGAAATACAATTTAAAAACGTAAAATTAAACAAGGAGAAAAATCATAGGTTGATCGTCTTGATGTTGTCCGAGTCATGTGTGAAAGATTTGTAGCTAGGATTGAAATCACTTGTGCAGTAACTTGTGTATACAGTTGTTCACACAAGTGTCAGCACAACTCACTAAACAACTTTTTCCAAAAAATAACTTAAATAAACAAAATTAAATGTAACGGAATAACAACGAATTTAAACACTTCAGCAAGACTATGCTTGCTGAAAAACTTTCATAAAATACAACCTTGTTGAGAACAAGTTGTAAAGAAAACTTACAATGAAAGAAAACAAATTATCGTACGAAAAGACAAAAGCCGTTCTAACTTAAGAACACTAAACTGAAAAATAGTCGTGAAGATTCAAGGATCTGAACTTCAAGAACACGGAAACAAGGACTCAAGAAAATATATCTACTTCGTTTGTTTCTCTAAAATCCGTGATCATGAATGATATGTGCGGTCTCTTTATATAGTGAGAGTAATCCTTCTTCAACAAAGAATCGTCAATCTCTTCCTTATTTACAAAGAATTCTTTTTTCCTTATCAGCCCAAGAGTCCTTCCTTGAGAAATATACCTAATAAAATACAAAACATATTTAAACAAAATAGTTAGCCATTAGTCAACTAATTTATATATTTACAACTTTCCTAATCTATTTATGTAAAAAATACAAACCATAATTAAAAAAATCAAAAAGATATTTCAAGAGTATATTCATACTCTTTCAATCTCCCCCTATTTTTGTGAATATGGACAAAAATTGCAAAATCGAGATTATCAATTTCAAACCTACCAGAATAGAAAAATAAAAGATATCAAGAGTATAAATATACTCTTTCAATCCTCCCCTATTTTTGTGGTTCTGGTCAATACATGTAATCACCACAAGGAAAGTCAAACTCCTCCTTAAAGCATTGCGCTCCATTTCATCAAACTCCCCCTAAACTGGTCGTATATCTCCGTGATCTCTCTTGATTGATCATCTATGAGACATCTCTCCCTTGATTGATGATCATCTCTTCCTTGAATGACTATCTGAGACATTTTCCCCTATTCTCCCCTTTTACTTTAGAGATTTTGAAAAGGTGTGCGCACGTCCATGAAAATATCTTAAGAAACCCCTTTGTGATATATGATCAGAGTTTCAGCTTGAGAGGAGCAGAGTCAGACGAAAATATTGGAGGAAAAACAATACTTACAGATTTATGAATAAACGGGGAATAATGATCACATGTGTAACCAGTTGTGAGCAGAGTTGTGTGCACAGATGTTCGAACAACAACATAGACAAGTGGAGAGATTATAAAAAAATTGGGATTTTCAGAAAGACACACCATTGTTGCTGATGATGGCTGGGAAGACGTGCATTTGGCACAGGAAACAAAGATAGTCAAAGTATCCAAACCTTTTGAAGGATCAATTTGGGCAAAGAAATTATGAATTCAAAACCAAATGCTACTCGAATTTTGTGACCAATTGCAATACCATAGGATATCATTTTCACTTGGACCCTAAAAGATTGTTGCATTTAGAATTTCTTTGCACACAAACCTGGACAAACACTCATTAAACAGGGATGGCAACGGGTCGGATTCGGGTTTGACCTAACCGAACCCGACCCGATCATTCACGCATATTAACCGAACCCGACCCGACATGTAAGTTAAATGGTTTCCCTTGTGTGCAGATAACCCCCTCTGGTTCCATATTATGTAAAAGCTGGTCAATATTCATGCTCTTGAACAGTTTTTCAATAATAAGCGTTAAAAAGGTAGCTGCTTTATTTCACTCAAAGTTCAGCACCCAAAATTGAGTGTTCACAGGAAAACGAAGAGCTAGCGAGCCAACCTTATTTATGTTTTTCCAAGTAATTACAGTAATTTACAAAACCCTGAAGATATCATAAAACACTCATACAGATCTTTCACAGGCATTAAACCATAATCTGATAAATTAACATAAAACACTCATATAGATCTTTCAACGGGTCGGGTCGGGCACCATTGAAATAACGAACTTGAACCCGAACCCGATGGGTTTTAAAATATGACTACCGAACCCGACCCAAACGGGTCAGATATTTCCGGGTTCGGGTCGTGTCCGGTAAAATTACCACCCCTAATTAAACATATTGTTAACCAAAAAAATGATTAGCCCATAATTTAATGAAAATAAAATAATTAAATGAATATTTCATGGGGCAAAAGATGTCCTAGTTTATAATTATGCCTAGAATGATGCAAATTATGTGCACACAAGTGGAGATTGACCTCAATGAAGATATGATATGAATAAATTTACACAATGACACGATTTGACTTTACAAGAAGTCAATGAGATAACCCTCAATCATGTAGCCTCTAGAATGTCTCCATATTTGGCAATGAATCAGTCAATGAGAAGGAGCTTTAGACTCTCACACCATAGTGCTTGCCCAAATTTTTATTCCAAGTGATGCAACATAAGTCATTGGCATTGTGCACATGAGTGGAAGCTTCAAAATAAATGGAGGCAGCTTATTTTTCTCAGTGACCTTAGATTAGACACCCACTCCATGATAGATATCATAAGAAAATTTTAACTTAGGAATTTTATCACCAAGTTAGGAGGGATCTCACATTCAAGAGACAAATAATGTCAATAGAGTAAAATAGACAAGTGATCACAAGAGATAATCATGCAGTTAATGAATGCAGATTTTTTTTTGTTTTCTGTAATATACAATTATACAGAGATGCAGACAGATGTCCACACAATTGTGAGATCATCTCAACACACACAATCCGAGAGACCTTTTTAGGGAAGAAAATCTCTCGAAAACAATGGCCTTCATGAAAATATCAATCAATCTTTTATTAGTTTCAGCAAATTCACAACTAATAATTTTCTGTTCAACAATATCTCTAACAAAATGAAGTCTAAAATCTAGATGCTTAGAAGTAGAACATTGCAAGGTCATTTGCCATATCTATGACACTTTTAGCATCACAAAAAATAGATAAAGTTTTGTTTTCGATTTCATAGTCTTTAACCAAATTGTTCATCCAAAAAAGTTTGATGCACTTACTATCAACTATCACACATTTTGATTCAACAACTGATAAGGAAAACAAAAGTTTGTTCCCTGTTATTCCATGAATACAACTTATTTTCAAGACATAAACATCCAACATTGGTTCTTTTGGAATCAATGATTATCTCCCCCTAAAATGCCTTAAAAAATGCCTCTGAATTAGATTAGTCATTGGCAACACAAAAACATGGACATTCCTGATGGTATACGGAGTTCATGCAAACCAAACCTACAAGGTCAGGTAGTTGACCTTCTTTCCTCTTGTTTTTATTCCTTCATCCACTTCTCCAATGATCTGGGAGGTAGGATGATTTCCTTGTATTCTGGAAGGAATGTCCCTCTCTCTGCTTACTTTACTTTCATCAGTTTCAGAATCTGAACCTTGTTTTTCAGTTGTCTGAACACTTGTGTTATCAGTTGTCTGAACAACTGGTTGCACAACTGTCTGTACATGTATCTGTTCTGCAGATTCATTTGTCTTTCTTGGTTCAGATTCATCATTAACTGTATCTTGTTCCCAAGTGTAACCTGCAATATCATCCTCAGCAGTTTTGACAATAAGATCAGGAGCATCATCAAAAATCGATTTATGGTATAAAAGATTTTCAACCAACTTGTAACAATGATCTGAGGATCTTACTCATGTCAAAACACATTTATTTCAATCATCAAATACCTCACACATCTTCTTATCAAATTTGACATGTAGATCATCATCACACAATTGACTTATGCTTATCAAGTTAGCAGTTAGCTCATCAACATGAAACACATTATGCAACCTAGGTAAACCTTCTACATGCAACGTACCTTTGGTTTTAAAAACATTTTTCTTTAAACTGGAAGAACCGTCACCCTCTTTGACAAAATTATGACTTCCATAGCCAATTTCAGATTTTCCTTGATTACCTAAATTCAAAACTTCTTCCAACTTAGCCTTACCATTATTAAGCTTAGTTAGAGTTTCAGTTTCTCTTTTAAGCTCAGTTTTGAACTTTTCACACTTAATATCTTTCTTTGCGAGTAAAACTTCCAACTTGGCTATGGAGTCCTTTTGAGAGTCACTCTCCTTGCATAAACACTCAACCTCAGATTGCAGACTTTTATTTTCAGAGGAGAGTTTATTATTTAGCTGTTTGAACACCTTGATTTGCTCCTTCCGCTTGATCCATTCAGTATGGAGTTCTATGTAGTTACTGTGTAGATCCTCATAGGTTGCACTTTCTTCATCTGTAGGATCATTCTCAGTTTCACATGCAGTTGTGGAATTCAAGCAGGTATACAGACTGCAGCCAATTTTTTGGTCAGTTGTGCAAATAGAACACTGCACAACTTCCAAATCTGAATCACTATCAGACAAGGGGAACTATGATGAACGCAATATTGACAGATTTGTTGTCTGATCGTTATCATCAGAATCACATAATGATGCAGAAAAACTCATCCCCATTTTCCTTAAGGTATTTGCACATTTATTAGCAAAATGTTCAAAACCTTTACAAGCCCTACACTGAATTGACTCGATAGATTTCTTAGTTTCCAAAAAAGGTTTCTTTATACTGCTCTCCCTTTTAAATGATTCAACCGTGGAAGAAGGAGAGTATGATGAATTAGAAAACTTTATTGATCGTTTCTTTTTCAACATGTTATTGAATTTTTATGTTATCAAGTCACAATCATCTTCTCCCAAGTTTGACTCATCTATATCATTAGACAATTGTAGTAGATCTTCAGATACTTTGAGGGCACTAGCAAGAGCAATTGAATTTGCTTTACTAGATTCCTGTACCTCAAGATTCAACTCAAAATTAGTTAAAATACTCGGGATTACATCAAGTCCAACAGTTTGGATATCCTGAGTTTCCTCAATAACAGAAATTTTAATATTACACTTTTCAGGGAGAGTCCTTAGCACTTTACTTACGAGCCTTGCATTGAATATAGATTCATCCAAGGAAAAAGACTCGTTTGAGATGTCCAATATTTTGGTTGAGTACTCTTTTATGGTTTCATTCTCTCCCACTCTTAAAGTTTCAAACTTGGTCATTAAAGTCCTTAACTTAGTTTTTCTGACACTAGTCGGTCCTTCACAATGAAGTTGGAGAATGTCCCAAGCAGTTTTGGCAATGGTTTGATTAGAGAATAAACTATACATATGAGGATCCACATGGTCAGAGATTGCTCCCATGGCCTTGACATTATAGTTTGCAAGCGCAATTTCCTCATTGGTCCAAGTTTCTATGGGCTTAGGACCGTAAAGTTTCTCACCTTTGACATCAGATGACCCTGGGGTAATTTCGATCATGGGAGGAGTGTATCCATTTATAAGACTAACCCAAGCACGATGATCAATTTATTTAATAAGCATAATCATTTTGGTCTTCCAAATGGTATAGTTTGAACCATTTAGGGTAGGCTGTGAGGACCCCGACCCGGGACCTACACGTGTCCCGAGCTGGAGTGTCCTCAATCTAACCCAAATTTCTTAGACTTTTTAAAACCTTTATTTAACTTTCAAAAATAAATACAATTGTTATAACCATTTCAAATAAATCTACACCTTTTCAAAATGGAGAAATAGTTAACTAACTTAGAAAGTAAGAAACTGTTTTAGATACAAAAAGGCATTGATTAT
Source organism: Adenophora triphylla var. japonica (assembly GCA_022495995.1). Lineage (NCBI taxonomy): Eukaryota > Viridiplantae > Streptophyta > Magnoliopsida > Asterales > Campanulaceae > Adenophora > Adenophora triphylla. Next base: position 208,495 of record JAFEMH010002490.1, on the reverse strand, counting down.
AATATAGCATTTAGGTTTATAAATACAACATCGTAAATGAATTATACCGAAATACACTTTATCCTCCAACTTATATATATATACCCCGACAATTCCCAAAATCTCACTTCCAAACTCCTCACCGTCCTTACTTGGCCGGTCCGCCTGTCTCGGAATCTAAAAACATTAAAGGGAGAGGGGTGAGAATAAATCTCAGCAAGCTATTATGAATGCAGCAATATGCCATATAAAATGCAACACATAACTGTAAGTACCCAAATCTGGCTCATGCCTTCCGGTTAAATTTCCCGGCAATTTCGGTAAGTTTCCCGATAATTCCCCGGACCTTCCTAGTGTTCCGGAAATGTCCTGGAACAGTCCAAAATCAAATTAGGGCTGAAGGGAGCCTTCCTAATTAAGAAAACACGTTTTTCTTAATTAGGAAGAGGGTTCTAGAATAATGCCACCTTGCATGGTTCTAGAATGCTGAGTCATTGTGGATAAGCCCGCACGGCTGCATTAGCCCAAGGTCTCTGGCCGCACGGCTTCATTAGCCTTATCCAGACTGCCTATAAATAGAGCCCTCCTCTACCCATTTCAGACAACAACAACAATACATACAATCCATAGCAATACAATCAGTCACTCCCAAGACGTGAAGAATATTGGTGAAGGCTCAAGAAGGTGAAGAAGAAGACCAAGAAGCTCCCTCCCTCCTCCTTGAAGATCCAAGACCAATCTCTCCTCCTAGCTCCGACCAAAGAAGCAAAGGAAGCAATTGGTAACCTCGCACGCCCTAACCTTGCATTTTAATTGATATACTTGCTCATTGCATTCATATATCTTGCTTGGGACTTGGCATTTATTCATAAAGATCACGTCTTTATCACCCCCTTTCCCTTTTGCATGCATTAAGACCTCATTTGTCATAAAAATGTAGTCTTTTTCATAAAGGTGCATCCTTTGCACCTAAAACCCCCATTTTCAAATAAAAATGTCATTTTTATGCATCATTTGCACATAAAAATCCAATCTTTTCAATAAAAATGCATCCTTTGCATTCAAAAACCTTTTCTAATGCATCATTTGCATAAAAATCCTACAAACTTTGAACACCAATGATTAATATATTCATCATTCATTATATGTCATATCTTATCCGTCTCACTCTCACTTTGAACACCAATGCTTTACGCATCACTTGCATAAAGATCATTTCTTTCAATCAAAAAAGCATCATTTGCTAAAACCAAAAATGTCATCTTTTCATTAAAGAGTCATTTTTCATCATGCATTTCCCCTTTCCCCCAACCTTGGAACGGACCGGTGTAAAAAGATCCTATCTTTACATCGTTCCTTCCATTAAAGGTTCATGATTTCTTTAGAGAGGGACACCTTGAACCCTATATCTCCGATTATCGCTTAAGAAAGAGTATGAAGCCTCTATACGAGCTCGACCGTCTTAAAGCGTAGGATTGATGGGCTAAGGACCCTCCTTTTCTAAAGAACCTCATCTTTGACCAAAAGAGAGTCATTCTCTCGATCACGCAAGTCCCGAGGGTCCCGAGGTTTTCAAAGCGATGATCACAAGTCATAAGATGAGGACGGGATCATAATCCCGAATACATAAAATTCCAAGGAATCCCGAGCGGCAACCAACAAATGGTTTGTACGTCCGGAAGACAACTTGGGACATTCCCCCCCTTATTTTCAAACACATGCACACAAGAAAGCACGCAAGCAAGCACGATCAATGAAATCTCGGGAGACTTGCTCCGGCAAGGCACTTTGGGTGAACGCCAAACGTTCTTCCCAAGGGGTAACTTAACCTCCGAACCCATAAAACAACCTTTTTTTCAAAGTTTTGAGGTAATCAAAATGGCGTGGCGACTCCGTTTTTCAAATAACTCGGATGTCTTCAAACTCGCGTGAATCCAACACAAAATTTGGGCACCACATTCACAGTTTGGCGACTCCGCTGGGGATATCCCAAAGGAGAAAAGCTTCTATTTTCAAAACTAAAATCGATACTCGGTATATAGGTGGAAACCACTTACCCTTCCTGTACACTCCCTGACGTGGGAGTTGGGATAACCGGTGGTTTAACAATCCACGTACCAGTATCCCTTTTCGAAAAAAAAAATATAATTTTGAAAAAATAAAAGAAAGCTTTTCCCTTTGAGCGGGTTAGACTCCCATCGCCGATTTCATTAATCGTGCTTGCTTTCTTTACCATGCATTGCATCATTTGCATCTTGGAATCTGTGCATACTTTGAAATGGGAAACAACCCGAAAAATAGCAAAAGGAGTGGAACCTGGAAAATTGATCCATGCAGTCGTACGGCTCAATCCTCATTGGATTCTAACCGGGCGACCTCAGTGGCAATTCCACCAGGAAAAATCATGGTTAATCTGGCAGTCCTAGCAGCTTGGGGCTACTCAGCTCCATGACTGACTGGGGCTCCCAGAAAATTTACGTGCTTATATGTTGCATTTTCCCCCGTCCCGAAAATCATTCCTTTAAAACACATTTCTGAAAATCTCTGTTTTAACTCAAAAGGGAACATTTTTAGGAGACCGCACACTACGCGCACCTGATATATCCTGTACACTTTTGCACGCACGTCCTTCAAACCCGAGGGTGGTTCCAGCTGCGATCACGGACAGCCTTACCATGCTCCCGGGCGCGCACGGAATCATCCCAACCTCCCCATGGCAGCCAGTGTCGACCAATGCACAGTCCGTGTCACACGTTTCAAAAAACCGTGACTTTTGGTTGGTTTTTGGTCTAGTTCGTGTCATATAGCCCAGTTGCATACCCACGTAAAGGTCAAGCCTTAGCTCATAACGGAAGCCAAGATTTTCGCTCAAGCGAAATTCTGCCGAAATTCCGACAAGGAAAAATCGGTGGGATCTTGACTCCGACATTGACTATTGACCTTGACCCGCACGGAATGCGTAAGAGTCAAGACCAAGTCTTTGCCAAAATCAAAATATCTTTCGCTCAAGCGAAGCTCTGCCAAAATTCCGATAAGGAAAAATTGGCAAGATCTTGACCGGCATTGACTTCGATTTCGACTCATGCACTTCGTATGCAACGAAGTTCAATGTGACACTGTGTCATCCGGCTTTTTACCGCCCGACCCATGCCTATTATTCTCTCGGACATTACCGAAAGTCAAAAACCGTCATTCGCTCAAGCGAAACTCACGCAAAGATCCGTCAAGGCGAAGACGAGACTTTCCGGTATTGCCCTTGACTATAATCCGCATCGCTCGTGCGTTGAAAAGTCCTATGACCCGCTAGACCCGATAGGAGCGTTCTTTACTCTCGGTCGGTGGGATCCGCGTGCCCTATAGGACCCTCGCCCGGGGCTGTCCACCCTGGGAGGTCGAAATACAGGTGGAATACGAGGGGCTTATAGATGTAGTGACGGAACCCACTGATCCAGGATCTAGAGTAGTTGCGAAAAAGAAGGGCAAATCCCCTTTTCCAACCAAATAGAAATAAATAAAAGACATTGTTTTAAGTAAATTTGAACAATTAATGTAATCATAATTGCATTTTCCTATCTCTGATATCCCTAATCGAGACCTCCTCGGTCCGATTTCCGATTTTCTATTCCGGCCTTTCATGGTCAAACCCCTAATCGAGACCTCCTCGGTCCGATTTCCGACTTTCCTATCTCGGCCTTTCATGGTCAAACCCCTAATCGAGACCTCCTCGGTCCGATTTCCGACTTTCCTATCTCGACCTTTCATGGTCAAATCCTAAATCAAGACCTCCTCGGTCCGATTTCCGATTTTCCTATCTAGACCTTTCATGGTCAAATCCTAATCGAGACCTCCTCGGTCCGATTTCCGATTTTCTATCTCGACCTTTCACGGTCGAATCTCTAATCGAGACCTCCTCGGTCCGATCTCCGAATTTCAATCTTGACCTTTCAAGGTCTCATCTTTTCCGATCAATTAGGATTAGGAGAAAATGTATTTTGAGTAAAAAAACTTAAGCGATAAGTGCATGTTACTTGAGCCTTTAGCCTAAACACTCACCTCCAAGTCTAAATCTTACCTACCTTACCTATCCCCGAGCCTAAACCTTGCCTGTCCCTTTCCCGCAGAGAGAAAGAAGTGGGCTAGAATCTTGGGTCGGCGGCTTTCAGAAAACCTTAGGTTCGGACAGGTTCGAGAGTCGAATGGCGGTTGTGAGAAAACAGTGAGGGTGCAGGAAATCAGATGGTTAGGAAGGAAGAGTTAGTCCTGGCTTTGGAAAATGCCAATAAGATTCATCAGGAACAGCAAGCCATGCTTATTGACGCACTCCGTCGTCATGGAGTTCAGGTCACAGTTGAGTTGAACGGTTCTCTGGTGGTAGTCGAAGATGAGACTTCGAAAACAGTGATTTCAGTCCCTTCATCCTATAACCAAGACCCCCCAGCCTATAACCAATACCTTCCTCCATCCACATATGATCTCTTGTCAAGGACCACTTCTCCTCAGTCCTTTCCAACATCCCAGCTCATCCGGGCTCCATCCCCCTCAGCTCCTCAGAACGGATTGGGCTTTACCCCACCTGTCTCTCAGTTTCAGCAATACCTGCCAGTTTATGCTCCAACCTCACATAATCAATTTGAGTTATGTGGCTATATTCTGAAGCCCCTATACTCGCCTGAATGCGATCATGAGTTGCCAAAGGATGATCCGAGTTTTCAGCTGTCACCTACCGGGCTTAATGAATTCAGCCGTCAGTTTGCTACTGTGTTTCCCTCCGCCAATAAGAGTCCTGTTGCGATTTCCAATAACTCGAGAGTCCCCGTTGACCCCCATGTGGCAATATTAATGGAGCAAGTGAAACAGATGCAAGAGAAGTTTGACTTCATGATGAGTATCAATACTCCCTCGACCCCAGACGTCGAACCAGGCAAGGAAATGACTCCACCAAGCATGACCCAATGCCACCAGCACCAAACAGCAACCGTACCCATGTCAGCACCAGTTCCTCACAAAGGAAAGAGTGTCGTAGCCTCCTTCAGCCAAATCCAACAATGGAACCAATTGGACAATGGGAATCTGAGTTTTGAGAACAACAATGTCTCCCGAAAACCCCGCTCCCTTCATTTTGACAACATGGAGATGTCTTTAAGCAAGATGCTAGAAAAGCTGATGAAAGAAAAGCTGATAAAGCCACTGGAGAATTGGAAACCCAGGAATCCCCATGTTCGGTTGGATGAATCCAAGCATTGTCTTTTCCATCAATACCATGGGCACAATATGCGATGATTGCACCTATTTGAGGCATGAGATCCAGAAGTTGATAGAAAATGGGAAGCTCGAGAACCTCCATGGGCCAAAAACAGAAAGCTATGGTAAGAGGTCGATTCAGGAAGTGCAAGATCAGGAACATCAGCCTGATGATTCTGGGATGCCCACGAGCAAAGTTTTCAATGATTTGGTGAAACGAGGTCTTCTCACACCTCTCGAGAATTATAAGCCAAGAAACCCCAGTAGAGTTGACAGGACCAAGTTCTGCGAGTACCACAAGCATTTTGGGCATGTGACAGACAAGTGTGTGGATCTGAAGAAAGAAATTCAGTGGCTGATCTACGAAGGAAAGCTCAAGTTACCTGGCAGTCCAACCCGCGAAGAGTAGCTAGACTAGGGTCTACCTATCCTTAAGTAAAAAAAAAAAATAGTCTCTCAGTCAACCTTCGTAGGTTCTAGTACTTTTCTCTTTCAATTAAGTCCTCTACGGACATTGTATTTAATCTTCAATTTTCTATAAAAGAGTCTTCTTCTTTTCTTGCTAGACTTAAGACATTATTTGCACACCTACATTACATTTAATGAAATGGTTTTATTTTATATGATCACTCGCATTGCTCAACAAGTAATCTCTCGAAATAATTCACGTTCTGATTAATCGGTGTGAGAAAGTCAACCAATGTTCTCCCTATACACCTTCCTTACCCCACAAAAGGCCTCCATCAAGCCATACACTTTCCTTGCTTCACAAAAAAGGCCTTCATTAAACCATACACTTTCCCAATCATGCCCCCACCTTCATCTTGACCAAGTCAACGACGGCGGCAACATCAAGGGACAACAAAAGGCCACTCAGCTTCGAAAGATTGACCCCGTGTCGACAACGACCTAGGAGCCTGCCTTAGACCTCAAGGATATCAAGAAAGTTCAAGCAGGGGCTCGCCTTGGCCCTCAGGTGCTTCAAAAAAAAAAATGTGGTGCAAAAAGAGTAATGCCCTAAATAGGGCCGAAAATCCCAAAAAAGGGCGAGTCTAGGCAAAAAACGGGGTTGCACATAAAAAGAAAAAAAGAAAGAAAAAAATCTTAGTGCAAAAAGAGTAATGCCCAGCTAGGCTGAAAATCCCAAAAAAGGGCGGTCTAGGCAAAAAACAGGGTTGCACATAAAAATAAAAGAAAAAAAGAAAAAGAAAATGAGGCCAAGGACCCAGCACCGCCCATCGAAAGCTTGACGGACAGGCAAAATCAAAGCTCAGAGAATGAAAGTTGTCGATAACAATGGGGCGGTCGAAGCAAAGCCGAAGCATTTCATAAGCACAGTAGGCACGTGCAAATCCTTTCTCCCCCAATGAAAGAGGAAGAAATCGAAGCGGTCGTCCAAAATGACTTGGTCAGAGCCATCCCGAGGCCCACGCCTCATCATCCGAGCCTTTTCACTAAAGGAACCACAAAAATCCCATTTTCCAAAGCGGTCAGCCAAGGCCGAACTACGGCGACCCGAGCTCCTCACAACGAGGGGAACGTAGGCAACCAAAGAATGGTCCGGTCATAAGCACAGTCAAATCCCAGAAAATCCGGTCTCATCGGATAACCTCTCCCATAAACATATCCAAATTCCTGAAAAACCGGTCTCATCAAATGACCTCTCCCATAGACATAGTCAGATTCCAGAAAACCCGGTCTCATCAATGACCTCCCTGTACACAAAGCTTTCTTTCACACCCAGCCAACCTTGATCCGCGACATCGGTTGACTTTCTCCTCGTGACTAATAAGAATGTTAGTTCATATCGAGATTAGTGGTTGAATAACCCGAACATTAACATAGGGTTTTAAGCAATCTTGTGATCATTGTAAATAAAACAAGTTTTCAGATGTCTTGACAAGTCTTCCTTTTCTACATCTTAGGAAAAATAGTGCTAAACACTGATTTTCTGTCAGCAGGGGCTTCCATACACTTTTACAAACCTTTCTACGCTTATGCTCTCTCAAAAGAGTCAAACCCAAAGCGAGTTTTGTGCCTACATTGAATAAGGCCATCAAAATAATACAAAATCGGGATCTATTCCCACCTTTCAAAAAAATAAAATAAAATATATGCCCCTGCATGTATAAATTTCTAAGAATCTTTTCTTTCACATCTTCTTAAGGTTGACTGATTGACTAAACTAAAAAAAAAGAAAAAAAAAAAAAAAAAAAAGGATAGGTTTTCCTCTTCGGCTACAATTCGCATTAGGGTCGCCTTGACACTCTTCGAGTTTGGGGCTTTGCCAAGCCATTTCCTTAGACTGGGGCTTCTTTAGCCATTTTGTGGTCCGCCTCAGATTCCTCGCCCATAAGATGGATCCAGTCTTGGTCAGATCAACCTCAGGATCACTTTTACAGTACCAATCATATTGGGATCTTCTCCTTAGACCGGGGCTTCACCAAGACCTCGCCTACTCAGTTTGTCCAGCCGGGGCTTTGCCACCAAGGTTTTGCCAATGAAAGAATCTTTCCTTACTTCAACAAGATATGGGGCTTTTGCAGAGAGTATTTCCTTAGATCGGGGCTTCGATAAGTTGCATCCATCCCTAGAAGAGAGGATTGGTCACTTCGACATCTGTTAGCATCAGCTTCAAATGCTAGAGTGTGAGAAAAGAACATTCACAGAGACCCGAGGTTCAAACCTGGGTCTCACTCAAGAGGGAATTCTAGTCCACGTAGACAACATCTCAAGAACAAACGGCTAGTCGATCCGCACCCAAGGGATACGACCCCACCTGTTTGAAACCCGTCTTAAACAATTCCCAAATACATTCCATATGTATATCCAGACCCAATCCCTACCATGTTTCCAATAAAAAAAAATCACCCCTAGGCTCAAGTAACGTGCCAATTGCTAATGATAATATTTTCTCCCAAAAGCGCCTCCGTTACTTCCGTCATAACGAGATAACGCCAGGCGACAGTTTCCTAATTGTCAAAACCTCAAGGATCCTAGACATCGTTCCTAACTGTCTAGATGAGGCTTGAACTACGATCAAGGCTTGATTCCTCCGGGATACGTAGGTAGCCTTTCATAAAAGGTCCAGCCATCCGACCACATTGGTCACCTTTTTTCTTTCCCCATTCCTCAATGGTGCGTAAGCTTTTCATAAAAGTCCAACTATCTGACCACATTGGTCACCCCCCCTTTTATTTGGCACATTCCTAATAGGATCGGCCGTTTAACCTCCTAGGTCACCCCGTTTCCATCCTTATAGTAAGGGACCAGCATCTCTTTGCAATTTTTGCCCCTGAGGCTCAATTTTACGATTTTATCCCTCATAGGTCTGTTTTACCCCTTGTGCCCCTGGTATTTTCAATCACTTTCAATCCAGTTTTCCCTTCTAGTGCCCCCGAGGCCTATTTTACAAATTTACCTCTGTGACTCAGTTTATTTGCCCTTGGCATTTTCAATTTTATTTTTCAAATAATCAGGGTACATCCCAGTTTTCTTTACAAAAAAATTATTCGGGTGCGTCCCACTTTTCTTTACAAAAACTATTGATTCCTTCCAACTTCTCTACAAAATCCAACCTTTTTCGCGATCTCCGTTATTGCCAGATGGGATAACGTTTCCTCCGGGAAATCCTCCGTTATTGCCAAATGGGATAACGTTTCCTCCAGAAAATCCTCCGTTATTGCCAAATGGGATAACGTTTCCTCCGGGAAATCCTCCGTTATCGCCAAATGGGATAACGTTTCCTCCGGGAAATCCTCCGTCATCGCCAATTGGGATAACGTTTCCTCCGGGAAATCCTTCGTTATCGCCAAATGGGATAACGTTTCCTCCGGGAAATCCTCCGTTATCGCCAAATGGGATAACGTTTCCTCCGGGAAATCCTCCGTTATCGCCAAATGGGATAACGATTCCTCCGGGAAATTCTCCGTCATCGCCAAATGGGATAACGTTTCCTCCGGGAAATCCTCCGTCATCGCCAAATGGGATAACGTTTCCTCCGGGAAATTCTCCGTCATCGCCAAATGGGATAACGTTTCCTCCGGGAAATCCTTCGTTATTGCCAAATGGGATAACGTTTCCTCCGGGAAATTCTCCGTCATCGCCAAATGGGATAACGTTTCCTCCGGGAAATCCTTCGTTATCGCCAAATGGGATAACGTTTCCTCCGGGAAATTCTCCGTCATCGCCAAATGGGATAACGTTTCCTCCGGGAAATTCTCCGTCATCGCCAAATGGGATAACGTTTCCTCCGGGAAATCCTCCGTTATTGCCAAATGGGATAACGTTTCCTCCGGGAAATTCTCCGTTATCGCCAAATGGGATAACGTTTCCTCCGGGAAATTCTACGTTATCGCCAAATGGGATAACGATTCCTCCGGGAAATTCTCCGTTATCAGTTATTGCCAGAAGGCAATAACATTTCGCTCTATTTCGATCTCCGTTATTTCCGAATGACGGAATAACATTTCGACCTTTTTTCGCTTTATTTCGATCTCCGTCATTCCAAGGTGGAAGAATGACATTTCGATCTCTCTCGCGATCTCCGTTATTCCAAGTTGAAGGAATAACATTTCGCTCTCTCTCTTTCGGTCTCCGTCATTCCAAGGTGAATGACATTTCGCTCTCTCTTTCGATCTCCGTTATTCCAAGTTGAAGGAATAACATTTCGCTCTCTCTCTTTCGATCTCCGTCATTCCAAGGTGAATGACATTTCGCTCTCTCTTTCGATCTCCGTCATTCCAAGGTGAATGACATTTCGCTCTCTCTTTCGATCTCCGTTATTCCAAGTTGAAAGAATAACATTTCGATTCAGTCAAAACTCTAAACTGAGCCTACCTCTATCCAGAATAGTGACGTATGCTAAGTTTCTATCAACTTAAGCTACCTCTATCCAGAATAGTGACGTATGCTAAGTTTCTATCAACTTAAGCTACCTCTATCCAGAATAGTGACGTATGCTAAGTTTCTCTCAACTTAAGCTACCTCTATCCAGAATAGTGACGTATGCTAAGTTTCTATCAACTTAAGCTACCTCTATCCAGAATAGTGATGTATGCTAAGTTTCTCTCAACTTAAGCTACCTCTATCCAGAATAGTGACGTATGCTAAGTTTCTCTCAACTTAAGCTACCTCTATCCCGTATAGTGACGTATGCTTAAATCATTCTAGCTTTGGCAACCCATATCTCTGATTCGAAAGAGATTGAGACGTATGCTCAAGTTCACCAAACTCTAGCTACCTCTATCCCCTCGATAGTGACGTAAGCTCTAGTTTCAATCAGGTGACATCCTCCAGTAATTGTCAATCAGGTGACAACCTCCGAATTGTCAAAATCTCAAGAATCCTAGACATCGTTCCTAACTATCTAGTGAGGCTTGAACTACGATCAAGGCTTGATTCCTCCGGGATACGTAGGTAGCCTTTTATAAAAGGTTCAGCCATCCGACCACTTTGGTCACCCTGTTTCTTTGTCACTCCTCAGTGATAAAGCAGCCCCTCATAGAGGTTCAGATATCCGACCACCTCGGTCACTTCTAGCATATCCCCAGTAGGATCAATTGCTTGACCTCCTAGGTCATTTTCTCTTCTATTCCCCCAGCAAGAGACCAGTTTCTCTTCCTCCTCCCCCAGCGGATCCTAAATTCCGAACTACGGCCTGGCTTGATTCCTCCGGGATACGTAGGTAGCCTTCCAAAAGGTTCAGCCACTCGACCACCTTGGTCACCCAATCCGTCTCGGCATTCGCCGAGATCGGATCCTTTTTATCGACAACCCCACTCGCCTTGCAAGTGACGTTGCCGAGGGGATTCTGTAAGTACCCAAATCCGGCTCATGCCTTGGTTAAATTTCATGCAATTTCGGTAAGTTTCCTAATTCCCGACCTTCCTAGTGTTAGGAAATGTCCTGAACAGTCCAAAATCAAATTAGGGCTGAAGGGAGCCTTCCTAATTAAGAAAACACGTTTTTCTTAATTAGGAAGAGGGTTCTAGAATAATGCCACCTTGCATGGTTCTAGAATGCCGAGTCATCATGATAAGCCCGCACGGCCGCATTAGCCCAAGGTCTCACGGCCGCACGGCTTCATTAGCCTTATCCAGACTGCCTATAAATAGAGCCCTCCTCTACCCATTTCAGACAACAACAACAATACATACAATCCATAGCAATACAATCAGTCACTCCCAAGACGTGAAGAATATTGGTGAAGGCTCAAGAAGGTGAAGAAGAAGGCCAAGAAGCTCCCTCCCTCCTCCTTGAAGATCCAAGACCAATCTCTCCTCCTAGCTCCGACCAAAGAAGCAAAGGAAGCAATTGGTAACCTCGCACGCCCTAACCTTGCATTTTAATTGATATACTTGCTCATTGCATTCATATATCTTGCTTGGAACTTGGCATTTATTCATAAAGATCACGTCTTTATCACCCCCTTTCCCTTTTGCATGCATTAAGACCTCATTTGTCATAAAAATGTAGTCTTTTTCATAAAGGTGCATCCTTTGCACCTAAAACCCCCATTTTCAAATAAAAATGTCATTTTTATGCATCATTTGCACATAAAAATCCAATCTTTTCAATAAAAATACATCCTTTGCATTCAAAAACCTTTTCTAATGCATCATTTGCATAAAAATCCTATCTTTACGCATCACTTGCATAAAGATCATTTCTTTCAATCAAAAAAGCATCATTTGCTAAAACCAAAAATGTCATCTTTTCATTAAAGAGTCATTTTTCATCATGCATTTCCCCTTTCCCCCAACCTTGGAACGGACCGGTGTAAAAAGATCCTATCTTTACATCGTTCCTTCCATTAAAGGTTCATGATTTCTTTAGAGAGGGACACCTTGAACCCTATATCTCCGATTATCGCTTAAGAAAGAGTATGAAGCCTCTATACGAGCTCGACCGTCTTAAAGCGTAGGATTGATGGGCTAAGGACCCTCCTTTTCTAAAGAACCTCATCTTTGACCAAAAGAGAGTCATTCTCTCGATCACGCAAGTCCCGAGGGTCCCGAGGTTTAAAAAGCGATGATCACAAGTCATAAGATGAGGACGGGATCATAATCCCGAATACATAAAATTCCAAGGAATCCCGAGCGACAACCAACAAATGGTTTGTACGTCCGGAAGACAACTTGGGACATTCCCCCCCTTATTTTCAAACACATGCACACAAGAAAGCACGCAAGCAAGCACGATCAATGAAATCTCGGGAGACTTGCTCCGGCAAGGCACTTTGGGTGAACGCCAAACGTTCTTCCCAAGGGGTAACTTAACCTCCGAACCCATAAAACAACCTTTTTTTCAAAGTTTTGAGGTAATCAAAATGGCGTGGCGACTCCGTTTTTCAAATAACTCGGATGTCTTCAAACTCGCGTGAATCCAACACAAAATTTGGGCCCACATTCACAATAACAAGTTGCATATAACACGTTGGAAAAGCTGTAAACACCTTACATTACCTTGGTTTACCTTTTCCCGTCTGAACAGTAGTCGTACAACATTGGGTATAATAATACTCCAATCTTACAGTGAGCTGCTTAAGCAATACTCACGTCTTATAAGACCCGTTTTTCAGGGAACCAAATAAGACAAGAGAGCAACTCTGTAAGGCTTTTGGCTCAATACAGATGCTATACCCCATCCCTGGCCACAGGAGGGACGGCCACGAATATAACATAATCCGATCACATTAGGTCACACTTCCATAATTGATCGTATTATGTTATACCCCCAAATGTCAGCTGACTCACACATAATCAAGCACATAATAGATACTTGAATAAATCCACAAAGGGGATAAACCACATAGCAACATGGTAAAATATACTCATGCTCAACCAACATCATAGTGCAACATTTCTTTAACACACTATGCATAAATAAGCAATATAGTCACATGGTAAAATATACTCATGTTCAACCAATAATCAGAGTGCAGCATTTATGTAACACGCTAAGCATAATACAATCCATGAATAGGTACTCAAGTAAGATAATGAGATATCATCAACCTACCTTACTTAGTCATTATATGATAATATATGATCTCTATAAGGATCCCAGTTAACTCTACCAAGTTAGAATCATTTCTGTTAATTTACCAAACTAGGTTAACTAGCATTTTCCAAGCAACATTTAAAGTATTTCCCCAATTCCATTTTGATCACTTAGGATGTGAATGTATAGCCAAAGTAGTCTATTTTAATCTAGGTAAAGATATTCTATTTTGGTTCGAGTTTGGTTAGGTTTAAACAACTCTAAACTTGATGTGAAAAACCAGGCCAGGGCACGACTCGTCCCCCAGGGCACGACTCGTGCCCATTGCACCTTCCTCTGAATCTGTCGTCCCTTACAAGGCACGACTTCCTTATAACCCTAGTCACGACTCGTCCCACACCTCAGGCACGACTCGTGCCACAGGGCACGACTCGTGACCTGAGCCCAGAATCAACATAGAAGCAGAAATCCTTCATCACTTATACCCATTTGTTCCCAACCAAGTTTCCTTTATTTTGTGTAAACCTAGAAAGCTTACTAACTTCATTTTTCACATAATAAATCATTTTAAACCCAAATGTGTTATAATTCTAAGTCATTTATCACATGATTCTCAAGAAACCAACTTTTCAACCAAGTGAGCTTTAATTTGTGAACTTAAAGGAAATTCTAACTTTATTAAATTCATTTTAACTCATTTTATCCCAAAGTATCATTTCCTAATTCTAAATCATTCTCACTTAGATTTCCATCCAATATACTACAAATTTTCAAGATTTCCATTTAATCCAATCCAACCCATTTACTTCCACTCTTTACTACTTTCATGAACAACAACAATTTCCATAACACTAATCCATTCCTCAAATCCAAGAAAGTTTCCTCAAAGCATCAAATAGCCATTTGAAGAACAATAACAACATTTAATAGTTTATGAACATTTAAAGAAAGGAAAGGTCATAATAACTCACCTTAAAATGGGAGATGGATCATGGATTTCTTTAGCTTGATAGAGTCTCCTAGTTGTCCCAAGCTCCAATGTACTCTTGGATCTAAAAATGGTGGAAGATTGCCTTCTCTAGGAGCTTAGAAAAAGAGGCTTTCAAGGGTGGGATTTCCATGGCATTTTGCAAAGAGAATAAAATGAAGAAGAAGAAGAAGAAGAAGAAGAAGAAGAAGAAGAAGAAGAAGAAGAAGAAGAAGAAGAAGAAGAAGGATGGAGTAATAAATTGGTAAGGAAAGTAGGGGGGGCCGGTCCTTGGAGGGAGAGAAGTCAAGGAGTAGAAGGAGGGAGGTGGAGTATTTAGATGGTAAAGGGGGAGGGGGGCCGGATATGGAGGAGAGTGAGGGGAAAAAGAGAGAAAAGTATTGTCCCCTCTTACAATTACAATGATTAAGGCTTCCATCAATTCAATTTGGTCCCCTCATTTTCTAAAGTATTTAAACTAAAACCCTCCTACTCAAGTATTTATTTCACATACCATAATCCTCCTTTTACATTTTATTTATTTTCTATTTTTTATATTTCTCTTTAGAACATTATTTTATTTCCCAAACATTTCATCCTAATATAAGAATTTAAGGATATAAAGTAAACATATAAAGTTAACATTAATAATAAAAGCGTATAATGTTATACTAAAATAGTGCCTAGGGTTAGGGTCGTTACATAGGCGGTTTGTTATGGCTATGGTTATGGTGACAATCCATAATGGCTATTTTCAAGGATCAATCTCAGTTAAGTCGAGAGAAGGCTCTGATACCAATTGAAAGATTTGTAGCTAGGATTGTAACCACTTGTGCAGTAACTTGTGTTTACAGTTGTTCACACAAGTGCAACACAACTCACTAAACAGTTTTTTCCAGAAAATAACTTAAATAAAAAGAATTAAATGTAGCGGAATAACAATGAATTTAAACACTTCAGCAAGACTATGCTTGCTGGAAACTTTCATAAAATACAACCTTGCTGAGAACAAGCTGTAAAGAAAACTTACAATGAAAGAAAACAAATCGTAGGAAAAGACAAAAGTCGTTCTAATTTAAGAACACTAAACAAAAAAAAGTCTTGAAGATTCAAGGATCTGAACTTCAAGAACACAAAAACAAGGACTCAAGAAAATATATCAACTTCGTTTGTTTCTCTAAAATCCGTGTTCATGAATGATATGTGCGACCTCTTTATATAGTGAGAGTAATCCTTCTTCAACAAAGACTCGTCAACCTCTTCCTTATTTACAAAAGATTCTTCTTTCCTTATCAGCCCAAGAGTCCTTCCTTGAGAAATATGCCTAATAAAATACAAAACATATCTCAATAAAATGGTTAACCGTTAGTCAACTAATTTCTATATTTACAACTTTCCTAATCTATTTATGTAAAAAATACAAACCATAATTACAAAAATCAAAAAGATATTTCAAGAATATATGTATACTCTTTCAATCTCCCCCTATTTTTGTGATTATGGACAAAAACTGCAAAACCGAGATTATCAATTTCAAACCTACCAGAATAGGAAAATAAAATATATCAAGAGTATAAACATACTCTTTCAATCCCCCCCCTATTTTTGTGGTTCTGGTCAATACATGTAATCACCATAAGGAAAGTCAAACTCCTCCTTAACGCATTGCGCTCCATTTCATCAAGCTCCCCCTAAACTGGTCGTATCTCTCCTTGATCTCTCTTGATTGATCATCTAAGAGACATCTCCCCCTTGATTGATGACCATCTCCTCCTTGAATTACTATCTGATACCAATTGAAAGATTTGTAGCTAGGCTGTAACCATTTGTGCAGTAATTTGTGTGTACAGTTGTTCACACAAGTGTCAGCACAACTCACTAAACAGCTTTTTCCAGAAAATAACTTAAATAAACATAATTAAATTTAGCGGAATAACAACAAATTTAAATACTTCAGCAAGACTATACTTGCTAGAAAACTTTCATAAAATACAACCATGTTGAGAACAAATTGTAAAGAAAACTTACAATGAAAGAAAACAAATCGTACTAAAAGATAAAGGCCATTCTAACTTAAGAACACTAAGCAGAAAAACAGTTTTGAAGATTCAAGGATATGAACTTCAAGAACACAGAAACAAGGACTCAAGAAAATATATCAACTTCGTTTGTTTCTCTAAAATCCGTGATCATGAATGATATGTGTGGCCTCTTTATATAGTGAGAGTAATCCTTCTTCAACAAGGACTCGTCAATCTCTTCCTTATTTACAAAGGATACTTCTTTCCTTATTTGCCCAAGAGTCTTTCCTTGAGAAATATACCTAATAAAATACAAAACATATCTAAACAAAATAGTTAGTCGTTAGTCAACTACTTTCTATATTTACAACTTTCCTAATCTATTTATGTAAAAAAACAAACCATAATTACAAAAATCAAAAAGATATTTCAAGAGTATATTCATACTCTTTCAATGTGTAACACACTTTTCTTAAGACAATTTTGCCCCCACACCGAGTTGTGCTTGAGGTTGTTTTGGACGTTGTCTCCCAGGATAAAACGGACGAACCGGACTATTATTGCACACTAGAATCTCCGGCGAATCTCACTATGATTGGACAAAATTACCATGGATAAATTTCTAGCAGGACAAAGAAATAATATGAACAAATTGCAAGGTGGAAGACGAAGATTGATGTAAAAAGTTATTTTCATTTATTGTGGGTTTCTCTAGTTATAGCTTCAACAATAATGTGATTAATTTCCAATTAATCCTTATATTAATATGTGAGTCATTATCTTGTATTCATGGGGTTTAATTTCACACTTTGTAACCCTTAATCCTAAGGTAATGATCCCTATTAATCCCCCATTAATCTAGAAATCATGGGACATCAATAGTGTGGTTAAATTCTAAAAGTTACAATTTCAACCCACTAACTTTGAGCTATCATACCTTTCTCATCCAATCTCAAATTGAACATCTAGATATACCATTTCAATATTCACACGGTGTGGAACATGAACCCACAATAATCTTTGTCAAACGACAAACGATTCATGTAAGGAAAATACACAATCTCCTTCACACACAACATTTTTTTCCAATAATTCCCCACATGAAGGAAATTGAGGACGAGTTCGGTGATAGAGTCCGGCAGACGAAAACTTGCATACGATAGGTGTGTGAATGCCCATTGAACCTTCGCTCGTACAAGCATATTTACTCTACTCGCAAGTCGATAGACGCGATTTCCTTTAATCGTTATGCTTTTTGTGTAGCCGATCATATGTCTAACACAAGTATCATCCTAACATAGTTCAATTCTCATACCTATGATCATTCATAGCCCTGAAAATTTTGCCTAGTTCTGTGAGAGGGTCTAAGAATTGAGTCTCACACAATTCTCCTCGAAGCGGCCCCACTTCTCTCTCACATAGGTGATTTTTTAAAGGTAACCCGTATTACCCCGCTCAAATTTTCGACGCGTAAGAATCATTTAAAGTCATATGCTTATCCTTGTCATTTTAGGATGTCACTAATAGGAATGAACTTGGGGTTAATTCCCCCGCGGTGACGCTACAAGTCTTTTAACAGTTAGGCGATCCCAATAAATCTAGTTCTTGGGATCTCCAGTCATCTAGATTGGGTTTTTCCACTGTGTTTAACTTTTAAGAGGCTTAAATCTCATTCCCCTCCGAATTTATAACTAACTCTTGATTTAACCATTTGGTTAACAAATCCGTTTATCATTTGACCTCACATAGTCAAATTAGTTGAGATTAGTTGTCTAATGGTATTATGACTTAGACATATATGTCTAGATTACCATTACACACATTGCTATATGTCTTTTCAATCATAAATTGACTTTATCAATATTCCATCTTGCTAACACAAACATTATCCATTTGATAATTGTTAACTCAAATTCATTAAAATCCAGCTATTTCATATTGATCCTTTCAAAAATTTCAAGAATATCCACCTAATGACTTGTTTAACAACGAGTCCATTAGTTTTCCTTGAATTTGAATCAACAGATCAAATTGACTAGAATTTTCCTTAGTTAACATATCGTTTTTGGATTAATTAACAAAGTGACATAGTCACTTTTGTTTAAATTCACAAAATCAAACTTTTGATATCGTTATCATTGTAATTGTCTCAAGTCATACAATGACTTTACAAACCATCACATTTTCTTATAGGTTCCATTTATCGTACCGTTTCAACACTTTGATCTATTTCATCCAAAGTATAATTTATTCACTTTCATGAATTTGACACCAATACTTAATTTTCATTAATTTTATTTTCTTTTGATTTTTATATATATTCAAACTTTTTGAATCATATATAACAACCCAATATGCACAATTGTTATGAACATAGCTCTTGAAACATAATCCACCATTTATTAACCAACTTCAATTTCTTTGGTAATTGGACTTTATACTTTGCGAAGCATCCCCCATATTCACAAGTGAACGTAGGCCTACGTTTTCATACATCATATGAAAATCTCATTATTTTCTTAGGAAAACCTTTTGAGAAGGTAATTATTTTTCAAAGTATACTCACCCCCACATTTACGGGGTAGTCTTAAACTTAGCAATAATGCCAATTTTCATATTAACACCATTTGATCATGGTGTACATTGTGGACACTTTGTTTCATTGCTCATGTACAATAAACCTCTCAGTTTGTTCTATGTAAATTTTCTCTTGTAAATCGACATTTAGAAAGATTATTTACATTCAGTTGATGTATTTCAAATTTTGCTATGCATCAATTGCAAATACAAATCTTTATTCTCATGATGAGAGAATAAGTATAATAGTAATCAAGGTCTTCATTTTTCTTGTAATCCTCAATTACAAGTCTAGCATTTTACTCATTGATTGTTCCATCGGCCTTTATTTCCTTTTTGAAAATTCACTTATATGCTAGTGGTTTACTACTTTGAGGTAAATCCCCTAGTTTTCAAGTGTGATTTTTCAAGATGGAATCAATCTTACTTTTAATGGCTTCTTTCCACAAAGATCCTTTCAAAGAGATCAATGTATTTATAAGGGCAAATCGCATTTTAGTTACCTGAGTTTGTCGAGATGTTTCAATTGGTTATCGAATTTTCATTTGTTACAAGTTGATTATTGAGTTTGTCTTTTTATTGCAATCAGGTGTAATTTTGGATGAACCGTTAAGAAGATAACGAATAGTATAACATGTGCCGGTTATATGAGTTACTTAGGGGTATTTTGGTCTTTTCCATAAAATGAGAAGACCAGAAGTGTCCATCACTCTCAATTAACCTGCACCATTATCTCTCTCTCTCTCTCTCTCTCTCTCTCTCTCTCTCTCTCTCTCTCTCTCTCTCTCTCTCTCTCTCTTAATCACCCCTCTCCCCTTCACTACCGTCCACCCCTCATCTCTCCCCACCCGCCACCAGAAACCACTACGCCGTCTCCCTACCACCCATTCCATTTCTCTTTTACAGTCGCACCTCCTTTATGGCCACCCACGAAAGAGACATCGCCATCACCGTTGTCCCCTTCAACTTCAGGTAACACTTTTCCTCTCTCTCTCTCTCTCTCTCTCTCTCTCTCTCTCTCTCTCTCTCTCTCTCTCTCTCTTTCTTTTGATCTTCTTTTTCTGAATGGATCGATCTACAAGTCTATGTAGATCGTGTGTGTTTGTGCGTGATTGTGTTTGTGTGTGCCCAAATCTGGGTTATGTGTGTTTGTTTGTGTTTGTTAATGAATGTGTATATGTTTCTGTTTGTTTTTGCAGTATTGAAGGTGGAGGCGACTGTTGGCAGTCGGTGGTTGCTGGTGGCGACAGCAGCCGAAGATGGCGATTCGCAGTTGATAGTGGTGGTTTGGGAAATTCTAATTGATTTTATTCACTGCCATAAAATTTTCTAAATTAATTTTTTTGAAATCAATTAAATTAGAAATGACGGAGCAGGTTGATTGAGAGTGATGAACACTTCTGGTCTTCTCATTCCATGGAAAATACCAAAATACCCCTAAGTAACTCACATGAGCGGCACATGTTATACTCTTCGTTAGATTTTAGCGGTTCATCCAAAATTACACCTGATTGCAATAAAAAGACAAACTCAATAACCAACTTGTAACAAATGAAAATTCGATAATCAATTGAAACATTTCAACAAACTCAGGTAACTAAAAATGCAATTTTCCATATGCCATAATCCAAATTATTTGAAATGTCTCGATGTTAACACTGCCATGATCCTTTCACGTTGCAACTCGGCGAGGGTAAATAATTGATATTCTTTGAGATTAGAAGCCATCACTTCACTTTGATACAATCTTTCCACTCAAAAAATTTGTAATTTATAGTGGCCAAGAAACAGAACCCGCCCGTCTTCATTTCATGGCGTTTCAAATTCTTCATACAAGGAAAGGATGGAGTTGTTAGGTAGATTACTATTGACTAAAATCACTTTCATTAGTTGATTTACCATCTCCCGAATTCACTTTAATTGATTGTGAAGCGTGTGCAATAAATCATGATTTTGGTCAATTAATATCAGCCATACAAATGAAAATGAATGGTTGGTATTAGTTGAGGTTAGTAAGACCTGGTTGCTTGAGGTCAATAAGGCCTACTAGAAACCCGTATTTTGATCAATCAATATCAGCCACAAAAATAAAAATGAATGGTTCAGATTGAATGAATTAACAGCAGACGACAACAGAAATCCGCTGCAGACAGTCTTTGTCCTCATTGATGCCTCCAATGTGAGATACAGGTCAAGATGATTGATCATTTGCATGGAATTGACTTCCATGCAAATGTCAGAGAATTATTGTCAGACAACTTTTTTTTTTGACATCAAGAACAAAGTAACCAGCAACGCATTTACGCATCAAGAAAGGGACAACAAATTCATACAACTGCAGGCCAAGCAAGGAATTATCTGTAAAATATTGCCGTCGCAGCAAAAAGAAAATTTGATTGCAACAAAAACACAATGTATAGCCACATTTTGTATGGAGACAACAAAATATTTCCGCTGTTGTTAGTAATTTCCTTTTCTTTTCATTCATATCCCATATTAACACTAAGTACACCCCAAACACGCTCTCTTCACTACCCAGAACATAACTAGTCCAAGCATCAAGATCACTACCCTTTTTGAAGCAAACATTCTTAAGTTCACCCTCAACCCATGTTCTCTCATGAACTTCAATGTCTCTCTACCAACTGCAATAACCCAAAGAAAAATCGAACGTGAAACTAGTCTTATAGTTTCACCAAGTCCATTCACATTACCCGAATCGTTTGACACCTCGAGATATGACCAATCACGAGATATGGTGGTCTCACTTTCCCTTTGATTTAATCCAAGTCGTTCATTTAGCCATACTGACAAAGTAACAAGTAGATTTGCAAGAAACCCTACCTCGTCGCCGGAAATTGGTCGCATCATCCAGTCGCCTTTGTACTTTATGTCTGTCGCGTGAGAGTTTCCGGCCACTCTTGGTTTGAATATTTCGTTGCGAGAGTTTTCGCGTTGCCTTGACTCAGGTGAACCAGAAGTTGATCGTAAAATGTTGCCACCAAATAAAGATCCCATTTGTGATTTCAGAGAATCCAGAAGACGGAGGTTGTTGACAATATTCTCTCCTCCAATAGATTGCAGCTCTGACTCCGCACGCAAAACAAAGAGCTGCAGTAAAATAAGACACCCAGGTTAACAGTTGGGATAGATTCAACATGCTATAAAATGGAAAATTTAGTTTCCAGGGACAAAAAGGTAAAAGAACAAAACCTGAAGAAGTTGTTGGCCACCATCTTCACTAGTACCAAAGAGTCGTAGATCTTTGTTCCAGTTTTCGTGCAGGAATGATCCATCAGCATCACTCTCAGATAGGCCATCCTCCCAGTCCTTCGGCAGCAAAATGAATACAGAAAGAAGATTAATCAACAAAATACCAAATAGCTCACCCATAAAACTTATTTATTTAATGTTACACTACTTGCTTGTGCTCAAATAGAATTTATCTTATGGATGGCCAACAAATGAATATATGCCTTGTAATATCAGCTGCAAATCATGAAACTAACAAAAAGAACACAGAACGGGGTGAAAAATAAAAAAGAAGCATGAGAAAGAGAAGAAAGAGGAAAAGAGAGACGATGCTTTGCCATGATGGAGATAAAAAGTGCCTGTCCCCAATAGCACAGTGTATGAACTATGACGGGTCTAACTTGAGCTTCTTTACTTTTTCATGAAACAAGTTCTTCTTAAGGTACACTAATACATAAAGAACAATAGCATGAATTGTATATATGGAGGGTAGAGCAACGAAAATACCTGCAACTGTTCGCGAATTGATGGAACAAATCTATACAAGGTACTGAGCATGGATCTGGATGACCCAACAGGTGCTGAATGGTAAACTGTGTCTACGCCTTTGATAAGGACCAGAAGCTCATTGGAAGATGTCATTATGCTTACAACCTGCACAGAAAAATCCACGTGTAGAAAGATGAGTAAAAGTAACCACATCTGATGTACAAGTGAATAACATACTCCTTCCGTCCCAAAATGATCTTCCCACTTTTTTGGTCGTTAATATGAAGGTATTTTGAGCAATAATTTAAGGTTAATTTACTTATCCTAATGAAAATTTAAAATTTGTTATTGATACACCATTATAAATACTACCAATAACAAGTTTTAGATTTTTATTAGGATAATTAAATTGACCAAAATTTAGTGCTCAAAGTACCTTCGTATTAACGACAAAAAATGTAAGGAAGATCAATTTGGGACAGAGGGAGTATGTCACAATATATCCACTTTCAGTTGAACTTGAGGTTTATACAACAAAACCAGATTCTAAATATGCAGCGGGCATTTATGATCCGCTGGTCAACCATTGAATGTGCCACCTTTACCTAGACAAGACAAATTTGTTCGGAATACTTTTGCAATTACTTGGATCTCCGATCATGAAAAGATTTTCTTTACAACATTATTTGCACCCAGTCTCTAAACATGTCCCAAATTTCAATTGACAAAGACTATAAGGTAAAAGCTGCCTGGTGCAAGTTTAAAGGATTAAGATGTTTCCCCTAAACCTAGCTACTTGAGATACCAATGGAATTTCATGCCACAAGAACACTTTCAAGAAATTTGCATGTTTGTTTTGTTAATTTTATTTTATTTTTATTTTTTGTGTTAATTTACAATATGGCAACCTTCTACACACACATGCATATATTCAGAATTTCAGCTTGATGATTAAACTAGGTGTTTACACATAAGATTATATTGCTTTGTAAGCGGTCATATTTGGTAAAAGTGACCAATTAAGCCAAGTGTAGGAAAGCATTCACTTTGACACAATGGAATATGTGATGTTAAGCATGTTTCTGCATATGATAATTACATCATCCTTTAGCCAGTTACTTGACAAGCCTAGGAGGACACAGACATCAACAGGAATTGCCTCTGCTGGATTTGGTTTATTCCTTCAGGAATTGATGACCACGGTAACTTCCATCTTTAGCCATCCGAATGTCCAAATTTGGTTTGGAAGTTGTAATGCATACTTCTCTAGAAGACAACCAACTTCCCATATAGTTTGTAGGGCACAAAGATCACAAAAGTTCATCTCATCTTCATTTTGCTCCCTTTAAAAGGGATTTTAAAGAGACAACAGAGAAGATGATGTCCTAGACCTAACACTCAACATTAAACTACATAAATTTTTGAGATCGACACCAAAATCCAAAAAAAAATGCCCACTTCACTCCAATTGTGCTCCTCAATTCAATTTACAAGCAATTCCTAACCAGTTCTAAAATAAGTCGTAACCTTCTTCTCCAGATATCCTAGTGTGGGACCATGGTGCACCACGTTCCAAAAGATAACTGGCTGCATCGTTTAAGTCCTTGGCTACTGAGGCACAGTCTGCATCCCATATTTTATAAACTTAATCTATGTAAAGCTGGGTAGGCTTAAGTATCAAAAGTGGACAAATTGAATCAGTTGGGAGAAAAAAATTCAGGCATATCACACCTATAGTCTGTCAGGATTTTGCTTATCTCAGCGCCACAAGTTAGTCATCCTCAAAAGATGAGGAATGAGTTTCTTCTTTCCCACTGGCACTGAGCAGATCTGTGAGGGGCACTAAGGATTACAAATTGGCAAAACTTATGTAAATACTACTTATGCCAGTAGAACTTCTAGATGCGTTAGGGCATGTTACCTAAAAGGCCTAGATGCTTGCTAACTATGACAAAATGTTTCCCCGACATAAATATAAAGACAACTATTGAGAAGCCAAAAGCTCACTTCAAATTTAGTGAAATATACAAAATGACCTACTATACCGTGGGAGTGAATAATGAAGTCAACAGAAGTTAGTGAGCCATTTCATCTTTCAAAAACATAAAACAATGTGGATCCATCACATCCTCATCACCAATTATCAAAACTAGGGTACAAAACTTACAACTTGCAATGGCTACATTACATGAGAGAATGTTTTACTGGTTTCCAATCCTGCCATCAGAAGTTGTGTTGTCACAACTCCTGGAGTTATATCAAGATATCTGTTCGCCAGTTAACCAATTAATATCCACAGAAGTTATCCGCTTATTATTTTCCACTAACTTTCTCCACTCCATGTTTTAACTTTTTTGACATAAATTCAATAGCAATGCTACTCCCTAGAAAGCTAAGAATACCTAGTGCATTTTATACTTGTTAATTTGTGCACTTTTGCATTGTTCGCTAGACAAAAAGTACACCAACTATTCAAGTGATGTTTGAGAGAAAACATCTCGTCTCTCTAGAGGTTCATATCAGAAAGAAACTTAAGAGTTTTTACTAAAAGAAAAAAACCTTCAGCATATTATCTCTAAAATGAGTACCACTTCTACTCTTGCTCTGCTTGTGTTAGGCTGTTAGCCCATGTGTAGAACAATCAACATGAGAACTACAATACTATCCAGGTCATCAGTGTTAACTAACTTAAATATATCAACTGGAGCCCACATTAGTAGCACATTCGCAGGCTCACTCACGCAAGATAGCCTAAATAGTTATTTAAATATGATAAACTGTTCACATTAATGTGCCTCCTGCAACACTAAACACTTTAAAGACCCTTCTTAACAGTTACTCGTAGCTACTGTTAGAAGCTGGCTCACTCACACTTTTATCAGTTCGCAACGGGGAATGTTTTTTGCTCAAGACTGCAACTCACTGAAAAACTCTCTCGGTCTCTTTGAAATGAGAGCAATACTCAAGTCATTAAAACATCTTGTTGTAAAAGGGAAACAAGCTTCATTTCATAAAGACATCACTAAGTTAAATAATAAGATATAATCTAGATGTTGGCAAACTTCATAATAAAATATTTGATCAAGAGAACTTAAACAAGAAACTAACCTTTGATACCATCTGAACAATAACTTCAGGGTCCGTGTGAAGAAACTTGTGAGCAAATCCTATAAAATGCATGACCAACGAACTGTAGAAGAGGTAATTTGACAGTACGAAGTCTTCCCAAAAGGATGAATATTCGCGAGGTTGAGATTGATTAACCTCCTTCATAAAACTTTTCCCTGCAACGAGATTGGCATCCAGTTCCGCAAATTCTTCCAAGCTGATCATCCAAGGTTCAATGTAGTTAACCCAAAGGGAGAACACCTGAGACACATTTTTGATTGAAGTCTCCACCGGGCAAAATAAAAATGTCCTCAATATATATCTGTACAGTGGCCTTTGTATCCACGAGTTCCAAGTACTAATGGGTTTCACGCCAGATATCATGTCTCTCGACTTGGAACCAACAGAACCCAACCCTCTCTGCACAGGGCTCCCAGAAGCCCAACCACCCTGATCACTTCTGTTGTTACCCCCAATCAAGCTCAAGTTCAGATACTTAACCAACATATTCACCACCTCACCCAACCCAGCAGTGGGCGGCATTTCTCCCAAAATCGATCTCAGAGGCAACGAAACACCAAATGACTTACAAACACCAACCGACAACGGGGAGAAATCATTATCTACTAACCAGAAATGTATTAGTGTGTGCACCAAAAACTCAGCATGCTCATTAACAGAAGCATCATAACCTGATGAGTAATGCAGCAATGAACTCCGATATGGTGATTGAGAACTCAAATCCAGATCACAGGAAGGCACAAATGCATGAAGATAAGAATAAAGAAGACGTGTATACAAACTATATTCATTTTTCTGCTCTTTACCCCGTTTAGAGCTCGAGTTCGAAAACACTGGGATCGAACAAGCCCAATTCTCTAACCGAAACCTCTTACTCCTCCTAACCCTAACCACATCCAGATTCTCACTATTACCTTTACAAACAGGGTAATAAGCAAACCAAAACAAGTAATACTCAAAAACATTCAACTGAACCTGAAACGAACCAGAACCACCTTTAATAGAATCTCCAGCGAGTCTGCCTTTAAACAAAGGACACAAATCAGCTAAAACATGACAGTCCCGCTGATTCTGCAGCGCAATCCGAACCCACTCCGGCAACCGTTCACTCGGAAACACGTACTTAACCAACGAGAGCTTATCAATAGCCGAAACAGCAGACATAAGAACGCCAGTCGGTGACAATAGAGTAATTACCTTAGCGGAAAGGTCTGGATCGTTGGCGGCAGCAACGACGTCGAGCCAGCCGGTGGGGGAGGTCGGCGGCTGAGACGGAGAGTCATCGAATCCGAATAATTTGCAAATTAAGGTTGGGAAAGTGATGGAGAAGAACCAGCGGGTTTGGTCGGGAGTGTGTTTGTGGAGGAATGATTCGATTGAGGAGATGGAGAGTGTAATTTGCGGCGGAGTCGATGCGGCCGAGATGGTGGCGGCGAGGTCGGAGGACTTCGTTTGGGCGTCCGTCGCGTATGTGTGGGGGATCATTTTTGTAGAGAGGGAGAGAGAGAGAGGGGTTAGGGTTTTTGTAAGATATTTTTAAATGAAGGAGAAATGCAAATGGCGGGTTTTATGTGAAGGAGAAAGGGGTGAAGGGAAATGAAAGTTCCGGAGAGGAAAGGTGGGGTCCGTTACGTGGCGTTTAGAACGTGGTGAGTGTGAGTCGGACGGGAGAGGGACCCACATGAGAATGCTAATTCATCACCGAATTTTGGAAGGAGGGGTTTCAAATTACAAAGTGCTTTTTAAATAAATAAATAAAACCTCTCCCAAAATGGAGTATATTATTATTTTTTATTAATTTAATAAAATATAATTTTAATTTCAAATTTCAAAATTCAAAATTCAAATTTCCATTTTTTTATGAATACGATTTATTTATTTATTCATGATTAAAATAATATATAATAATTCTTTCAATTTATCTGAATACTTAAATTTCTATAAGTTTTGGTCTTACTTGCTTAAAAATAAATTTTGTTCCTAATTTAATCAAGATAAAGAAATCAATGATTTTGATTGTTCGAAAATAATTTTCATATTTTTATTTTTATCAAGAAAATTTTAATTTAAGTAATAATTTGAATTAATTTAATTATTTTTTAAAAAATTATTTATAGTAGTGTACCTATATTAAGTTTTTAAATTTTCAGAAGAATAATTAACTTACTTAAATTTATTGGTCAAAATACCTTAGTATTTTAAAAAAATGGAAAAAACAATTCGGGGTAAAGGGGGTATTATCTGTAGTATATAGTTATTAAATCAAATTCGAATTTAATAAATTTACTAACATATGATGTTTGAATTTATTTTTTAAAAGAATTATCATGTTGGAATTTATATTTTTTTACAGCATGAAATCAGAAACTTTACTACCTTATTTTAAAATTTAAAAGGTCCAATTATGTTACTACTTCTACCCAAAAATCAATGATAAATTTTAAAAACAATGGTATAAAGTGCATAATGAAGTTGAATCATGAGAACTTGAGGTTGGTTCATTGAATTGAGCAAAGAAATAATAAAAGCATCCAAAATTATGATAATTTGAGCATGTCCCCTTTAACATTTAATCAATACTAGATGTGATAAAAGATTTGAATGATGAGAAATCAAAAAATATTCATTATATATACATAATACTCCCCCCCGCTCCATGATAATCTGCAAAATTATTATTTTTGGACGTTTCACAATAATCCACACTTTTTTAAAATGGAAATGGGACTCACTTCTCTCTACTCACAACCATTACCCACTTACTCCACTTTCTCTCTCCTACCCAACCATCTATACTCACAACACATCACCTTTTTCACTTTTCTCCTTAATTCTCGCACCCTCCCAAAAAGTGCATATATTTGTGGGACGGAGGGAGTATATATTTTCTCTGTCCCGCTCGACTTATGACTTTGGTAAAATTAATAACACTTTGACCAGTTATTTTAAATAGAAAATAATGATTCTTGAACATACCAAAAGTGTCGAATTGGGCCAAACGAGTAAAGCCCAATCACAGATAGCGTTGGCACCCACATTCTCAATGAAACTAATCCAATCAGAACAAGGCCCAAGGCCCATCTCACACATCAGTCGACTAAGCCCATGGTCCGACTTACAGGTCCCGACCTAACTTAGTCCGACCTCATGATCCATGCTACTATTCGGGTACGAACCATGCTCTACCCGACAGTCAGGTCGACCATTCCACGAGTGGCGACCTCGACCTAAATCAGCAAGTGACGACCTGACACTTGCCGGCTTATTTAGTCAATCAATGCTCACAACTACATCCCTACAAATCAGGGACCGTTATAGACACGTGCCCATGACCAAGTAACCGCCGCTAAAATCTCGGAGACATGCCGCCTCCCCAAAAATACATCACTCTTGCCTATAAATACTTCATCACTACCAAACGGTGAAAGGTAATCGCCATTTTGTTATCGAATTCATTATTCTATACATTTTGAGCTATATACAACTGTGATCTTATTCTCACGCCCGAGCGGCTTCGCCGGAGACACATCCGGCTAGTCGTGGGTTCTGTTTTCAGGTCAAGGAGCCAGGTGATCAGTCCTGCCACGTAGAGGAAGATTGATAAGCACAATTCCTGCAGCATCAGTTTGGTTCCATTGCCGGGAAACGTGCTTCAACTTGACCTCGAAAAATTTTTAACAACCTGCAACAATGGTGACTTCAGACGGACACGTATCCGAGGCTTCACTTGGACACGACGAAGTGAACAACAACATCAATGCAAACGTTGGAAATGCAGATTTGCCTCCTCCTCCCCTCCTCAACGACATCATGCTAGGGCGACACGCTCTAACAGCGTGGCTGATGGCAGGGGATTGCCAGATGCAAGGAGAGAAAAGCGTCCTATGGAAGGACAAGGAGCTCCACCTCACCCAAAACGTACAACTGGGCAGGCTAATGTGGGAAGCAGGGCAGGACCCTCCACTAATACCATGAGCAAGAAAGAAATGATCTGGAGCGAGCCCATTTGGGCCGACTTAATAGCCATGGAGGAGGCGTAATGTGCCGACATACGCCCGAGAGAGTGGCACCCGCTCAGGTTTCTAATGGGCAACAGCCGGGAGTGCTAGGCCAAATGAAGGTGTGGGACAGTAACGGCGAGGACAGAATGGTACGTCGAGCTCCCACTATAGTTCATGTGCCGAGTAATGATTTAAGAGCTAGCCTCAATGTAAAACAGAGCAGGAGGCTCAATCTCGATTTGAGGACTCGCATCACCAATAGAAATGTACATGTTTCCCGGCAACACGAGATCGTGGTCTCAAAGAGACAGAAATGGGCATAGGTCGCTGTGAGAGGGGAAAGGCAGTGTCGCCACATGGAGATCACGGCGCAGTCGCCGTCTGCTGAGAGGCGCAGTCGCCTCAAAGAAGTGCTGCATAGATCTCCAATAAGATCGAAAGGACCAATTCTCACAGGGGACGAAGGAGTAGGCGGGTGACTCCCCCAGAAGTGAAGGCCGAGGTCCACGCCGCTCCCCTCCAGAGATGAGAGACCCGATGCTAGAGAATGGTTGATGATGAAAAAGAAATTTGAGCAATGGGAGGAGGAGAAGAAAAAGAGACGGGAAAGGTTGAACGAATTGACTTTGCTCTTCGACCTTTTCCAAAGAAATCGAGATAGTCGACCTCCTCCTACTTTCAGGTTGCCTCTTCCGGAGAAGTACTGGGTCGACAAATGCCAAGAGCCACATATCCCATCTCGGAAGCCACTATGTGTTTTGTCGCCAATGAGGATGACAACATGTGCAAAGCCCTCCTAAGCACACTTACCGGGGCAGCCTTAACTTGGTTCAATGGTTTGGCCGCCGGTAGTATCACCACTGGGCATGCTTCGTAACAAAATTCTTAGATCGCTTCTCGATTGCAGGAGCTCGAAAGATAACCGTCATCGATCTGAATAACTTGGTGCGGGGTAAGAATGAAAGCTCGATGAGCTATTTCACCAAGTTCAAAGAGATGGTTGATAAGATAGAGGAAGACCTCACGTACAGAGGTAATAAATTGCTTCCGAAGTGGTATTTCCTCAGAAGACATGGACTACGCGCTCACAGTCCGAATCTGGTCACAACTCGACAGGAGTTGTTTGAGAAGGTATACAACGTCGCTTCCGTCGAGGAAAGGAAAGAAAAGAAGAATGGTAAGAGCCCCAAGGTTGAAGTCGCTGACGATAAAAAAGACTCCAACAAGAATGGGGGGAACAATAAAAATGGAAAGAACAGAACTAGGGCGACAGAGAAGGTGCCCGAAGCTTTCACTCCCCTCACGGTGAGTCGAACTGAGATTTTGAATGCCGTCGAGCTGGCTCCTCCAGTCCCAATGAATCCAGGCAACAAGTTTAGGCGGGACAACAGCAAGTACTGCGACTACCACAAGGACACTGGTCATCTCACAGAGGATTGCTTAGGATTAAAGCGTATCATCCAGAGAATGGTCGACCAGGGGAGACTCGAAGCTTATGTGAAGAGACCTCAAGCTGGGGGAGGTGAGCAGCCAGCAGGTGGGCAACAAGGACCTAGGCAGCCTAGACTGAACCTGGGGGTCATCACTGAACAAGCAAGCAACACGGCCATCAAGCACAAGATATTCCAGCTTAATAAGGCCCCACATGTGCCTCCAAGGAGAGAAATAAGAGATGAGGCAATCAGCTTCTACCCCCACGAATTGGCAACAAATATGGCGGCTAGGGAGCAAGTTCTCGTCATCCCAGGTCTCATTGATGGATGTACGACGAGCAGACTCTTAGTCGACACGGGGGCATGCAAGGATATTCTGTTTTACAAAACTTTCAAGGAAATGGGCCTTAATGATGAACAGCTGGAGAGATATGATGGCAGGTTGGAGGGCTTCACCAACCACCGAGTTGATGCTAAAGGCCAGATAGTGCTCGACGTCGACCTAGGCCAGCACCCCCTCAGGATTGTCTCGAAGGTACAATTTATCGTAATTGATGTAAATAGTGACTATGCCGCCATACTTGGAATTCTGGACAGTCGCTCTTGGAATGGTAGCATCAATTCCTCATCGTCGAGTAAAGTTCCCCACACTTTGGAGTGGGTTGCGTACAAGGCACGGCTCGTGCTTATCCGGATCATGTTCTAAGAGAAAGAAAGAAAAGGGAGCTAGAAATTGAGGCTGGCGATGGTTACTTGAAGCCGTCTCGATCGATCACCAAAACTACCCGACTGTCAACAATCACCGACGTGGTAGAGTCGACCTATCGCTCAAATGACGAGGTCATGCTTGAGTCGACACGTCACTCTAACACCACTGAGGTCGATTCAGATGTAGTTATGGTCGATCAAGTCGTCATAGGAGACCTATGCCTCCAGATAGACAATAACTCGGGGGCCCCTACCAACAAGGTTGCAGACAAGCTTCGATGATATGATAGCCGAGGAGGCTCCACACTTGGGAGCCGAGGAAAGACAAAAGGTCGTGAAATCATAGTGGAGACTCTACAATTCGAGAGATGGACCGTAGCTAGAAGCTGTCGATGAGCTAGAGTCAGTAATCACCAACCCTTCTTACCCCGACCAAAAAATTCAAATTGGAAAGCAGTTATCAGTTGAGGAGCGAGCAGAAATTATCAAGCTACTCGAAGAAAGCAGTGATGTCTTCGCATGGAGAGTAGAGGACATGAGGGGAATCAAGGAGGAGGTCGCCGTTCACGAGACTTGAAGTCAACCCGACCGTAAAACCTAGACCCCAAAAGTTGAGAAGTTTTGCTCGTGACAAGGAAGAGGCTATCAAAGCCGAGGTACGAAAACTTTTAAGTGCGGGTATAATCAAGGAGGCCGTTCATACAACATGGCTGGCCAACGTGGTCATGGTGAAGAAAGCAAACGGCAAATGGCGGATGTGTGTCGACTTCACGACCTTGAACCTTGCATGCCCAAAGGACAGCTATCCTCTCCCCAGAATCGACAAGCTAGTTGATTCCATTGCTGGCCACTCCACCCTCAGTTTCCTCGACGCTTATTCGGGGTACCACCAGATCAAAATGCATGAGGATGATATAGTCAAGACGGCATTTCAAGCGGCTGGAGGCATCTACTGCTACAATATGATGCCTTTTGGATTGAAGAATGCAGGAGCAACCTATCAACGCATGGTGAACAAGGTCTTTGCTTCTCAAATTGGCCGAAACATGGAGGCCTACGTTGATGATATGGTCATAAAAACTAAGACTGGACATCACGTGGTCGACTTAAAAGAAACATTCGCCAACTTGAGAGCAAACGACATGAAGCTCAATCCTAGCAAGTGTGTATTTGGAGTAGCTGCTGGAAAGTTCTTGGGATTCATGGTATCTCAAAGAGGCATAGAGGCTAATCCAGAGAAGATAAAGGCTTTAGTTGACATGAAGGCTCCTACCAGTGTCAAAGAGATGCAGCGACTTAATGGGAGGGTAGCAGCTCTTGGTCGCTTCATATCAAAGTCAGCAGAAAGGTCTCTCCCCTTCTTCAAAGCATTGAGGGGGACGAAAAGCTTTGAATGGACGACCGAATGTCATTCGTCGTTCCAACAATTGAAGGATTATCTTGCTACCCCACCTTTGCTCAGTAGCCCGATGACTGGTGAGACTTTATTTGTGTATCTATCTGTAGGAGACAAGTCAGTTGCTGCAGTATTGATTAGAGAGGATGAAGGGCTTCAGAAGCCTGTGTACTATATCAGCAAAGCTTTATCAGATGTGGAAAGCAGATATTACAACGCTGAGAAAGTTGCTTATGCTCTAGTCGTAGCTTCAAGAAAGTTACGAGCTTACTTTCTGGCTCATCCAATCGCGGTTCTTACCAATGCTCCCTTAAGAAAAATACTGCACAAGCCGGAGAGTTCAGGTCGACTACTCAATTGGTCAATTGCCCTCACTGAATTTGACATTGAGTATCGACCTCGAAAGGCGTTGAAAGCTCAAGCTCTGGCTGACTTCTTGGTCGAGCTTACGTTCACCAAGGAAGATGATGAGCAGCGAGCTCCAAAAGAAAAGGGCAAAGGGAAAGAGCCAGAGTCACAAGTCGACATCACTTTACCCGTCGATTGTTGGAAGGTCTATTCAGACGGGTCAGCAACCAAAAATGTCAGTGGAGCTGGAATTGTCTTGATCGAGCCAGAGTCTGGGACTGTTTACGAGGAATCGCTAAGGTTCAAATTTGACGCTTCCAACAACCAAGCTGAATATGAAGCCTTGATAGCAGCTATCGAGTATGCCAAGTGTTTTGGAGCGACTAAGATCATGGCCTACTGTGACTCACAATTGATAGTCAACCAGGTCAGAGGCGAGTACGAAGTGCTTAGTTCTACTCTCATCAAATACTGCGACCTGGTGAAGGAACTAATAAAGGACTTAGAATTCTGGGAGATTCAAAGGATTGGAAGAGAAGATAACGAGCTAGCTGATCTCCTTTCGAAACTGGCTACTTCAGATGAGCCACATGGCGAGCCTATCTCCTTTCTCGAAAATCCGGCTTATGAGAGGGTAAAAATTCAGTGCATAGATGATCCCTCAAGAAATTGGACTCAGGAGAAGTGTTGGATCGAGGAAATGAAAGCATACTTAGAAAGTGGCGAGCTGCCAGAGGACGAGAAGAAGGCTCGAGCTATCAAAAAGAAAGCTCCGAGATATGTCATTCAAGGAGGCGACCTGTTCAGGAGATCTTATACTCGGCCATTGCTAAAGTGCATCCATCCCCAAGAGGTCGCCCTATTGATACACGAAGTGCATAGTGGAATTTGTGGTGGACACCCGGGGGCCAGGACTCTTGCTGACAAATTAATCACGTTGGGATACTACTGGCCACACATGAGAGCTGACACTCACAACTTTGTTCAGCAATGTGATCAATGCCAAAGGTTTGCCAACCTTCCCCATGTGCCTACAACAGAGCAGACTCCTGTGATCGCAGCTTGGCCATTTGATATGTGGGGCGTCGACCTGATTGGACCCTTCCCTCCCGCCCGAGGAAACTGCAAGTACGTGATAGTGGCCATAGACTACTTCACCAAATGGGTTGAGGCCAAACCATTAGCTCGTATCACAGAGGAAAATGCTATCAATTTCATTCATGATTTTATTTGGTGTCGATTTGGTTTTCCTCGAGCCATAGTATCTGACAACGGACTACAGTTCTCAAGAGCCTTCGAAGCAGAGATGAATCGGGTAGGAATCAAGCATTGGCAATCTTCTGTCGCATATCCTCAAGGAAATGGGCAAGCTGAGGCAGCAAATAAGCTTGTTCTATCTTCGCTCAAGACAGGACTCGTAGGTCGACGAAACAATTGGTTGGACGAACTCCCCCTTGCTCTTTGGGCAGTTCGTACAACCACTCGGGGGCCTACGGGGGAAACCCCTTTCGCTCTCACATATGGGTCAGAGGCCATGGCACCTGCTGAGCTCAGATTCCCTACTGCCAGAGTGACTTTCTTCAATCAGGAGCAAAATGATACCAACAGATTGATCGACCTGGATCTAATCGACGAGAAGCGAGAAACAGCCTACCTCCGAATGGTCAACTACAAACAGCGAACTAAGAGTTACCACGACAAGAAGGTCAAGGCAAGGTCGTTCCAGGTTGGAGATTACGTATTGAGAAAGATTGAAGCAACGGGCAGAAGGACCCAGCAGAATAAACTATCTCCTAACTGGGAAGGTCCCTATGTGGTCACTCGAGTTGTCAAGGAAGGAACCTACATGATAGCTCATCCCGGAGGTGACGAGTTGAAACATCCTTGGCATGCTACTCACCTCATCAAATACTACTTCTAGTTTCAATTTCAAAGTTCAAGTTTGTGTTAAAGCTAGTTTCGAATTGATGTAAAGCATGATTCCCACTTCAATGAAAAGAGCAGTTTATTCGATCAAACATAGTGTTACATTAAACAAGCTCGACTCTTAGTCAGCTTCGTTCCAACAAAGCTCGATTCTTAATCAGCTTTGATTACTTAACAAGTCCGACTCTTAGTCGACTTTGTTCTAATGAGCTCGACTCTTAGTCAGTTCATCTTAACTCGACTCTTAGTCAGTTCATCTTAACTCGACTCCTAGTCAGTTCATCTTAGCTCGATTCTTAATCAGCTTTGTTTATTTAACAAGTCCGACTCTTAGTCGACTTTGTTCTAATGAGCTCGACTCTTAGTCAGTTCATCTTAACTCGACTCTTAGTCAGTTCATCTTAGCTCGATTCTAAATCAGCTTTGTTCATTTAACAAGTCCGACTCTTAGTCGACTTCGTTCCAACTAACTCGATTCTTAATCAGTTCAAAGGGTGAACAGGTTCGACTTATGGTCAATCTCGTTCACAAAAAAGTTAATCAAGTCTGAGGTCGACTACACCAACAAGATCAAGTCGCCTCTAGGCTCAAATTAACTCATTTATATTATCTACATCTAGCTCGACATACAATATGGAATGAAAAGCATACAACATTCTGGAAACAAAAGTCAGCTACGATAGAAATAAGTCTCCCAAAACGGGCTAAGACTTAAACAAAATTAATTTACAAAAATATTTTGCCTCCCAAAAAACTGGGCCAAGGCATTCGAATAATGTTAGATCAAAGAAGGCAAAAATTGTTTGGAACTTGTTCATTACAATGCTGTTTGAAATAATTTAAGAGGCCAGGTCGGCATTGGTCTGATCGTCGGTGGTGACTTGATCTTCAATCATGGGATCTTGTTGCTGAGGGCTCAAGGGTTTACCCGACTCCGAATAGATTTGCTCATCTACTGTCTCCATAGCTTCGGCATCATCGAGTTCCGCCAAGACCACATCAAAATTCCTGTCAAGAACAGGGGGGGCTTCCCACTTCTCGCAGTGATCCTCCTCATCCTCTTGAGCAATGAAAGCAAGATCATTTTCTAGGTAAGGAACAAGCGAGTGACCATTACGAGCCGTCATATCATATTGGGACTCAGTAAACCAACGAGCTAGTTGCTCGATGGTAACCGTGGCCGTTGGATCTACAAGCGCGCGACGGGCCATATGTCTTTTGCCGACCTCAAGAAAATCTTGGGCCTTAGACACTATGGCATCGTAGTACTCATCCCCTGCTTTGAACTTCTCAGCCGCCGCTTCGAGGCATCTTTGGCAGTTTTCTCGATGGTAGCCTGGAGGTCTTTCTGGTTTTTCTCTCTCTCAAGCCGATGCTGTTCATGTAGCTCGAGCAAGTAGGCATCCTTCTCCTTCAGGAGTTTGTTGACTGTGGCCAGCTCAGTTTTGGTTTTTTCCAACTCGTTCTTCTCTGTTTCCCTCTCCGCTTCCACCTCCTTGATCTTGGATTCAGCAGCTGCCAGATCGGACAAGGCCTTCGTCTTCACCATTTCATTGGCTTCACACGAGTTGTCCAGATCGTTGTATTTCTCTCTCAAGTCAGCCAACTCTTGTGCCTTCTTGGCATAATCGCGCGAGGCCCGCTTCTCCCTCTCAATTGACGCCTCCAGGAGCTTTTAGCTTGCTCGTTCATGGTGAGAGACTGCATTAGAGGAAACATTGAAGTATTAGCTCGATCAATAGGAGAACTGACGAACTAATATAATAAGCGACTAAACAGAAAGGGAAAGTAAAGGTTTACCTCGCTGTGTACCAACCCAGATCGGGCTGAAAATTCCTCTGGAGTCATCCCCTTCTCTGCAAAGTGAGCTAGGAGATCTACATCCAGGGCCCTTCTCACCACCACTTGACCAAGCGCCACGTCAGGATAGCGCCGAGTCATGCTGTTGACCCCAATGAGAGGGGGAACATCGCTGAGCCTCTGAATCAGAGCATCTACAGATTCTTGGCTCCTCGGAGGGGGGGCTAGAGGAGGAAGTAGACTTGGGGAGACGGCCTTGCCCTTTCCAGACCTTGATCTCTTTCTCGTCCTCAATGCCTGATCATCTTCCTCTTCAACAACATCATCAATTTCAACTACATTCATTGGACTGGAGCCCGCCATCTCAGCCCCAGAGGTCGCAGCATTGGCCTCTTGAACAGGATCAGAGCTCGGACTTGGCCTAGGCGACCTGCTGAACTCCTCCCCTCCCTCATTTACATTCATGGAATGGGAACCACTCTGTTGAAGGTCCTCTATAGCGACCTCCTCCCTTGGGATTAACCCAGCATTGTCCTTTGGGAGAAGGTTATTCCTTGCAGCAGCATCCCTCTCTCTGCTGGCCTTGGCGTTCGCAGCTCCGTGGGCCCTCTTAGACTTCTTCTTGTCAGAAACTCCAACAATTCGAACCATGGCGGCTTCTTGTTCGGGAGTCAAAACTGCACGACATCAAAGTATTAGCTCGACAATTCAAAACAGTCCTACGAGTAAATCATTGACGAGGTAATTGATACAATTCAAAGCAGTTCTATGTACGAATTGAATAACTCTACATACGAGCAGGCAATTTGATAAGGAGTTGCAATTCGAAATAGTTCTATGTACGAATTAATTCTACATACGAGCAAACCATCTGATAAATACAGAAATACGAATGCAAGCAGTTCTATGTACGAATTAATTAATTCAACAAGCGAGCAAGTAAGTGTCGAGCTGAAAGTTAAGTATGCAGATCAAAGCAATCCTATACGCCTATAAAAAAGCACTTATGCAAGTTAACATTGGACGAGCTAATGAGCAAAGGCGAATAAACCCTTACCACCGATGTGTTCTCCATTGTTCTTGCAGTAGTCAGCTTGCTTCTGACAAAACTGACAATTCTCCTCTAATCTACCCAAAGAGTGGGTTACCCAATCAGGGTACACCTGGCCTCTCAATACCGGTGCAAGGGGCTCTACTGCCTCATCTCCAGGCATCATCCCTGCTAGAACATAATTGTACTTGGTTGTCACTAATGACTCCCAATCGACGGGTCCATCCTTGACCAGGGCACACAGCTTTCTATACAAAGTTCTACACCAAGGAGGCTCCCAGTAATTCTCCTCACTGATAGCATCAGATTCATCATTGGGCAACGGAAATTCCCAACCCAGCCTGCTCTCAACTAAAACTACATGTGAGTTCCAGCAATTGTGTTTATTTGGAAGGTTGGTAAACAACTTGGGAGAGTTGGGCTTGGAGGGAGTGCTAATTCCCCAGTCGTGCTTATCTAGCTTGGCACCAAAAAACTCTTTGAAAACCTTCATGCAAGGCTCATGGCCCAAGAGCCTGCACACCATTGCAAAGCACACCAGCACTCTGCAAGTGTTAGCACCGAGCTGAAGGGGGAGGGCATCCATACATTCCAGAAACTCATTAATGAAAGGATCCAACGGCAACCTCAAACCAGCCTCAAACTGCCCGTAGAAGAAAGCTACCCTAGTAGCATCTTTAGTGAAGGTCGAACGGTATTTGGCTAAAAATTGTTTCTGACTAAGGATAGTCAACCTAAAGTCTGCCCTATCTACCCCACAGAAGTTGTAGATCACATCATAACGAGACTCCAAGTTCTTCCTCCCACGAGTAGGTCGTTGAGGTACATAGCCCCTCTCATTCTTGCCTGGTACCACATTGGGCTCAAATGCATTGACAATTCGAGGACCAGAAGAAGTTGAGGCAGCGTTCCCTTCTTGAGTCGTCATATCTGTACAAGCAAAAGAGGAAGCAGGGGAGTCAGTCCTATGATCATGATCAGTCGACCTACCTAAGGACGACCTAGACTCCCCTGGGAAACCTATCCTATTTCTAAGGAAGGAGGGCTTTTGGACGTCCCTAACATAAAACAAGGTGATATGGTCAAGCAATTCATGGAATAGATGAAAAGTGACAACAGTTGAGTCGTCAATCACCACATTCTCAATTTCTCCTACAATGGGTAGCCCTATCTCAGTGTAATTCAATCCCCAACCAGTCAAAATGGAAGCGCACTCATCCAGGGACATCACTCTCCACTCACCGTTCACATTCTTACATGCCCTACGGTTAACAGTGCAATAACCATACCAAGCTCCTGGTTCACTACTAAAGGTTCTAGCCATGGCGGAATTAAGCACCAAGCAGAAATTAAAGTCCTAAAACAAAAATACAAGGGAAATACCTCAATTGGTTGAAGAAAGGAAGTTCGTTGCTGGAGCCGAGAGCTGAATTTAAATCGTGCTGAAATCCCTTGATTATCGCCGGAGAAGAAGAAGTTCTAGAGCAGTAAAAGTTCTAAACGAATAAGGATTTCTCTATTTATATTTTCCTAAATTTGGAAGGGGAAAAGAAAATCAAAATTAATTTTCCAAAATTAAAAGCTGAAGCGGTTTCCGAGAAGGAGTTCCAAGAGTCAGAATTGCAATCATTACTAAAACCGGCGCTCCTTCATCTCCAACCGTCCGTCACCAACGATCAGGATGTTGCCACGTCATCATGGTCGACCTACTTCAAAGACTAGTATCGAGCTTCGAGTAAAGCAATTTTTGGCAAAGAAATCTTCTTAACTTCCAAGTCGACGAAGTCAACTCGAAAGTTGGGGGCCACTGAACATACCAAAAGTGTCGAATTGGGCCAAACGAGTAAAGCCCAATCACAGATAGCGTTGGCACCCACATTCTCAATGAAACTAATCCAATCAGAACAAGGCCCAAGGCCCATCTCACACATCAGTCGGACTAAGCCCATGGTCCGACTTACAGGTCCCGACCTAACTTAGTCCGACCTCATGATCCATGCTACTATTCGGGTACGAACCATGCTCTACCCGACAGTCAGGTCGACCATTCCACGAGTGGCGACCTCGACCTAAATCAGCAAGTGACGACCTGACACTTGCCGGCTTATTTGGTCAATCAATGCTCACAACTACATCCCTACAAATCAGGGACCGTTATAGACACGTGCCCATGACCAAGTAACCGCCGCTATAATCTCGGAGGACATGCTGCCTCCCCAAAAATACATCACTCTTGCCTATAAATACTTCATCACTACCAAACGGTGAAAGGTAACTGCCATTTTGTTATCAGAATTCATTATTCTATACATTTTGAGCTATATACAACTGTGATCTTACTCTCACGCCCGAGCGTCTTCGCCGGAGACACATCCGGCTAGTCGTGGGTTCTGTTTTCAGGTCAAGGAGCCAGGTGATCAGTCCTGCCACGTGGAGGAAGATTGATAAGCACAATTCCTGCAGCATCAATTCTAATAAAAAATAAAAAATTGTTATTTATCATGATTAATAATACTCTCAATAATAATTTTTAAATTTTTATTACAATAATTATTTTTTATTTAAATTATTAAATCAAAATTAACTCATTTTAATAAAAAATTTAAGTCAAGCAGGAGGACGGAAGGTGTAAATAATCATATCATCCAAGTCTGAGTACCGTCCATTAATATTTAAGTAGCAGTCTTCTTCACATGTCGGTAAGCGTTAAATTCAAGTCCTCTCTCTCCGTCTCCGATTTAAGAAATCGTTAAGAAAATATTTAAGTAATATTATAGTGTTTTTTTTTTTTTGGAGTAGCATTATAGTGTTGACGCAAACACATTTTAAGAATTTGAGTACATTCGTTTGGGTAAATTACATTAAGGGTATGTTTGGCAACTCAATTCCAATCCATTGAATTGGAATTGAAAGGGTTAAATTAGTTTCACGGAATTCATTTTGTTCTTTCAATTCCAAATCCAAGTCTTGGAATTGAGGTTGCCAAACATACCCTAATTAATGATTGTTATTATAACAATCAATACAAAATTGTAAAGACAATAATTATTATTATAATTTAAAGGAGACTATATAATTATTTATATTTTATTTCTTTTTTATGCATGCAGAAGGTTATTTTCAAGCTTAAAGTAATAGACGCGAACGAAACTGATTTAATTGAAGTTGTTGGTGTTAGTGCCGAAGACAATACTCTAAAGAAGCGTAAGCTTGATGAAGCAACTGATATTCAGGATGTCCAGTTGTCAATTACAAAAGTTAAAATGAATACTCCCTCCTTCCCACGATAATCCGCACAGTTTGACTTTTTATAAAATTTAATCATACAACTACGAGAAATTGATATATTATAATTAAATTTTAAAACGTTTAATTGTTAGTGCTGTTAGTAATAAATCAATAACAACTTTTAAAATTTCATTAAAATGTTCTAATTTCTCGTTATTGTATGATCAAACTTCATAAAAAGTCAAACTGTGCGAATTATCGTGGGACGGAGGGAGTATAAAGCAAGAGAAGTAGCATCTTTCGTACAACATTGGGTTTTTCGAGTTTTGAATTACGATTTTTTAGATTATTTCACTTGGTTTAACAATATAGTTGAATTTTTAGTTCTTATTTTGTTAGACATGAATTTGGTTAAACAATGTTTAATTATCTATTTGGTTAAATTTGATATTTAGTTTTTTTTCATCTCATATTATGTGTTGTCTTTTTATCTCATTATCGTTTCACATTTGGTTAAATTTCACATTCGAACTATAAATATATTCTATAATTTTATTTCATTAATATAAATTTTTAAATTCACCTCTTTGTAAAGCCATACATATCATAACAGATAACAGGTTCAAGATTATTTTATTTACAATTATTTTAATTGAAATTTAGAGAAATATATGTTTTATCATAAAATTATTTTGAACTTGAATTGGTTAAATTAAATCTCAATTTATTATCTTTAAGGAACTGTATTGATTTGATGTGATTCGTAAATCATATCATGATTTAAAAATTTCAAAAATCCATCTAATCTACAACATACCTCTAAATCAGATTTAATTATTAATCAAATACTAATTTAATTTCATTAATCAATTGAATTCAATTCACACTAAGAATATACTATGAGCTGATAATAGGATAATGGTATAGCATGTCACAATCGGATAGAATTGCTCTATCACATAATCATTCAAATTCAATTTAAGTTAAGTATCTTATTTTGACTTTAAATAATTATGAATAATTTTTTATAATATAGTATTAATAAACTTTTGTCATCTATATAATACTCCATCCGTCCCGCATAAGATTGCTATTTAGCCATTTTGGGCGTCCCATGTAAGATTCTATTTTCTAAAATGGTAAAAAAAATTACTATTTCTCCAACTCATTTTCTCTCCTACTTTATTTTATACTCCCACACCATTCAATTTACTATTTCTCGCACTCATTCTCTCTCCCACCTCACTTTTCATACTCACAACACTAAGGTAATTACACTTTTTCTTAATTTCGTGCTGAAACACAAATAAAAACCTTATGCGGGACAGAGGGAATATATAATAGAAAAGTATTATTCTATTCATTCTAAGTGTCATTTGACTTTATAACGTGAAAGTTCACATGACATTATTTAATTGGCTCACTTAAGAAGTGCACAAAAGTAATTTTAAAACACAAATAGAAACCTTATGCGTATAAAATTTTCAAGAACTCATACCATGTCACCTTTGGCTTACACATAGTATTCCATGGAACAAGTTGACCCCCCCCCCCTCGGCCCTTTCCTTTTATTGAGAAAATCCTAGAAACATGCTCTATATTATTAGTCAAACTTATGGGATCTTATAAGTAAAAAGGAGGTACTCTTAGTCCCTAGGAGAAGAAGACCCTCCCAATGGTCAAGCCTATGTTCCTAAAATGCAACCTTCTTGACTTGAATTTCTCCCAACTCCCAAGGGAAACCCAAATAGGCAATGAGACCCTACTTGCTAAATCACTTTAGCATGATTTTAACGATTCAATTTTTTCTTCTTCATGAAATTGTATATCAGTAACTTCCTTTAATTAAGAACATTATTTCATGAAATTGTATATCAGCAACTTCTATAACTTCCATTAAAATTTATAGAAGTTGAAATTTGAAAATTCAATCTACCATATATACTTTGAATTTTTTGAAATCGTCCTGTTTTAATTCAAACTATCATATATACTAAAGCCCACAACAAGAATTCGCATATATATATGAACTGAGATTTGATCATAAACATACGCAAAATTATCAAGAATCCTCCATTGACGACTTGCACACTGTAAGAAGAAGATCTCATCGGCCACCTCCGCCTCCTATCTCCGGTTTCTGTGTGTATTTCTATGTGTTTATACAACTGTTTTTAATTTTTGCTTTTGATTCATCCTGACTAATCTACTGCCAAAAGGGTAATCTGATTTTAAATTTTCAAAAGAGATTTCCCAACTGTAACCCTAAATTTATGAAATAATTTATTCGAATAAATATGAATTATTCAACAAATTCATATTTCAGGCTATAACTAAACAATAACTCTAATAGAATATGCTGCGTAAAAACCTTATAAACAAATAAATTGAGTATGCCGAACTATTAATTATTATGACAGACTAACAACAATATTACAATAAAATTATCTCTAAATAATAATAGAAAATTACTTACAAAAAGTAGTATCTTGATTCCATTTAGACTTTCTTATGCATTCACCTTGATCTCCACAATGTTTGGAAAATTTGCACTAGGTTTGAATATAAGTGGTATTCCAGTGATTAGGTTAAATTATACTCCATCTGTTCCATAAAGATGTTCCTATTTGATTATTCGAGCATTTTAGTGATATATTTTTCTTTCAATCATTATTCTTAATGAAAGTAAGAATTACCTTAATAAAGTAGAATTTCGCTTGTGGCAAATGACTATTCAAACATTTTAATGGTATAGTTTGAGAGATTTAGTTATTTTTGAATTTGGAAATGAAACTTTCTTTTTGAAACAAACAAAAG
Source organism: Adenophora triphylla var. japonica (assembly GCA_022495995.1). Taxonomy (NCBI): domain Eukaryota; kingdom Viridiplantae; phylum Streptophyta; class Magnoliopsida; order Asterales; family Campanulaceae; genus Adenophora; species Adenophora triphylla. The sequence goes on along the minus strand of JAFEMH010002490.1, from coordinate 164,128 downwards.
TAGAAAATGGGAACATCTTATGGGACGGAGGGAGTATTATCTTGTAGCGAGTGGACCTATACAATGTACACCACTAAGTGCACCCGTTGAAATGCGATAGTATTTACATCAACAGCATGTCTTGATGTAGAGGAACATCAATACTAACTTGAGCATATGCAAAGTTGCAAATAAATGTGGCTTGTGTGATGAAATTGCGCTCAAAATGTTTCGATTTAGTGTATATTAAGTGATTTTATACAATAAATTAGTTAAAAATGAAAATGGATTGCAGCACAATCTTTTTTTTTATTTTACTATAAAAATATAAATTAAACGTTCAATTAATGTTAACTATTACGTTAATTTAATTAATTTCACTATGACCCGTCGAGTATCGACGAGGCATACTGCTAATTTTTACTGTTCCTTTTGCTGATTTGTGAATATTGTTCTGTTATGTATAATACTACCTTCGTCCCAAAATGAATGTCCAAAAAATCTCAATTAAAAAGTGGCATGATACAACTAATTTTTGAACTTTAAAGCGTAGCTCACCCAATCACCCAACTAAGCCTATTTTCAGTTAGATATGTGAATAAGAAAATTATATTTTTTTAATCTAACAGCAACAATGGTATGATTTTGTTATCGTTATTGTTTCGTTAGTATTCTGATCAATGGTATAAGTTACTAATTTTCTGTATTCCTGAGTTTATCGTATATAAAATATTTCTTTGTCTTTTTTTTATTCGCTGTAGTAGAAATGGAGAAAGTTGGAAAAAAAAAACAAAAACGTGATATTGAAAAAAACACAAATCGTGATACGTTGACGAGATTGTCTACTCAAAGATCCCCGCTCACTGACATTTCAAACAGTAATTTTTTTAACATTTTGTTATTGTGAACAACATATTTACACTTAGGAGAGTCTTTCAATGGATGATTAATATCAACTTATTGTTCTTATTCATTATATTCAATACTTTATAAAATATTTTTGATTTATATATTTTTTGACATTAACAAATATATTAGGAAATCCTAAAACTCGTCAAATGCTTCCCAAGACTTGCATTACGACTCCTGGTATAAATATATTCTATAATTTTATTTCATTAATATAAAATTTATAAATTCACCTCTTTATAAAGCTAAGCATGTCATAACATGTTCAAGATTATTTTCAACTCCTTCATTCACTCCGATTACACATTTATCTAACAGCAGCAATGGTATGCTTTTTTTATCGTTATTGTTTCGCTTGTATTCTGATCAATGGTATATACAATTCATTTTTTTAAAATTGTAATATTTGTTTGATTATATTTCAGCTAGCAATATATCTGGAGATTCCCTTAAACGTTTGCTTCTTCCTAAAAGTTACATTACTCCTCCTGGTAAAGAAAACGTTTACCTAATTTCACTTACTGATGTAAAGGGTTGCAGCGGAATAATAAAACAGATAGGCAAATAATTGAATCAACAACTATTTGACCCAATTCGAATTGAATCAACAATTGAATTAGGGTTTGAAGAGGTAAACACCAAAAGATGAGAACCTTCACAAGGAATTCAAAGAACTCCAACAAACAAGCTAAAAGCTTCAAGGTAAAAACCTTCAATTGCAAAGCAATTCAATTTAATTTAATTATCAAAACGTATCATAAAGATTACAAAAGACCTAGCAACTATTTATAATAAAGAAAAGAACATTCTAGAACTAAAACCCTAATTGACTTGGAAAAGGAAAATAAAATAATCCTAATTAAAACACTTAAAAATAGGAAACAAACAATCCTAATTAAAACTCTTAAAAATAGGAAACAAAATAAACGTAATCTTCTGAAACCGCAACTAGCACGAGTCGTGCAATTAATCACGAGTCGTTCCAAAGTTAATCATTCGTGGCACGCTTCGTACCAAAAACCCATTCGTGCAGGTCTGCATCACGACTCGTGCCGGAGGTAACGAGTCGTGCCTTGTGCCAAATTCGTCTCTGAATCTTACAGAATACATCATATACCCCCACTTCAAAAAGGATTCGTCCCGAATTCTTGTCCAACATCTGACATCTTCCATGCCAAATAAAGAGGTATTTCGAATAAAGCAAATCTTTTCTCGGCCTTGGAAGAAAGAAGAAAAGGTGTCCATCACATCGGAACAAGTATTTCGAATAAATAGGACAACGAAGCATAAAAATAGGCATGGAAATTTCCTCCAGAAACATTATACTATTTTTCGTATCAATCCCATTATCTCTTGGCTGATCAACCTCCCCATCGTCCACATGATCAATCATAATAAAGTCACCGACAAAAATATCGCCCAATACAAAATTCGATTTAGCGACCAACCAATTACTTCGGATTTCATCATTCACCTTGGACTCAATAGGGGCATGAACGGGGTTTATAATAAGGGAAAGAATATTATTATCACAAACCTGAATGTCCTCGTCCTTTGCACATAGATTTTCAACAATAGACTCCTCTTCAACAGGATCTTCTTGTTGGACAGGAATTTCTTCAACGACAATGCGATTTTCTTCCTCCAGGCGCTTTAATTCAGCCGATATTTTCGTTGTCAATCTTTGGATATCTGCAGTAAAGAAATCGACTTTGCTGGAATAATATTTGGAATCCTCTCTATGTCGTTGATACCTCCTTCGTTCCGCATCTGCTTGAATATGATTTCCAAATTCTGAAACCTCCGAAAAACTTTGCTCATATATATCTGCTTTAAATCGTTCCATGTTCATCAAATCTAGATAATAAAGTTTCTGTTGTTGAGCAAACGTCAGAAAACTATTGAGTATACCCATATATGGGGTTTGACCTCCATTGTTGTTCGCCATCTTCTTCGGATCTTCCTTGGATCGTCCTTCGCTCTGATACCAACTGATGTAAATGGGTTGCAGCGGAATAATAAAACAGATAGGCAAATAATTGAATCAACAACTATTTGACCCAATTCGAATTGAATCAATAATTGAATTAGGGTTTGAAGAGGTAAACACCAAAAGATGAGAACCTTCATAAGAAATTCAAAGAACTCCAACAAACAAGCTAAAAGCTTCAAGGTAAAAACCTTCAATTGCAAAGCAATTCAATTTAATTTAATTATCAAAACGTATCATAAAGATTACAAAAGACCTAGCAACTATTTATAATAAAGAAAAGAACATTCTAGAACTAAAACCCTAATTGACTTGGAAAAGGAAAATAAAACAATCCTAATTAAAACACTTAAAAATAGGAAACAAACAATCCTAATTAAAACTCTTAAAAATAGGAAACAAAATAAACGTAATCTTCTGAAACCGCAACTAGCACGAGTCGTGCAATTAATCACGAGTCGTTTCAAAGTTAATCATTCGTGGCACGCTTCGTACCAAAAACCCACTCGTGCAGGTCTGCATCACGACTCGTGCCGGAGGTAACGAGTCGTGCCTTGTGCCAAATTCGTCTCTGAATCTTACAGAATACATCACTTACATTAATATATTATTTTTTTATTTAAACTAACGTAAAAATTATCACGTCTTTTCAGAATCAAGAATATTTGGAAGTCAATTCATTACAGCGGTTCCACTACTCTCTAACGCCAGTAATGGTATTCTATTTGTGCATCTTACTACATTGTGATTTTTTAATTTAAATATTATATTTACAATTTAATGTTTATATGCAACATTTACAAATAAAAATTTGGTAAATGAAGATAATACGAGCTTGTCATTAAGAAAAGTTGGTAGACCATTCGGTTCTAAGAACGTAGATTGTCATATAAGAAAATCGTATGGACTGAGTAGGAGAAATTCTTCTGTGATACAGTCTCTTAAAACCAATTTACTCTTAAATTTTGCAATCGACCCAAATTAAAGTCAGTCTGCAATTAATAAGTGGAAGCAACAGAAATAACCATTAGTCTCAAATTCAGGTACGTGATCTGTTTAATTTGTTTTTTTACACAAGTTAAATTTTATCAACGTTTGTTAATGTTTGTTTAGTAGACGAAAGTCAAAATTTATCAATCTTTGCTAAGATTCGTCTTAAATTTTATCAGCTATTATTTGATTATTTGACATAAAACATACTGTTATTTTAATATATGTATATAGGTAAGCACGTTGTCGAGGCGGTAATGTTGTCTTGAAAGAATGTTGGTAAGAAGGTGTTGATACCAAGAATGATTATGTCACCTTCTGATACAATAAAATTTTCGATTAGGTTTCAACGAAGATAATTCTCACTGATCGTTTCTTTTGCAATGACGATAAATAAAAGTCAGAGTTAGTCGCTCGCTCATGTTGGCCTTTTTCTTTCAAGATCAGTATTTAGTCATGGACAATTGTATGTTGCTTTTTCTAGAGTAACTACAAGGAAATGACTTAAAGTGCTTATATGTTATAGTCATGAACAGTCAGATGACACAACTACAAATATTGTGTACAAAGAAGTTTTTGACAAGTTGTAATATACTCCCTCCGTCCCAATAGTAGCTTTCCATTTTGCCATTTTGGGTGTCCCGTTAATAGCTTTCACTTTTCTTTTTTGGCAAAGAAATCTTTACTATTCCCTCCACTCATTCTCTCCTACATTATTTTAATACTCACAACACCATTATAATTTACTATTCTCTCCACTCATTCTCTCTCCTATTTTCAAATTACACTCACAACATTTTTTCTTCCTCCCATTTTCTTAATTTGCGTGCTTGGCAAAAAATGGGAAGCAATTGTTGGAACGGAGGGAGTATTACATAAAATTATCTCATTAATTTTTTAAATTATATTTACATTTAACTTTTACCTCAATATTTTATCCCCCGTCGAGACCGACGGGTGTAGTTTAATCAATACTAGATGTGATAAACGATTTGAATGATGAGAAATCGAAAATTATTCTTTATATATACATAATATATACTCCCTCCGTCCCACTATACTTGACACTTCTTTCCATTTTGGGCCGTTCCACTATACTTGACACCTTCCAAAAATAACCAAGTTTTTATATTTTTATATTCACTCTACCCCACCACTCATTCTCTCTCTTCATTTTCTACCACACATTTATTCAACCAACACTACTATTTACCCCACTCATTCTCTCTCTTCATTTTCCACCACACATTTTTTTTATTTTATTCTTTTTTCTTGGTTTTTGAACCCACCCCTTGGATGTCAAGTATAGTGGGACGGAGGGAGTATTTTCTATCTCCCGCTCGACTTATGACTTTGATAAAATTGATAACACTTTGACCAATTATTTTAAATAAAAAATAAAAAATTGTTATTCTATCATGATTAATAATACTCTCAATAATAATTTTAAAATTTTTATTATAATAATTAATTTTTATTTAAATTACTAAATCAAAATTAACTCATTTTAATAAAAAATTTAAGTCGAGCAGGAGGACGGAAGGTGTAAATATTTATTTAAGTAATCATATCATCCAAGTCTGAGTGCCGTCCATTAATAATATGTCCAGTCGGTTAGTTAATCGGACTAGCAAATCGATCGATTTTTAATCGGTTAAAATTGATCAACCGATTTAATCGTAATCGATTTTTTCAAAGTTTGATTTTGATTGGTCTATTTCAAAAATCGTGAACCACTGGTTTTATGTTCGGCTGAGTCATGAGGGTTGCTCGATCGAGCAAGACATTTTCCAATAAGTCTTTACCATTTAACGGTCATGCTCGGCCGAGTTATATGAGTTGCTCGAGGGGGTCATTCTTCAGTGTATTTAACCGGTCATGCCTCATGCTCGGCCGAGTCATATGAGTTGCACGGTCGAGCATAACGCCAAAAATTAAAAAAAAAAGGTATGCTCGATCGAGCAACACCAAAGACTCGACCGAACAGATCCAAATCGGATAAATCGGAGGTTAACCGAAAAACCGTTAAAACCGTATAACCGTCAAACTATAACCGATTTAGCCAATTATCCTATTCGATTTCGATTGATGATTTTCGAGATTGAAAACCGACAGTTTCAACCTGCTAATCGCCGCTTCAACCCAACCGGCCATCTCTAATTAATACTCCCTCCTACTTTACTTTTACACTCACAAAAAAAGAAAGTTTTTATTACTATTTCACCCCCTCATTCTCTCTCCTACTTTACTTTTACACTCACAACATTCTCTTTCCTAACTATTCCTCCCACTCATTCACTCTCCTATTTAATTTTTCATACTCACAACATTTAAATTTTTTCTCTTTTCTACATCACTTTCCTTAATTCTCATTCCGAACTCATTTTGGGACATTTAGATTGGGACGGAGGGAGTATTTAAGTAGCAGTCTTCTTCGCATGTCGGTAAGCGTTAAATTCAAGTCCTCTCTCTCTGTCTCCGATTTAAGAAATCGTTAAGAAAATATTTAAGTTTATAGTTTTTTTTTTTCTTTTTTTTTTTTTTTTTAAGAGTAGTATTATAGTGTTGACGCAAACACATTTTAAGAATTTGAGTACATTCGTTTGGGTAAATTAATAATTAATGATTGTTATTATAACAATCAATACAAAATTGTAAAGACAATAATTATTATTAAAATTTTAAGACATAAGCTCATATCATCACCCAATAATTGAATTATTGAGCAAAAACCCAAGAAAAAAAGTCTTAACCACTTGATATAAGTTACTTAGTGATTAGTTTTTTTTTTTTTTTTTTTTTGAATTTCAATAAAATGATTAATTGATAATAATATTTAATTGAAATTTAATTCTGTTATTATTATTGATCATCAAAAGTCAAATATGTCAGAGAGAGACGGAAAGAGTATTATCAACTTCTTAGTTAAGCTCTGTATAGTAAACTGTAAAAATTGGGCCAAATAAGTAAGGGAGGGCCTGGAAATAACTTGGAATCCTTGGGCCTTGGGCCTAATTGTTAAGACATACCAGTATTTAAGGTACATTTACATATGCATACTATAACGCCCTATTAATCTCCCCTCTTATTGTTTTGAGTCCCTTTGACAATTTAGGCTCCGTTTGTTTAGCGTAAAACATTTTTCGGAAAATGATTTCCGGCAAAATATTTTTCGGAAAATGAAAATGTTTTCCGGAAAATAAGATAAAAATGAAGTTTTCCCCATTTTCTGGTGCGAAACAAACACCGGAAAATGAGAAAAATGTTTTCCGAAAAACATTTTCCCCCAAACAAACGGAGCATTAGGATTGATAACGGGTGAGTTCGAGTTCGAGTCCGAGCCCACTTCTACTTGAAATCTCTAAAACCCGAATCCCTCCCATTTACTCTAAAACTTTTACTCCCTCCGTCCCACCCGAAGCGTCACTTTTTACCCAAAAGCGTCCCACCCGAAGCGTCACTTTTTACCCAAAAGGGTGTCCCGTTTAAAGCGTCACCCTTTCCTAAAAAGAAAATATTTTATTAATATTCTATTACCCATCCACTATTCCCTCCACTAATTCTCTCTCCTCTACACTCACAACACTTTTTAAATTCACTATTTTCTCCACTAATCCTCTCTCCTATTTTCAAATTACACTCACAATATTTTTTCTTCCCACACTTTTTCTTAATTTGCGTGCCACCCCTAAAATGGCGACGCTTCTACCGGGACGGAGGGAGTATATTGTATAAAAGTTAAAAAATAGATTACATCATCAAATGCTACACTTAAATATTATCAATATTTATTAGAATATTATTATAAATTAATTTATATATTGCATTGAACAAAAATTGGTTGATTGGTTAAGATTTTAATGAGTGTGTTGAGGGGGTGCTTAAAACAAAAAAGAGTAGCCCTAGGACCAGCGGGGCATGTCAAATTGAAAATAATTGATGATATGTACTTCCTTGCCATGGCATTGGCATGGGGTAAGTGGTCCAATTAATGTGTCAATATTATGACTAGCAAATAGTCTTATACTCCCTTACTCCCTCCGTCTCAAAATGTTTGTCCCATTTAATTTTTTTGTTGAATTTTGATCACAAATATATGACAATTTAATTATGTTCATGAAATTCTAAAAATTTCTATTGATTCACCTTTAATAATATCATCAACAACAACTTTTAGAATTTCATGAACATGATTAATCTCTCATAAATTTGTGGTTAAAGTTCAACAAAAAAGTCAAATAAAACAAACATTCTAGGACGAGGGAGTATATTTTAATAAATTATTAGTCGTTGATATCGAATCATCTGTGAGAATTACTATCATTGAAAAAAACTGTCTTGTTCCACGATTTCCTAAATCCTATGTACGATTTAAAATTAATATTAATAAAATAAAATTCTAAAAACAAAAAAAAAATGACGTTTTTTAATACACGAATTAAATACTCCCTCCGTCCCAAAATGTTTGTCCCATTTGACTTTTTTGTTGAACTTTGACCACAAATTTATGAGTGATTAATCATGTTCATGAAATTCTAAAAGTTGTGGTTGATAATATTATTAATGGTGAATCAATAGAAATTTTAGAATTTCATGAACATAATTAAATTGTCATATATTTGTGGTCAAAGTTCAACAAAAAAGTCAAATGAAACAAACATTTTGAAATGGAGGAAGTACTTATTAACATGAAACCATAAGATGACTTTTCATAGTAGTCAGTAGCTCATCAATTTTTTTAAAAGTTTTTCTTATATTCATTTTGGGATAGGGATAATAATTTTTTAGGAAAAATTACAAATATAGGGATTCAAAGTTTGGGGGTGTTTGTATTGCAGGATCCAACGTGTCATTTTTGGCGATTAAATGTCTAAACTTACTATTACTAAAAATTGGCAGTTAATAATTTTTGACGAAATTGTTAGAAATTGTCGTTTAATCAGACCCTTATTTGTTATAAATCGATTGTTTCATACCATTATTTGCTAGAGTAGGTCTGTTGAGAAACGCGTTTCTCCATAACTATGGAGAAACGTGTTTTTAATAGCCAGAAGCTATGCGTTTGATAACCAGAAGAAAATTTCTGGATATCAGTCTCAAAGGGTTCTGGATATTCAGAAGCTTTGGAACGGATATCCAGAAGCCTTTGGGCGGATATCCAGAAAAAATAGATTTGAAGTCAAATCCAAGGCCAAGACCAGAAATTGCTTATTGAAGGTTTCTGGATATCCAGAAACCTTCAAATGTATATCCAGAAACCATCAAATGAATATCCAGAAACATTTTGAAAGTTTCTGGATATTCATTTTGAAGGTTTCTGGATATCCAGAAACCTTCAAATGTATATCCAGAAACCATCAAATGAATATCCAGAAACATTTGAAAGTTTCTGGATATCATTTTGAAGGTTTCTGGATATCACTTTCATAAGCTTCTGGATATCCAGAAGCCTTGGCCTGCATTGTCGCGCGACAAGTCGGGCCCCGTTTCTCCATAAGTTACGGAGAAACGCGTTTCTCCCCAGATTTTGTGTATTTGCTAATAGTTGATAACTTTAAATCCTAAAATGCCATTATTTGACATCGATTTCTAATGATTTCGTCAAAAAATCCTACTGCTAATTTTTGGTAAGTTTGAACCATTAATCACCAAAAATAGAACATCGTACTCTATGGTGCAAACACCACGTATACATTGTACCCTTAATTATCATTTACCCTTCTTTTTAAGGAATTTTAGGATGCAGATAAAAATTCTAAAAATTCTTAACCCTGCAACAAAAAATGTCCTTTAAATTTAGTGGAGGGAGCATATGATTGTACCTTGTTTATCAAGTTTCAAGTAGGGGACCTTTGCCCCACTTTTCTTTTTACACTTTCATGTCTATTTTTCAGTGTTCTAAAAGACCATGTCTAAGGGCGTTTAGTCCCCGCCTAGGCGCTAGGCCCCTTTCCAACGCCTAGTTCTAAGCCCCGCCTAGGTTCCGACTAATCTCGACTAGTCTCCGCCTAGGCGCTAAGCCCAGCTCCGTCGCCTAGCATCTGCCTAGCACTTTTTAAAACCTTGCTATTTTTCACACTAGATTGACTCCCGTGCGATGCACGGGGCATTACTATATATTCAAAAGACAAAAAGTTGAACTAAAATAAAACAAAAAATAAATTCGTTTATACATTATGAAATACTTTATTAAAGACTACATTGTCAGTACATAAAAATTAGAAAACAATAAAATAGGAATAAAAAAAAATAATAAGGAATACGCATTTCTCTATATACAATTTTGTAATATTTTATCATTTAAAAAAGTAAATAAAACACACGAACATGTTTATCACATACGAAATAAGGTATTGAAATTAGTAAAAAAAAATTGAAGATTGAAAATCTAGTTAAAAAAAGGTGATATTTTATTTCTTTTTAATAAATTTAATAAAGAGAAATTTTTAAATAAACGCACCATTGTCGGCGCGTGAAGTACACGCGCCAGAGAAATGTCGAAATTGCCCTTCTTTTTAAAATTTATTAATATTTTATTTACTATGCTTCAAAGATTTTTTATTTAAAATTAAATAAATTGTTTGATATATCGAACTAAAATAAACACAATAACCATATTATCCCATCTCACTTATTAAATACTAGAAACCAAAATCCACATTCATCACAATCCCCTATATATAAAAATTATTATTATATTAAATAACCATATTTACTTTATAAATACACAATTGTTTCGTTTATAAAAATTCAACACCATTCCAACTCATCATCCTACTCCCCACCACTTTTATTTTATTTTATATTCTTTATTTTTATGATCTGTAAAATTATTATTATTATTATTATTATTATTATTATTATTATTATTATTATTATCATTTATAATTAAAAATAAATACTTCACACTTATTTAATTTTTACTAAAAAGATATTGAAAAAAAATGAAAATTAACAAAAGATAATTAATAAATTTATATTTAAAAAAGAGGATATTTTTCTCTATGTTCAAATCAAATGAAAGAAGTATCTATTTAAAGAGAAACAAAAATTACGAATTTTGATGTTAAAAAAAGTTAAAAAAAATTATTTATTATAAAATAATTGAGGGTTAAGAAAGCGGATGTAAAAAAAATCGATAATTCCGCAAGCCAATCAAATGGCGACACGTGTCAAAATTCCTAAAAAAAAACCCCTGCATAAACGAACCGTTGTCAGCGCGTGAAGTACACGCGCCAGATAAATGTCAAAATTGCCCTTCTTTTTAAAATTTATTAATACTTTATTTACTATGCTTCAAATATTTTTTTTTTAAAAAATTAAATAAATTGTTTGATATATCGAACTAAAATAAACGCAATAAGCATATCATCCCATCTCACTTACTCCCTCCTTCCCGGTAGAAGCGTCGCCATTTTAGGGGTGGCACGCAAATTAAGGAAAAGTGTGGAAAGAAAAAATGTTGTGAGTGTAATTTAAAAATAGGAGAGAGAATTAGTGGAGGAAATAGTGAATTTAAAAAGTGTTGTGAGTGTAGAGGAGAGAGAATTAGTGGAGGGAATAGTGGATGGGTAATAGAATATTAATAAAATATTTCCTTTTTAGGAAAGGGTGACGCTTTAAACGGGACACCCTTTTGGATAAAAAGTGACGCTTCGGGTGGGACGGAGGGAGTATTAAATAGAAACCAAAACCCACATTCTTCACAATCCCCCATATATATATATATATATAATTATAAATTATTATTATATTAAATAACCATATACTCCCTCCGTCCCGCTAGTAACCGCACTGTTACTATTTGCGCGGAAATTAAGGAAAAAAATAATGATATAAATGTTGTGAGTGTAAAAGTAAAATAGGAGAGAGAATGAGTGGAAGGAATAGTAAATTATAATGGTGTTGTGAGTATTAAAATAATGTAGGAGAGAGAATGAGTGGAGGGAATAGTAAAGATTCTTTGCCATTTTAGGAAGTGTGCGGTTTGTAATGGGACGCCCAAAATAGAAAGTTTGCGATTTGTAGCGGGACAGAGGGAGTATACTTTATAAATACACAATTGTTTTGTTTATAAAAATTCAACACCATTCCAACTCATCTCCTATTCCCCACCACATTATTTTATTTTATATTCTTTATTTTTATGATCAGTAAAATTATTATTATTATTATTATTATCATTTATAATTAAAAATAAATACTTCATACTTATTTCATTTTTACTAAAAAGATATTGAAAATAAATGAAAATTAACAAAAGATAATTAAGAAATTTATAATTAAAAAAGAGGATTTTTTTTCCTCTGTCCAAATAAAATGAAAGAAGTATCTATTTAAAGATAAATTTTTTTTATGAATTATGGTGTTAAAAAAAGTTAAAAAAAATTAATTTATTATAAAATAATCGAGGGTAAAGCGGATGAAAAAAAAAACAAAAATTCAGCCAGCCAATCAAAGGGCGACACATGTCAAAATTTCAAAAAAAAAAAAACCCTGCATAAACGCACCGTTGTCGGCGCGTGAAGTACACGCGCCAGAGGAATGTCGAAATTGCCCTTCCAATGACGGACGACATGTGTCCAATGTTTACAAAAAAAAAAAAAGACCCTAATGCATTCACGCGCCTATTTAGGCCCGTGTAATTTACGGCTATCATAATTTTAATCAATAAAAAAAGAAGAAACAAAATAAATCATTTACTATCCATTTTATTTGGGTAATTGTTCATAAAAGTAATGTATTTCCTTTCACAAAAATTGAGATTATAACTCATTTAGTTACTTGATATTTTTTTCTAAAATGCCCTTCACTGAACGGGAGACGTGTCCAATTTTTTAAAAAAAAGATATAAAAAAATCACCTAGTACAGATGCGCCTCTCCAGGCGCGTGTACGGCACGCGCCTGAATAAAGACAATTTAAAAAAAATATAGTCTCTATTTAAAGAGAATTTTTTTTTATGAGTTTTGGTGTGAAAACAATTTTTTTTAAAAATTAGTCTCTATTTAAAGAGAATTTTTTTATGAATTTTGGTGTAAAAACAATTTTTTTTAAAAAAATAATTTATTTTAAAATAATTTAGGTAAAAAAAATGGGTGAAAAATAAAAAATCGAAATTCAACCAGCTAATAAGAGGCCGCCAAGTGTCCAAACCAAAAAAAAAAACAAAAAAACTTTAGCTGCTTTCACGGTCTTCACGCGGCATTGTCGGCGCGTGTCGCGCACGCGCCATGGAATTGTCCAAAACGCCCTTCACCTAAATGACGACACGTGTCCAAAATTTAAAAAATAAATAAATTAACCCCCAATCACAGCTTGCCACGAGTAATTTCAGCCATTTTTTTTTCAATTCTGCCATGGCGTGAAAAGACCAAAATGCCCCTCAAACCCTCTTTTATTACCACAACCTTGTTATTATATATAGATAGATTATTATTTTCATTTATAAGTAAAAATAAATAATTCACACTTAATAAAAATAAATTTATATTTTAAAAAGAGGATTTTTTTTCATTGTACAAATCAAATGAAAAAGTCTCTATTTAAAGAGAAAAAAAATTAACACCATCCCAACTAATTATCCTATACCCCACCACATTTACTTTATTTTAGATTTTTTTATTTTTATGATTAGTAAAATTATTATTATTATTATTATTATTATTATTATTATTATTATTATTATTATTATTATTATTTTCAATTATAATTAAAAATAAATAATTCACACTTAATAAAAATAAATTTATATTTAAAAAAGAATAATTTTTTTTATTGTCCAAATCAAATGAAAAAGTCTCTATTTAAAGAGAAAAAAAATTATGAATTTCGGTGTAAAAAAATATTTAAAAAAAGAGGATTTTTTTTATTATCATTTATAATTAAAAAAATTACTTCACACTTAATTAATTTTAACTAAAAAGAAATTAAAAAATTAGTAAAGGATAATTAACAAATTTATATTTAAAAAAGAGGATTTTATTTTTGTGTCCAAATCAAATGAAAGAAATCTCTATTTAAAGAGAAAAAAAATTTATGAATTTTGGTGTAAAAAAAAAATTAAAAAAATTATTTTAATATATAATAATTGAGGTCAAAGAAATGGGATAATTTTTTTTTTCGAAAACCGTCCATCCAATCAGGTGATGACATTTGTCAAAACCCCAAAAAAAAAAACAACAAAAAAGAAAAAGTTGATTATACGCCCCATTGTCGGCGATTGTTTACACGCGCCAGATAATTGACTCAAATGCCCCTCCCCAGGTAAGCGACACGTGTCCGACCTGAATTAAAAAAAAAAAATTTGGCCAATAACACGCTGCCACGTTGCATTTTAGCCTTGCTAATTGCATTATTGCCACCGTGTGAAAAGACGAAAATACCCCTCAATGGCAAAAAATTTACCAAAACCTTGTTATTATATATAGATAGATTTGGTTTGATATACGTACACCCTTTTAGATTTATTTCCTGATTGTTAGTAGATGTCTTGTTTATTTTAATTTTATTTTATTTTCACCCAAATTGTCACACACAACAATATTTCTATGACAAAATATGTATTTAATGTAAATATTGACATTCGACTGTATAACATTTCACATATCGCCTGTTTAATTAGAGGTTGGGTGAAAAAATATGGTGATCTTTGACCCTTTACAGATGTTATATACTGCATTCTTTCCAAAATAACTGTCGTTATTTGGATTTTTACAGATTTTAAGAAAAGCAATTATTACTATGATTTAATGGAAAAACTACTAATTTTGCTCATATTAATTGTTTCTTTCTCCTACAATATTTCAGTCAATAAAACGATTAATGAATTGTTTCATGTTTGAATGCAAGGGTAAAAGTGGAAGTTTAATGCTTTTTTTTTTAACTCAAAAGTAACAATTATTAATTTATACTCAAAGTGACAATTATTTTGGATAAGAAAATATAATTAATTTATATGACTTTATATCATTAAATATTAAGACTGCTAGACGATTTAGTTGGTTCTAGCTTGTCTTCCAAGTTTTTTGGCTCGTGGACCTCAGCCTTAATTCTTTGATCACTTTAGTTTTTTCTGTGACAAAAACTTGGGTGAGAACAGCATGACCCGTCTCATCCATGAGACGGGTTGGTTCCATACCCAGTCAGCAGGCGGGCCAGGGAAATTGGCCGGGGGGGGCAAGATTACACGGGGGTCGGGGGCAGCGTCCCCGAAAAAAAATTTCGGGTCGGACAAGTAAAAAATGGGTCGGATCCATGAAATACAATGTATTTTAGTTAACAAAAATGATAAAAGTAAATAATTCAAAGAACAATTGAAATAATGTTGAAGTATTTAACGCAAACAATTTATTAAAATATATTACTCGTACAAAAAAGAAATTCAAATTTGCTAATTAAACTTGGGATAATAGGAAGAAAGACCAAAAACAAAAAAAAATGGGAAAAGCCTAACGAATTAATTAAGATTGAAAAAATGTGAGGAAATTAAGAGAAAGAATAGCAAAGATGTAAGACAAATAAAATTAATTGAAAATGTAGGTAGCAAGATTCGAACATGGATTTGAAAGGAAACACCAAAGGCTTTAACTTCACCCTTCTACCGCTGAACCACACCACTCACTGGTGTTAATCTTGAAGTTAATTATATATATACATATATAACAAAAATATGGTGGGGGCAAAAAAAAATTTCCACTTTGCATTTCCGCCGGCCGGGGGCGAGTGCCCGCCCGCCACTGGATCCGCCCCTGACCCGCCCAACAAAGCCAACCCACGCCTCCGCCCAAGCTTTTTGCATATGGGCGGTCGCCCAAGTTGGAATCAGCGGCCGCCCAAGCTGGAATCAGCCCACATTTGTCTTGGCCCAATCCTTCAGCCAACATAAAGTAATAGTTTGTATACATTAAAGTAATAGTTTGTATACATTAAAGTAATACATATATACAGAAAAGTAATAATGTTTTTTCCTATGTTTTCTTTGTTTTGCAAAACTAATACTTATTATAACTAAAATGTAACAAACGTGTTATTTATATATAATAGTATTTGTACATAATTGTAACACATATGTATAGGTATCTATATGTTTTCATGTAAAAGTATTACATTATCTATAGAAATATGTTACAATTTCATCTACCAAAGTGGTACATTTACTTGTATAAACTATTACATTCATATACATAAGTTATTACATTTCAAAAATAATACATATAGTTTGTATTACATTTGAAAAAAATGGGTAAAAATGAGCTTTTATTTTTTTAAAAACAGGTATTACGTTTACTTATGACCAATGTTACTTTATATGTATACAGTCATTACATTAAGAGATGGTAACTATTACTTTTGCTCTGAAAAAAATAATATAAAAAAAAAATTAAAAAAAAAAAATTGGCCTATAAAAGGCTGTCACGTGGCGGGTCATGCCCCATGGGTCATGGGTCGACCCGTCTCATGCATGAGACGGATCCCATGTTCTCACAGGAGACCGGCTCTTTTTCTTTTTCTGTTCTAAATCCATGCTTTCTCACTTTATTTCCTATTTTATAGGAGTACTAGCCTAAGCCCGTGCCCAAGGTCACGTTTTTTGGTTTTTTTTTTTTTTTTTTTTTTTTAATTTTTTTTTTTAAACTTAAAAAAAAAAATTCTTTTTTTTTAAGGGCAAAATGGAAAAGGGATAAAATAGTGAGGACAAAATGGTAAAACACCCACTTGATACTGTAGAGAGTACTCCTCCATTTTGAAATTCAAATTGAATGAAGAGAGAGAGAGAGAAAGAGAAAGCGTGGGTATGTGTGTGTTTAAAAAAAAAAAATTTTTTTTTAAAGGAAGGGCAAAATGGGAAAGTGATAAAATAATGGGGGCAAATGGTAAAGTTCGCGGATAAAACTATTCATTGAACAGTGCCCACTGCTTTGATTTATACTATAGATATTTCACTCACATAGTGTTTTTTGTTAAAATAATAATAAAAAAATTCCTTCCGTCCCTAAATAAATGACAATTTTTTTATTTAAGAATTATTCTGAAAATGTTGATTTTTAGTAGAAAAAATGCATAAATATTCTTGATATTTACCTTCAAAATTTTAATTTTGCAAATATTTATTGAACTTTGAATTTTTTGATAAAAATCATTTAGCGACAAAAATTTTTAAAGAAAAAGTTTCAAAAGATGACAAAAAAAGTCAATCGATTTCGGATGAAGGGAGTAATTTAAAAATTACTCCACAATACAAGTATTATTGTGCAAAAAGAATAATATTCTTCTTCTGACTATTATTATATATTCCCTCGATCTGTATTGATTATTGGATTAGCTAGATCTCATTTATATAATAGACAATAACTACTCCATCCTTTCCGTTCGAAAAGACACAAAATAAGATTTACACGAGAAGTAAGAAAAATATGCCAAAAACTTATAAAAAACGCGTTTTTTGTTAACTTAACAAAAAAACGTGTTTTACCTTTACCTTCTCTCTCTATCCGGAATACGCAAATACCTTCTCTCTCTATCCGGAAAGGAGCCTGCGTCTTCTTCTTCTCCGAGCCCAATCTCCATTGCCGGACCAAATCCCTCAACCAAGCCTCAGCAAATCTTCCTACGCCATCTCCGCCGCCCTCAATGCACCTACGTAACCTCCAATCGCCCATCACCATTCTCCTTCTCCGACCCAAATCCCTCTCTCCCAAAGAACGATCATCGCAATCGACGACGAAGACGGCCCAACCCTCGTAATTGGCCGGGTAAGGTGTCGAAGCCATTGAAGGAGTTGTGCGATTGATTGATTGATTGGTTATGGGTGAATTAAGAACAATTGGCAGAAAATCTAAACAATTCGTATGAGATTTGTGTGAGGCGAGTTGTGCGATTGATTGATTGGTTATGGTTTGGGCCGGAGATATCATTATATTTCATTGAATGAACAGGGGAATTGATGAACGAGCTCACCTTCGAATAACTTCGACGGGGATGGAGATCTTTCTTTTTTCAGCGTTTGTTTTTTTGAGTCCCAGTTATAGCGTAAACTAATGCCAGTTTTTGTTTTTTTGAGTGCCAGTTTATTTATTTAGGAGTGCCAGGGCGAAGTGGTTGTTTGGAGATTTGATGTGCCAGTTCTTGTGTATATTAATGCCAGTTTTTGTTTTTTTGAGTGCCAGTTCATGTTTTTTGGAATGCCAGTCCATGTTTTTTTGAATGTCAGCAAAAATGTTTACCAGTGTTTTTTAGTGCCAGTCTATGTGTATTTGAGTGCCAGTTTACGTGATTTTGAATGCCAGTCCATGTTTTTTTGAATGCCAGTGCTTGTGTTTTTGAGAGCCAGCAAAAATATTAATGTAACAGAGTGCCAGTGTTAGTGTAACAGAGTGCCAGTGTGAAGAGTGCCAGTTCATGTATATAAAAGTGCCCGTATAAAAGTGCCAGTGCCAGTTTAACAGTGCCAGTGCCGCGCTTACACCGGCACTTTGTTAAATTGGTACCGACACTTTTTTCACCGGCATTTGTGATACATGGATCGGCACTTTATCACACTGGCACTGTTAAATGCATTAATCGGCATAAACGGGAAACCAGTAATTACAAAAATGCCACCGTTTATTTTGAACATGGTTGCCAGTATTTACAAAATTGCCACCGCTTAATTTGAAAACACGTTTTTTCATATCTTAAGAAAAAACTAGTTTTTCATAAGACCAACTCGAAAAATATATAGTAAAGTAAGCGTTATGAATATGAAAAGGAGGTAGAAAAGAGAAAGTTGGGTAGAAAATAGTAAGTGGATAGTTATTGTGTGTATAAAAAGTAGGTCCCATAAATAAGAAATTAAGGATTAAAAAATTTTCATTTTAAGATTTTGTCTTCTTAAATAAGATATTAAAAAGAGGATTTTGTACATTTTCAAATGAGACTGAGGGAGGCAGGGAGTGTATTGTAATCTTGGGAATTCTTTGGATTAGATCTAGCGCTTTAAAGACTTAACATATTCCCCTAATTAATCCTACTTTCATAAAGTTTAAAGCATTGTTTTTCAATTAAAAAGATAAAAAGAAAAAGAAGATGTGAAATTCTCCAGAACAGTATAGGCTTGCTTTTTTTTTTTTTTTTTTTTTTTTTTTTATTATATATATATATATATATATATATATATATATATATATATATATACACTCCCTCCGTTCGCCTAGTAAGTTCACACTTACTGTTTACACGTTAATTAAGGAGGGAGTATTATATTGAAAGTGTTGTGAGTGTGAAAATAAAATAGGAGAGAGAATGAGT
The DNA here is from genome assembly GCA_022495995.1 of Adenophora triphylla var. japonica. Taxonomy (NCBI): domain Eukaryota; kingdom Viridiplantae; phylum Streptophyta; class Magnoliopsida; order Asterales; family Campanulaceae; genus Adenophora; species Adenophora triphylla. The sequence continues at coordinate 144,973 of JAFEMH010002490.1, read as the reverse complement.
GGAGGGAATAGTAAATTATAATGGTTTGTGAGTATTAAAATAATGTAGGAGAGAGAATGAGTGGAGAGAATAGTGATTTAAGGTTTCCTTTTTAGGAAAGAAACAAAGTGTGAACTTTGTAAACGGACGCCCAAAATAGAAAGTGTGAACTTTGTAAGCGGACGGAGGGAGTATATATATATATATTTTTTTTTTAAAGTTAAGTCCATAAATGAGACTGGTTCCATCCTAACGAATTTTCACTGTTTATGGTTGGGTCATGATGATGCAATATTTTGTAGTTTATGTTTTTATAATTCCATGTCCCTCTATCACACGTTAATAAAGTTAAATCTTCAGAACTTTTATGTTTTTTATTATCAAAATTATATTTGTAAAATATTGATAACTTAATTATTGAATATGAACCTTTTAAATACAATATTTTCAACACAAAATACTTCCTCCTTCCCATAATATATATTGCAATTTTTTCCTGTCTCAAAATAAATGTTGTATAACTAAACAAAGAATAGTTTAAGTGTAATTTTTTTAACAATTAATATACAAACAAATAAAATCATATATATTTATTTTTTACAAATTTTGACAAATTAAATGCAATATTTATTATGAAATTGCACCAATAGCCAACTATTAATTATTAAAATGAGATGGAGGTAGCTTTATTTCCAGAGTCTCAATCTCCAGCACCAAAAAGAAACTTAAAACAAAAAGGTTACAAGTGCATAACAATCATTTCTTAGCCATGGAAAAAGCTTTATCAAAATCTGAACAAAGACAAACATGGTATTCTATTCCCCCTTTACCCTTTGTTAAAGATAGGTTGCCACATAACACATTCCATTCTCTCTCTCTCTCTCTCTCTCTCTCTCTCATTTTAGGTTTTTTTTTTTTTTTTTTTTTTTTTTTTTTTTGTAATGAGTTTGAAATGATAAAAAAAATCCTGCAATATAAGTATCACATTTTGATTTGTCACTTTTTTTTTTAGAATTGTGATGTACTCCTTTCTTCCCGTTACAAATCACACACTTTCCTTATTAGGCGTCCCGCTACAAATCACACACTTTCTAAAATGACAAATAATCTTTACTATTCTCTTCACTCATTCTTTCTCCTACATTATTTTAATACTCGCAACACCATTATAGTTACTATTTCCTCCACTCATTCTCTCTCCTATTTTACTTTTACACTCACAACATTTATACCATTTTTTTTAATTGACGCATAAACAGTAACTGCTTATTTGTAACGGGGCGGAGGGAGTACTTATTTGTGTATTATTATTTAAATCGTGGTAATATATATTTTTTTAATTTGAAAACACAACAATTATTTAAAATAAAACCAAATGATATTTACTATGATATGAAGCAGTGAAAGTAATTGTTGACATTAGATAAATATTGTCAACAGTTTTGATACGAGCACAAAAAGGGATTCAGAGCGCCTACATTTTCACCACGGATTGGCAATCAGTTTTGGTATTCTATTTATTTTATACTCCATTGTAATAAAAATAAGACTTACTTTTACACTTTTTAATCGGAGGACATAGTACATGTACCGTAAAATATACTCCCTCCGTGTCGGGTGAATGGAGACTTATTTCTTTTTTGGATCGTCTCACGTGATTAGAGACTGCCCAAAATGGAAAGAATGTTGTGAGTGTAATAGTAAAATAGGAGAGAAAATGAGTGAAGGGAATAGTAAATTATAATGGTGTTGTGAGTATTAAAATAATGTAGGAGAGAGAATGAGTTGAGGAAATAGTAAAGATTTATTCCTTTTTCTTAGTTATTGTGCCCAATTTTTTTTGGTGTTTTTGGTGTTCATTGACCCGACACGGAGGGAGTAATTAATATACTCCCTCCGTCCCAACATTTTATAGACTTTTAATTTTTCATGAGAATTAAGGAGGAAGTATTATATTGAAAGTGTTGTGAGTGTGAAAATAAAATAGGAGAGAGAATGAGTGAAGAAAATAGTAAATTATAATGGTGATGTGAGTATTAAAATAATGTAGGAGAGAGAATGAGTGGAGGGAATAGTAAAGATTTCTTTTCATTTTAGGAAGTTATATATTATTGTGGAACGCTCAAAAAGAAAAATTTATATATTATCATGGGACGGAGGGAGTATGTACCATAAAATTTCAACTGCTTTACTTTACTTTACTTTAATTCTGGGGGGTGGGGGTGGGGGTGGGGGTGGGGGGTGGGGGGTGAGTGTGTGTGTGTGTGTGTGTGTGTGTGTGTGGCCGAATCCCACACACAACACAATGAACTTGAAGGAGGGACCATAAATTCATTTAACCTTGTGTATAGTATACGGATCAATTGCATTACATGGATGATTCTTACTTCACACTCACTCATGCACATGTGATATTTGTCATACAACTTTAATTAAACTCATAAATAAGCTGAAAGTTAAATGAAAAATAATAAAGCCACTTTGACCAACTTTGCATACTCCCTCCGACCCAATAAGTGCTTCATCCTTTTGGGTGGGCACGCAAATTATGGAAATGGGAGGAAAAAAAAATGTTGTGAGTGTAATTTTTAAATAGGAGAGAGAATTAGTGGAGGAAATAGTAAATTATAATTGTATTGTGAGTATTAAAATAATGTAGGAGAGAGAATGAGTGGAGAAAATAGTAAAGATTCTTTGTCAAAAAAGGAAAGATGAAGCTTCTAACGGGACGCCCTTTTGGGTAATTAGTGAAACTTTTATTGAGACGGAGGGAGTATTTCTTTTAGCAAATGTTTCATTTCACCATATCATATGCTAATGTCATACTCATTGCATGTCATAATAATAACATAATAATAAGTGTCTTATTTGGTCTATCCAAAAATAAAAATTGTATTTTTAAAAAGAAATTAATATTAATACAATTTTAGTGTGATACAAATAGTAATGTATAAATAAATAAATTACTATATTATTTAGAAAATTAACGACTTAAAATAAAATTATGACATTCGTTATGAAAGGGAGAATGCTTTCTTTTCAACCTCCTCTAATTTTCATTAATTGAGCTTAATCTGGATAATGCAATCGGGTTGTACATATATAAGGGCTTGTCTGGTGCACAGTTTTATAAACGGAGCTTTTTTAAAACGGAGCTTTTTTTTGCCGCTATAATTTTGAGCGGCCAAAATATTTCCAACTTTTTAAAATTCAACCGTCTAAAACTCTTGACTAACACGCTTAATAAAAAAAAGCTAAATTTTTTTATCTCCGTTTTAATAAAAACGTTCGACAAGACGGGGCCTAAGACTCTTCGGCTCGTACCAAATTTTGCGTTTAAGGATTAGGAAGTTCATTAAACATATTTTAGACATTTTTCTGATCAATGCATCTCACCCCTTTATTGATCAACCATCGCAATCTCGGTCATTAGCAGATTGACTTTTGTTTTGTACAATCAGATTGCACAGTTTTCAAATTTTTGATCTTGTGTGGATTTATAAAAAATTAGGGAGAATGGCCCGTAAGCTATAAAAAAGTATTCTAATGCCCCATAAGTTAATTCTCATGTTGCATTATTCTGTTTTGATACTAAATCGAATGATAGTGTATAATACTGAATAGCTGAATATAATATTACATGGATGGTGGCAAATGACGATTAATTTTCGAGTGGCGGCAGGTGGGGTTGGCGACGATGGGCGGCGATGACTGCCGGCAGGCGACAATGATGGAGGCATGCAGTTGTATCGATGATGCTGTATCATAATTTTTAATTGTTGCATATTGAATGCAGTATAATAGTATATTACTCCCTCCGTCCCACACGAAGGTTTCTTGGTGTGGATTTCACGCCTCTTAAAAAAAAAATTGAAAGTGGATAGAAGATTAGAGGAGAGAGAATGTAAAAATTATTTGTGGGGTAGGGAATAGTAGTTAATGATTATTTTTTTTGAAAGTGGGTAGAAGATTAGATTATAAGGGTATAAATATATTCAAAACTTGCCATTTATGGAAGGGAACTTTGAACTGGAACGGATCAAAAAGGAAAGTAGGAACCTTGAAGTGGAACGGAGGGAGTAATTCATAAAAACTTGTGAACATTTAATTTAATAAAGAATTTGAGGGGAAGTGACGAATACTAAAAAAAAAAAGAACTTATTATGTGTCAAATTTCCTAAAAAATAAAACATAATTTTGAATGCGAAATCCAACCTCCCTATAATTTAATAAGGCAATAAATGGCACTATTTGAAGGATACAATATAATTTATAATTTAATTTTAATTTTTTTTAATTTTTTTTTGGGCAATATGGCTCGCGCGGTATTTACATGAAATTGGAGTGGTAAATTAAAAAATTATTCTTATCTTCTTGCATCTAACGAAATTTTGACAACATTTTTACTGGTCAAACTAAAGGTTGACTTTTTCTTGAAGCCTTGAACTCCACCTCTACCTATCTGCCGGTCTAATTGTAGTCCCCAAAGAAATGGTTTTCCGGCCATAATTCGCCATTAACCGACTCAAGCTCTGTTTCCGGTAGCTTTCCCGACAATGTATAGAAAAACCCATCAATATGATGACTGAGGTCAAAGAAAAGATCAGGCAAATCCATAAAGAAATCGTCACCGTTATTACTTCCGACCTCAGGTGAACAAGGAAGTGAAAGCTCGGCTTGGCTAATCAGCTCAGCCACAGCTTCAGCTTCGGAATCATGGCTTGATGATGTTGAGATGATATTATTGGCTAGGGAAGCTGCTTCGGCTGCAGCAGCTTGGATATCCTTGGGAGACTTAGAAGCCGGCTTGGGAAGTAACTGAGCCAGCTCGGGGAAATTAAGGACAGCTGAGTCACCCTTGATGGCAATGGCGGCTACATCGTGTGCACGAGCCGCCATTTCCGGTGTCTCGAAAGTACCGAGCCAAATTCTTGATTTCTTCCTCGGCTCACGGATTTCTGACACCCATTTGCCCCAGCTTCGCTTTCGAACACCTCGATAAATCGGGTGCTTCCCCTCATCATTATCAATCTTCTTGGTTATATCTTTACTAGCTCTTTTATTGCATTTTTTCTTGGTGGTGGAGGTGGAGGAGGAGGTGGTGGTGGAGGAGGAAGGAGATGTGGCTATATTTTCATCCATGAGTGTTTGTTAGTGTTTAATGGTGGTGGTTAAGGGTTGGGGGGTGTGGGGGGAGGTATTGAATAGCTATCTAAGGTGAGGGCATGTGGGGAGTTAGAGTAGGAAGGAGGGCTTCTTATAATTCTCTTACACAAAATTGGAATAAAGTGAAGGTGTGACATGTTATTTAAAGAATGGGGGCTAACAATATTGAAAGGTATGTTTATTTTGTTACTACCTAACCTAATTGTTGTCTCATCACTTGCTAATTTGGCTTATTGGTTAAGATTTTAATAATAGTGTTAGTATAAAGTGAAGCTGTAACATGAAATTGATGAGTCAGTTTGATGAGTCCTCACATTTAGTTGGCTAAATTAGGAAAAAAAATCATTACAACAAAAATGTACAATTCATTTTTATAATTTTGTAAGATTTAATTTTAATATTTTTCGATCAAGATGATTATATATATTTCCTTCGTATCATTTTATAAGTTCACCATTTGGTTTAGATACACAAATTAAGAAAAATATGAAAAAGGTGATGCATTGTGAACGTAAATGGTTGGATATAGGAGAAAATGAAATAAATGAGTTATTGTTGTGAGTATGACAACTAAAACTCATTTTTATTTTAGGAAAAAGTGAACATTTGAATGAGATAGTCATTTGGGAAAATAAGTGAATTTATAATTGGAAAGGAAGGTATATATATATATATATATATATATATATATATATATATATATATATATATTCTCCGTCCCTTAAAAGATTTCACTTTTGCTATTTTGAATTTCTCATATAAGATTTTACTTTTCTAAAATGGTAAAAAATCTTTAATATTCCTCCCACTTATTCTTTTTTATACTTTACTTTTATACTAACAACACCAATCACCTTAATATTCTCTACCCCACCTTGTCTCTTCTACCTAAGTTTTCATAATAACAACACTTACACCACTTACATATTTTCTTAATTTTCGTTCAAAATTCATTTGTGAAATTTTATATGAGACGAAGTATACTTCCCCCGGCCTTCACTCATTATCTCTATTTTTATTATAATAGTATTTCTTAATTTTTATATTGGGAGAATTTTTTTTTAAAATCAATTGGGACGGAGGGAGTATATATATATATATATATATTCCTTAAATTCTAATGAATATGAAAATTTGGGTGCCTGCAAGCTCTATGGACAGTAAGTACTCTTTGTCACTTTCATTGGACATGTTCAAAACTTTTAGGTTTAATTTGGAAGATTCTAATCATAATTAATTAATTTACTAATGGTCTTTGTTTCTTCAGCTAACTCAACTATGAACTTTCATTCCTTGTCCCCGAACATGTCCTTTTTCTTTTTAATCTATTTTTATAATTTTCAATTTATTAATAAAAGTAACAAGAGTTAAACCCTAGTCAATCCAAGAATATACTCTCTCTCTCTCTCTCTTCCGTCCATAACAAGTGATCGATACGCTTCGTTCGTTTGTTTGGGAAAAATATTTTTCAAAATCTAGTGTTTGGTAAGCAACGAAAAATGTAGAAAATATTTTTTAAAAATGTTTTTCACATTTTTCTAATTAAAATGACTTACGAATCTTTTCTAAATAAAATATTTTTCAAAAAATGGTAACACACACAACTAACTTTTCATAAACCCCCACGTTATCTAACCCACAACAACCATCCATACCCCATCCCTTCATAAAAAAAATATTTCTTACAATTCTCCCCCTCACCACCACCCCAACCCCAACCCCAACCCCAAACACCTGTTGGGTCAAAAAAAAAAAAATTTAATCTTAATTGTTTTTTAACAACTCTTCACTCTCACCACCACCACCTTAAGGTTAAAAATATTTTGTTTTATTCATTTTAAAATTATATTTTAATAACTCTCCCACTCCCTAGCAATTTTTTTTATTCATATTAAAATTATTTTTTAACAACCCTCACCACGCCCACCACCCCCACCCCTACCAAGCCACCCACCAACCACCAACCCCACTCCCCTACTCTCGGCTATCCACCTACCCCCTCCACACTCTCGGCTACCCACCCTACCCGGGCGGATCAGTGGGGGGGCAAAGGTCAATTGCCCACCACCGGCGGCGAAAATAGCACTGCTTTTTTTTTTTTTTTTTTTTTGTTTTGCCCCCACCGGAGTTAGGGATTTGGCCGGAGAAGACGTTTTGCCGGAGAAGACAGAGTAAGAAACGTTTTTTTTTTTTTTTTAAAGTAATCAAAACGACATAGTTTTGATAAGTTTCTCACTTATTAAAACTACGTCGTTTTAGTTTTGATTAATAAAAAAAAAAAAAAACCACAGTTCATTAATTGAAAAAAGAAGAAACAGAGGTCTTATTCCTCATTCTCTCTCGACAGTCTGCGTCGAAAAACCCTAGCCAACGCCGCCGCTCCCTCTCCGCCCCTGTCCGCCGCTGCTCCTCCTTGCTGCTGCCGTCTCTCTCTCGGTAATTTCCTCTCTCTCTCTACAAATTTGAATGGAGTTTACAAATTTAAATGTGTTTTGATTAATTTTAATTTCTTCACAAATTGATAAGTTTTCAATTGTATTTTTTGTTCGTTTAGGTTTATCAATGGATAGATTTGTATTAAAAAGGCCTAGATCTACTGCTTCTAGTTCTAGTGTTGGAAATGAAAATGTGGTTGTCGAAATTGATCAAAATGACATTGTTTCGATCCCTGGTCTACGAAAGTCAATTGATAGTTTTGATGTGAATATTCAGGACCGTATTCGTAGAGAATATGTTGCTAAAGGTCCTTGTCAACCAAAAGGTCATGCATTTGCAAAAAAGGAATTCCAAGTCGTAATTTTAGAGATGATTGGTTTGGGGATTTTAATTGGCTTGAATATAGTATGTCTAAAGATGCCGCATATTGCTTTTGGTGTTTTCTTTTTAAGCATGGTAAAGTGGCACGGGAGATGAAGCATTTACTAGTATTGGGTTTAGCAATTGGAAAAAGGGTCTTGAAAGGTTTAGAGCACATGTTGGTTCTCCTTCTAGTTCACACAACCAAGCAAGAATCAAGTATGAAATTTTTTTGAATAAAAACAAAGCTTGAGTCATGTTATTGATAGAGGTTAAAGGCGATAAAAGACAAGGCATATCAAATTCGTTTGACGGCATCCCTAGATGTTATTCGTTTTTGCTTGGGTGAAGGTCTTCCTTTTAGGGGACATGACGAGTCTTCAACTTCCATAAGACCGGGTACTTTTTATCGTTGTTGCGATGGTACAGCTTTAAGGAATGAAGAGGTTGGTAAGGAGACTCTTAAAAATGCTCCAGGAAATTCTCAAATGACTTGTCCCTCTATTCAGAAAGATATAATTAATTGTTGTGCTGTTGAAACAAGACTTGCAATATTGAGTGAACTTGGAGATGGATTATTTTCTATCATGGTTGATGAGTCTCGAGATTGCTCAATAAAAGAGCAAATGGCGATTGTTATTAGATATGTGAACAATAAGGGGGAGGTCGTGGAAAGATTCTTGTATTTGATTCATGTTAAGGAGACCACATCGATATGTTTGAAAGAGGCAATTGACTTGGTATTTTCTGAATTGGGAATATCAATGTCAAGATTGAGAGGTCAAGGATATGATGGTGCATCTAATATGAGAGGTGAATTTAATGGTTTGAAAGCACTTATTTTAAGAGAGAATCCATCGGCATGGTATGTTCATTGTTTTGCTCATCAAATTCAATTGGTGTGTGTGGGCCGTATTTAAGGCAAATCGGTATGTTAGTAGCTTTTTCAATTATCTTGGGGATATTGTTACAAAGATGTGGATCTTCTTGTAAAAGAGCAGATAAACTTCGACAAACTGAACATGATAGACTTGTTGAAAGGTTGGAGAATGGAGATATCAATTCAGGAAGTGGCCAAAATCAAGAAACCTCTTTGCGTAGACCAGGTGACACTCGATGGGGATCTCATTATATTACTATACTTCGTCTTGAAGCTATGTGGCCATCGGTGATTAAAGTCCTTGAAAATATATTTAATGATGGAGTTGATGCAACAACACGTGGGCAAATTTCGGGTTTGATACAAAGGATGGAAAGTTATGAGTTTGTGTTTATTATGATGTTGATGAAACGTTTATTAGGCTTCATTCACCCATTGTCTTTAGCCTTGCAAGCAAAAGATCAAGATATTCTCAACGCACTTAATGGGGTAGAGATTGTGAAAGAAAGATTGCAAACATTTCGAGAATCCGGATGGGATACTTTATGCCAAGTAGTGAATTCTTTTTGTGAGGCTAATGAAATTGATGTTGTTAAGATGGATGACATTGTCCCAAGACGGATTCGCGTCAAAAGAGATGGGACGAATATCACTAACTACCATCATTATCGTGTTGAAATATTTTATGAGGTAACTTAACTATCACACATTTTTTTCTATTAACTTTAGTATAATTAACACGTTATCTAAAATTATTCTTGTTTTACGTCAATTAGGTTGTGGACTCTATTATACAAGAGATGGGGATCGTTTTTCCGAGTCTAGTACTGAATTGCTCAAGTATATGGCATGCCTCAATCCGAGAAATAATTTTTCTAGCTTCAATGTCGAGAAACTTATCCGTCTTGCCAAACTATATCCACTAGACTTCTCGTAGATGGATCTTCTTATAATTCATGATGAACTTGAAAATTTTCTTCTTTCTGTAAGACTTGATGAACGATTCTCCGATATTGAAGACTTGAGCAGTCTATCAAAGAAGATGGTTGAAACTATGAAAGAGAAAATGTTTCCATTAGTCTATCGCTTGATTGAATTGGTCTTGCTCTTACCCGTAGCGACCGCAACCGTTGAGAGAGTGTTTTCTCGGGATGAAATATTGCAAGTCAGAGCTGCGAAATAGGATGGGAGATAAATATTTGAACGATTGTTTGTTGGTGTACATTGAGAAAGTTCTGTTCATAGATATTTCTAATGAACGAATCTTGAAGCGTTTTCAAGATATGGCTACTCGTAAAAATCTTTTGCCGAAAATCTCTAGTGCCACTAGTGCTATTTAAATTGTAAGTTTTTTTTTTTTTTTCGGTTATTTCCCGTTCTGTTGAACTAATTTGAACATGATTTTGTGTATGAAATATTATGACATTTTTCCTTATTTATTTGTTTTTCATGGATCCGACCCATTTTTTACTTGTCCGACCCGAAAAAAAATTTTCGGGGCCGCTGCCCCCGAACCCCCGTATAATCTTGCCCCCCCCTTCGGGAATTCCTGGATCCGCCCCTGACCCTACCCCACCCCCACACCCTACCCTATCACCTTCTTAGCCTACCATCATCTTACCCTTTACATTTTCCCCACCACCCTACCCTACCCCTACCCCACACTCACCCACCTCACCCCTACTAATCCCCGCCTCCTACCCTATCACCATGCATTCATTATCTTACCACACCCTATCTTTTTCAACTTATCTCAAATTGTGTTTTTATCGAAAAATATTTTCTTTAAACAAATGAAAACATTTTTCGAAAAACATTTTCCTTACCAAATAACCGATAACATGTTTATGTCATTTTTCGAAAAATATTTTACGGGAAATCATTTTTCGAAAATCGTTTTACGCAAAACAAACGAAGCTTTACAATCTTCTTCTTTTTTTTCTGTTTCGTAACAAGTGAGACTATCTAAAATAGCTTACTTGTATTAATTTTTTATTTATTTAATATTGTTGTACTCAAAATAACAATTCAATTATTATTTTTTATCACAATTTATTCTAATTTTCGTAATTACAACAACTATTCACTATCAATAATATATTATTTTTTCTTATTCCACTTTCTTTCAAATTTAATTTCACTTATTATGAAAAGAAGGAAGTAAATTGTGTGTTATTCCCATCTCATATTGAAAATATGTGTAAATTAGATAAGATATATTGAAGATCCACACACTAATACTAATTATCAAATTATTATTTATTGAAATTTTGGAGGCATGTGATAAAATGTGGTTAACCCAAATAAATAGATAATTAATAGGCTCATATATGATTTCTACGTAGTTGGTAGGACTTCGAATATGATGCCTACGTAGTTGATAGGACTTCGAATTCGCGTAAAATTTAGGGAGAAACGCGTTTCTCCATAAGTTATGGAGAAACGGGTTACGGGTATCCAGAACCTTTTGAAAGGATATCCAGAAACTTTTTGTATTGGCCATGACCTTGTCCCATGGTTACTTCTGGATATCGCCTCGTGCGCTCGGATATCCAACCCTTTCGAAAGGATATCCGAGAAGCTTATGAAAGCGATATCCGAAACCTTCAAAAATGATATCCGTAAACTTTCAAAATGTTTGGATATTCATTGATGGTTTCTCGATATACATTTGAAGGTTTCTCGGATATCCGCACACCTTCAATAAGCAATTTCTGGTCTTGGCCTCGATTTGGCTTCAAATCTATTTTTCGGATATCCGCCCAAAGCGCTTCGGATATCCGTTCCAAAGCTTCGGATATCCGTAACCCTTTTGAGCATCGATATCCGTAAATTTTCTTCGGTTATCAAACGATAAATTTTTCTGGCTATTAAAAACGCGTTTCTCCATAGTTATGGAGAAACGCGTTTCTCAGCAGACCTACTCTCGAATTCGAGTACGTAGCGGGTAGGATTTCGAATTCGAGTAGTTGTTACGAGTTGTTTGACTATAATGTGAGTGCGAGTGATTGTGAGTTGTATGATTAACCTTGTTTAACAATACGTAATTTAATTACCATTAATTATTCCGACATCACGATCAAGATTTGTAACATGGAGGATGACATATCTTCTTATATCCAATTATGATGCAATAAAAATATTAATATTATAAGTCCTACCCAAAAACATTTGTTTTGTGTTAATAATGTTTAAGATTGATATCTACTCCTTCTTTCTTTTTTCTGTCCCAGAATAATAATGTTAATTTCAATTTCTAATTTTATTTTTTTCTTAAAATGATGATTTTATGTTTTAATTGAAGACTAAAATCGATGAATTTTCGGTACTATTGATTAAATTAGCAAACAACTCACTAGCAACATTTACTCGAGAAAAAAGTGAAGCTCGCTATAACTATGATTAAACATGTTTTTTTTTTTTTTTTTAAATAGTCAAATGAAAATCTTATTAAACGGAGGAAGTATTTGGTATATATCGAGAGAACATTGTTCTATCTGATAACTTAAGGAAGTACGCACTCAATCATTCCTTAATAATAGTTTCATTTGACTATTCAAATATTTTATCAATTTATTTTTATTTAATCACTAATCTTAATGAAATTTACTAATTACACTATTTCTCTTCTTTTTCTTATGACTGCTTCCACATCTGAGTTCTCTCAACAATGCATCTCGATTAAATATTTACGAGTTTGATCTCAGGGGCCCTAGGATCTTCGGCCCAATTTTCTATTCAAGTCACAATATCCTACTATATTTCTGAATTTGGGGCAGTGCATTCTTCTCTTACCCGAACAAAAATCCAAAATTTTCGTTATAAAATATAACTCATATTTTGCTACAATAAATATTTTATCCCTCCCATTTGAAAAAGAACGTTGAACTTTCTAAGAATAATTTCATAAGGCTCACTCACCCCAAATCATTTTCCATAAAAGCTTAGACAAGAACCAAAAATTCACACACAAATATAGAGAACCAGATCAAAATACATAGAAACTCGAAACCATTCATTAACAGTATTTAAAAACTACGCCCACCCCATTTCTTCAAATCCGACGAAGACGAGACGAGAAAGAGTACCAGGTAAAATTTATGACGTGTACTAAGTTATTACTACAGTTCTTTCTTAAGTTGTACTAATGCTTACAAGTTGAGCAATTATTGTCCAGAAAAATGCAACGTAATGACAACTGTAAGATGTAGTTGCTGGCAAGAGCAGCGGTAATGAAGATAAATGCCTAAAGATCAACTAGGTGATGTGTTGAGAAAGAATGTGTGTGGGGGGGGTGGGTTGTTTAGAAAATAGTAAATGAAAAATTATTGTGAGTATGACAAGTTTGTTTCATGAATACATAAAAATATTAAAAAGTTACCATTTTCAGAATGTGACTTCTTAAATGGAACATCAAAAATGAAATTTTGTGTCTTTCGGGAACGGAGATGGGACATCAAAAATGAAATTTTGTGTCTTTCGGGAACGGAGGGAGTAATTATTAAATGACACAAATTTTTTAATTTCAATTTTTGTTCCTCAAATCGGCGCATACTCCAGTTGACATACAATCCAAATTGAGTTCCTCTGATGGTACTCCCTTTGCAGATCCAACCTTTTTCCGCAGCCTTGCTGGTGCCCTCCAATATCTCACCTTTACTAGGCCGGACATTTCTTATGCCGTGCAGCATATATGCCTCCATATGCATGCTCCGACGAACTCTCACATGTTAGCCTTGAAACGCATTCTGCGTTACTTACAAGGTACTCTCAATCATGGTTTGCATCTATATAAGTCCGCATCCCCATCACTCGTCTCATACACTAACGTCGATTGGGGCGGTTGTCCAGACACACGCCGATCCACATCCGGCTACTGTGTGTTTCTTGGTGATAATCTCATATCTTGGTCGTCAAAACGACAACCTACACTCTCCCGCTCTAGTGCCGAAGCTGAATACCGCGGCGTTGCTAACGTCGTTTCGGAATCATGTTGGCTTCGTAATTTACTTCTTGAACTTCGCTGTCCATTATCAAGGGCCACGTTGGTTTATTGCGACAAAATTAGTGCCATGTACCTCTCTAGCAACCCCGTTCAGCACCAACGTACAAAACATATCGAAATAGATATTCTTTTCGTCCGGAAAAAAGTTGCTCGTGGCCAAGTTCGAGTTCTTCACGTTCCTTCCCGTTACCAAATCGCTGACATCTTTACTAAAGGGCTTCCGTGCGTACTTTTCGAAGAATTTCGTACCAGACTCAGCATCCAGCATCCGGGAACCTCTCGTTTCAATTCTGGGGGAGTAATAGCCGTGGACTGAAGATATCCCCATATCTTTTGTGATATTATGTGAATATTGTATTTAGCCTTATTTTTAGCATGTGAATATATGATTTAGCTAGATTAGGGTTGTTACCATACTTATAGGAATGTAATTCTATATATTGAAGAGATCAATAACAAAAGAGGCAACGATTGACATCTTTCAGTGGGTATAAAAGTAAAGTCGGAGAGAGAATTAGTGGGTGAAATAGTAAAGATTTTTTGTCATTTTAGGAAGTGTGTGATTTGTAGTGGGACGCCCAATGAAAAAAATGTGTGATTTGTAGCGGGGCGGAGGGAGTATATTTTATCTCTTCCATTTGAAAAACAACGTTGAATTTTCTAAGAATAATTTCATAAGACTCACTCACCCCAAATCATTTTTCATAAAAACTTAGACAAGATTCAAAAATTCACACACAAATACAGAGACCAGATCAAAATACATGGAAACTCAGTCAAAACCATTCATTAACAGTATTTAAAAACTACGCCCACCCCATTTCTTCAAATCCGACGAAGACGAGACGAGAAAGAGTACTACGTAAAATTTATGACGTTTACTAAGTTATTATTACAGTTCTTTTTTAAGTTGTACTGATACTTACAAGTTGAGCTATTATTGTCCAGAAAAAATGCAACGTAATGACAACTGTAAGATGTAAATGCCTAAAGAAAGAAGTAAAGATCAATTAGGTGATTTGTTGAGATATTGATATATCTTGTCAATATTTTTTTTTTCTTGTAAATATTACTCCCTCCATCTTACGTGTGAATGTAAACTAATTTTTTGGGTGTGAGAATTAAAAAAAAAGTGATGTAAGAAAGAGAAAAAATTAAATATTGTGAGTATGAAAAATTAAATAGGAGAGAGAATGAGAGGGAGGAATAGTGAGGAGAGAGAATGTTGTGAGTGCAAAAGTGAAGTAGGAGAGAGAATGAGTGGGTGAAATAGTGAATATTCTTTGCCATTTTGGGAAGTTTGCATTCACGTGGGACGGACCAAAATAAAAATAAGTTTGCATTCATGTGGGACGGAGGGAGTATTTCTTATGTAGGATTTGTATTTTAGAAAAATTTCTTTTTTTAATTTTTTTAATTAAGTAGGAAAGTAGAATATGTAGCTATAATAAAATCCTAGTCAAAGTAGGATTATTGTGTATATATAAGATTGTATCATTCATATTTTTTTAAGGAGTGAAACAATAATTATCCCTTCACCATATTCTCGATTTCAACTTGATGCTAAAGCAGCAGTTGAAAAAAAAGAAAACACATAAGTTAATTAGTTACTTTCATTGAAAAAAAAAAAAACACATCAGTTAATCGGTTACTTTCAAATCGAGAAAACACATCAGAGTAATAAATACTCTTATACCTTAATATATACTGTAAATAACAATTTGGTATAATATATAAATAATAATTTGAAAAGAACAAATTACTTTTATACCTACTATATTTCCTGATTAATGCAATGCATTTTTCTCTTACCGAACAAAAATCCAAAATTCTCGTTATAAATTATACTGTAACTCTTATTTTGCTATAATATACTCCCTCCGTCCCATATTATGTTATTCATTTACTATTTACTGTTTCGTGCAAAAAATAAAGAATAATGTTATTAAAGTATGAGTGATGAGTTGGTAGGAAAGAGAAAATGAGGTAGATAATAAGTGGATAGTTGTGTTGAGATATTAACATATCTTGTCAATATCTTTTTTTTTTTGTAAATATTGTTTTCTTATGTAAGATTTGTATTTTAGAAAGACTTTTTTTTTTTCTAATTAAGTAGAAAAGTAGAATATGTAGCTATAATACAATTCTAGTTAAAATAAAATTATTGTGCATATATAAAATATATAAAATTGTATCATTCATATTTCTTCAAGTGAAACAATAATTTTTCCTTCATATTCTCAATTTCAACTTGATGCTAAAGCAGCAGTTGAAAAAAAAGAAAACACATCAGTTAATCAGTTACTTTCAAATCGAGAAAACACATCCGAGTAATAAATACTCTTATACCTTAATATATAAATAACAATTAAAAAAAAACAAATTACTTTTATACCTACTATATTTCAGAATATGGGGCAGTGCATTTTTCTCTTACCGAATCCAAAATTCTCGTTATAAATTATAACTCATATTTTCCTACAATATACTCCCTTCGTCCCGAAACAATCTTCACACTTTTCCTTTTGAGCGTCTCAAAACTTACTTCACACATTTAAAACTTACCTAAAATGGAAAGAAATCTTTATTATTCCCTTCACTCATTCTCTCTCCTACATTATTTTAATACTCACAACACCATTATAATTTACTATTCCCTCCACTCATTCTCTCTCCTATTTTATTTTCACACTCACAACACTTTTAATATAATACTCCCTCCTTAAAACCAGTGCAAACAGTGTTTGTGAAGATTGTTCCGGGACGGAGGGAGTATACTCCCTCCTCCCACTTCAAATGAGTCATGTGATCATTTTACGATTCTTAAGAAATTTTTTAAAAAATGAATAAAGAGTTGAAAATTGGTAGAAAATTAGAGGAGAGAGAATGTAAAAGTTAAAAACATTTAATAGAAGAGAGAATGAGTGGGAGGAATAGTAAGTTAATGATTGGTTTTTTTGTAAATATGTTAAAATTATAAGGGTATAATTAGACGTGTCCAAGGTTAAGCGTTAACCGGCTAACCGTAAGGTTAATAACCGGATTTTAACCGCCTAAACCGTTAACCATCTAACCGTCTTAACCGCCTAACCGATAACCGTGTAACCGAGGTTAACAAAGGTTAAGAAATTTTTACTCTGGTTAACCGTTATTAATTAACCTAAGCATTAACCGGCGGTTAACCGGCGGTTAACCGTATATCCGTTGGAAATTTGAAAAATATAGCCGTTAAAACACAACTTTTTATTCAAAAAAAATATTTCAAAGTTATATTTTAATATTAAATTTAATTAAAAATCTGAAATTCTGTAAAAAGTTAAGTTTTTTCTTTATATACTTCCGTTTCTTTTAAATCCGTTAAGTTTTCATTTCTTTAAAAATTCATACCTATTTTTCTATAACTTTTTGCAAAAAATATTAGTCTTAAAAACTATTTAAAATAGTTTTATTTATCCAAAAAAAAAAAACAGTTCATATACAGTTACATATTTAACAGAAACTGTTAAATATTTAACTGTTTTTTCAAAAAAAAGTGTTAAAAACTTAACTTTTTATTCAAAAAACTATTAAAAAGTTATTTTCTTTTAACTTTAGATAAAAATCTGACATTCTTGAAAAAATAAAAAAATAATTAATCGTTTATTAACCGGGTTAACCGGGTTAACCGGATTAACCGTTAACCGGTTAACCGTAACCGTGACTTAACGGTTAACGGTTAAGTCCGGTTAATGATTTTAACCTTCGTTAACCGCCGGTTATTAACCGGTTAACCGCGGTTAATTAACCGTGGTCACGTCTAGGTATAATAAATGATTTTTTTGTAAATATATAACATTATGAGGGTATAAATGTCAGAAATATTGTTCACATATTTCCATTTATGAAATGACTCACTTGAAGTGGGACGGACCAAAAAGAAAAGTGGCTCACTTGAAGTGGGAGGGAGGGAGTATTTTTTTCGTTCCATTTGAAAAGAAATAAAATACACTTTGCACAAAAATTATGGAGAGTATGTAGTGGAGTAAGTGTTATAAATATGATAGTAAGGTAAGAGAAAGAATGTGAGTAGAAAATAGTACATGAAAAATTATTGTGAGTATTACAAGTTTGTTCCATAAATACATAAATATTAATAAGTTCCCATTTTAAGAATATCACTTTTTAAATGGGACATCAGAAATGAAATTTTGTCTTTCGGGGACGGAGGGAGTAATTATTAAATGACACAATTCATATTATTATGCTCTCCGTTTCGTTTCATCAGAAAGAATGTTTCAGTTAATGTCGCAGTTGACCTGTTAACGTTTTTTTAAAAAATGCGTTTTACTAGCTTGTATATTGATAAAAATGCACCAAGTTACTTTCCTTATTTGAACACGACAATTATCTTGAGACAAACCAAAATGAAAAGTGCGACATTTATTTCGAGACAGAGATCGGTCCCCCTCGATCCCATTGATGCGTTTACAAATTTGTCTTTTTATCAACTAGGGTCATTTTGACCAAGACTTTATAGAAAATATTATGATCCTAATGAAAATTAAAAAAATTAAAAATTAAAAATGATTCACCGTTGCATGTACTCTCAATAACATTTTTAAAATTCTCAATAACATTTTAAAAAAAAAGGCCCATTTGCAGTTTTGTTGAAAAAAAAAAGAAGCCAAAATCAATGAAAGCGCCCACCATGGGGCTCGAACCCACGCATCACAGCTGCTAAGAAAGCCTCAAGCGCTCTACCAACTGAGCTAGACGGGCTTGTTGACATTGTCTGCACTCATTTGATTTCTAAATTTTAATCTTCCCCACAAATACACCAAGAACAATATACTAACATACTCCCTCCGTCCCGCCCGAAAGGGCAATTTTGCCTTCTAGCACGAAAATTAAGAAATGAATAAAAAAAGTGATGTAAGAAAGAGAAAAAGGTTAAATGTTGTGAGTATGAAAAATTAAATAGGAGAAAGAATGAGTGGGAAGAATAGTTAGGAGAGAGAATGTTGTGAGTGTAAAAGTAAAGTAGGAGAGAGAATGACTGGGGTAGAAAGAGTATAAAAATAATAAAAACTTTCCTTTTTGGGGTTGTAACCTTTTAAATGAGACACCCAAAAAGGAAATTTGTGCCCTTTCGGAGGGACGGAGGGAGTAATACATTAAGAGAGACAACTCTTTATTATAAAATCACAAACTATTTCTTACAAAAGCCTTTCTTTGAAGCGGGTCATAGTCTAAAATATTCAGTAAATAATTTTGAAAATAAAAATAAAAACAGGTCTAAAGCTTTTAGACACTGTATCTCATTAAGATAATGGTGCAGTCTAACATACTGAGATTTTCTCATAGCCTGGCAGTTCGTATCTGTTGCTTCAATATAGGCTGCACATACTCACGAAAACCTTCGGGCACATCTGAATCATTAAGAGGATCCTTCCATGCTGCTTCATAGAGATTTGGGTACACATTTCCATCATAGCGACCAAGAATCGAGCTAAGGTAATGGTCAGTGTAGTTAAAAGAATCAACAAGGGCGATTGCATTCGGACGGACCTAATAATAAACAATCAGGATTTCCAAGTCAGTGAATATGCAAGAAGTTTGACTTCCAAATACATTGACCAGATCAAAACATATACTCCCTCGGTCTCACAATAATTTGCACAATTGGGCTTGATACAAAAATTAGGACAAAAAAGTGAAAAATGTGATGTGATGTGTGTAGATAGTTGTGTAGGAGAGAGGTTGGGTAGGGAATAGTTGGTGGGTAATTGTTGTGAGTACTGAGTAATACAAGTGGGTCCCACTATTTAATAAGTACTAAAACTTTCCATTTTGGGATTTTGCAAATTATTGTAGGACGCACAAAATGACTCTTTTTGCAGATTAATTGTTGCGAGTATTATAAGTGGGTCCCACTATTTAATAAGTACTAAAACTTTCCATTTTGGAATTTTGCAAATTATTGTGGGACGCCCAAAATGACTCTTTTTGCATACTAGTACATGCCCGTGTCCAAGGACACGGGTTTTTTTTTTTTAATTTTTTTTTTAAATTTAAAAAAAAAAAATTTAAGGGCAAAATGGGAAAGGGATAAATATATAAGGGCAAAATGGGAAATTTGCGACTTGGTACTGTTCACACCACTGTAGATAGTGGAGCTCTCTTTTATACTATAGATTAATGTGGCACGGAGGGAATAATTACTAGGGAAAGGTGTTTCTCTGACCTGGGCATATAAAGACCTGAGTTGATCATTTGCAAGAGAAGCCTGCTTAGCGGTAAGGTGACCAGAAGCAAGGAAATCACCTTGATGTTTGTGAAGGAGGGACAATGCGTAAACATAACAGAGAACCTCTAACATTTGTTTGACACCCTTTCCGGGAATATCTTGTTTCAGTTTGTCAAAGAACCTGCAGAAAAAGAACTTGTTACATTGAATAAAGGCATGTAATAGAGCAACAAGGCCTATTTAGTCAACCATTGTGGAAGCTCTAATCACTAGAGATAATGCCAAAGAACAACCATCCTTGAGGAACAATAAACTTATTATTGTTATATGAATGAGAAAGAGCTTACTTGGATACAACAATCAATTGGCAATGAGCAACTGATGCCTCAACCAAATCTGACGATAGCTCGGCAAAGCCTACACAAAAGAAAATTAAATGCCCTGTAAGCATCTTGATGATCGAACTTCGGAAACAACTTTAATAACAATTGGAGCAGAGGAAATACCTTCATCAGGATTTGAATACTTGCTCAATTTCAGAGCACTGGCAATAACCATTCCAGCAGCCCTAGCTTCAAATGCCTCCACTACTACAGCAGGATTTAGCCATTCTTCAGCTGCAGGTGAAAAGGAAAAGAATGTCCATAAAAATATACATAGAAAAATGTGTACATGGGACTACGAGACTATATAGCAATTTTTTAGCATATCCTGAAATAAATAGTAAGCGCACACACACACACACATATATATATATATACACACCCTCCATCACAGCAAAATTTACACTTTTGTTATGGCACAGGGATTAAGAGAAAAGTGTAAGTGATGCAAGTGTTGTGAGGATGAAAAGTGAAGGGGGGAGAAGGTGGGGTAGGGAATATTAAATGGAGAGTTGTTGTGAGTATGCAAGTGGGTCCCATTGAATAAATATAAAATTTACATTTTCGGAAAGTATAATTTTAGTTGGGACAACAAAATATGGCAAAAATGTAAATTTTAGCTGGGACGGAGGGAGTATGTAAACAACGGAAGGAGTACATATATAAGTCTACTTGAGTCGGGAAAAAGAAATGAACAAGAATCCTTCAATCAATAAAGATCTTACAACCAGCAATAAGAATCTGGGGGAGCAAGGATAATTATTTTGTAAAGGAGATACCTTTTTGGATTTTGCAACGACATTGCAACAGATCTTGGATGCGTCCTAAATAAGCTGTTGTCCCCACTGGTTGCTGTCCAGACCACACCTGAGAAATAGTCTTTGCAAGAATCCTTGCAACCTACATTCAAATCTTCATGTTAAGGAGAGTAGTATACAATTTTTAAATACAACATCCGTCCCAAATGAATGTCCAATAAAATTTCAAATTTGTTCTTGATCAAGAGTAAATTTGAATTTATTTGGACATTTATTTTGGAACAGAAGGAGTACATCATAATAGCATAATTAGCATATGTTAAACGTAGGCAAGATAAATGTGCGATGAAAATAATCTACATCACAAATATCAAACGATATTTTTATTTCAAGAAAATATAGAGAGTGTATCCAGAGTAGGACATTACAAAATAATCTTGTAGCTAAGCACAATGAACTGCAAATGGAAAAGCAGTTACCTGAAGCATCAACACAACATTATCTCCTTCATAAGTACAGGCGGGAAGATAAACTGCAAGCAGCTCCGGAAGCCCACTGGTACATAGGTACCCATGACCACCACATAATTTGCGGCATTCCTCAATTCCATCCTACAAGATAGCATATAAATGGTTTACTTAGTAAAATGAGGAATTTAAAAATGAGCGAGAAATTGTCTGTAGATCAATACAGAACTTAATAACTAAGTTCATAAAACAGGAATAAAAAATCTACAAGTATGGATGCAAAGTTATTTGAGCAAGCATTCAACGAACTGCACAGCATCCAGGAATGACATTCAAGAGGATTAACAAAGTTATTTGAGCAAGTATTCAACGAACTGCACAGCATCCAGGAATGACAAATTCAAAAGGATGCACAACATCCAGGAACGACAAATTCAAGAGGATTAACCATTCAAGTACGTAAACTGATTTACAGAGTACTCCCTCCGTCACATTTCAAAGTTCAAACTAGATAAATTTCCACATGGAAAGTCTTCTATATTTTTAATTTATTCCATGAGGTCCACTGATCATACTCGCAACAACTAGCCCACTTACTATTCCCCACCCCACTAACAAACTCTATTCCACTTTCCATACTCACAACAATTAAATAATCCCTGTGCCATCTCATTTTGTCTAATTTGAAATGGGACGGAGGGAGAGTATGCTAACCATGGAATGGCAAAAACATCATTTAAAAAATCCCAGATTTTTTATGAACACAGTTTTGATCAGTATTCACAGATTACAAAGGCTTAACAAATACTAGTAACTCGATTTGTAAGGGAAATGCTAGTTGTTTATGCAATATTGCAGCAAGCACATTAGTTTAGCATTCACCTCAGTGCCACAAAACACTAATGTGGATTCACAGCAGTCATCAAAAGAAATATTTGTAAGAAATTATAACTTACAGCAGTGACAGAAGTTGTCAAGGACTTCAACCCTGCTGTACATGCATGAGCTTCTGGCAAAGTTGAGAAATCACTAGCCTGTAGCCTTTGGGTCACATCAGTGTACAGCCATTTTAACCACTCACCAACAAATCTGAAGGCATATGCAGAAGCAACCAAGGGGAACAGCCTACTTTGCTGAGTTTTATAATCAATCACCTAAAGAACAAAAAAGAAGAATTATTTTCATAAATATTCACAATAGAGCATATTTAAGACAAAATGCAGAAATTAAGTAGTAGAGAACTACCAAATTTACAGCATTTGATCCAAAACATTAAAGTAGAAATTAAGTTGTCCAATAATCCATGAGAACGGATGAATAATTTCTTCATATTTCTTCATATTTTTCAGAAACTTATATTGACCCAGAGTCTTTCCAAATGTATTGACAGACCAATTGATGCTAAAACATTTAAAAATAAATAAATTGCCGACTAATATAAAACATAGTATATCTAAGCTAATCAGCTATGGAATACCTGAGTCTCAGGTCCACCATCCTTTGCACCAAATTGTCTCCGAACGGCACTATACCTTGTAGCAATACAAACAGCCCGTGATAAAGCAGAGGAAGCATCAATGACGATTGTTTGCCTAACAAACACCATAGTTCCATAAAGTAACTGCCTGGGTACATCAGATTTCACATATTTTCCCTCCCTTGTAACTTGCGAAACCCTGAAACAAATGAACAAAATTTCAGCATCTTTATGCCAGATATAGTTTATTGAACTTGAAGAGTCAAACTCACAACAAAAAGGCAATGTTAAATATTCAAACACTGCAGCTAGTAGATCAATTATGAAACAGCTTGTCAGGAAGCTTAGATCTCTTCAAAATTACTGTATATGATAAATCATTTGAATTAGGAACCAAAAAACATAAGAAAAATAGTACTTTTAGTAATTAAGTAGCAATCTTTATTATTCCCAATGATGTAAAAGTAAAACATACTTCAATAATCATTCAATGCAGTGAAAGATTCATTCACTGTACCTCATTAACATTTGGTCTCTAGGGATGCGCACATGATCAAATCTTAATACACCATTATCCATGGTGTTGTACGCCCCATTTCCAAATTTCATTCCAATATCACCAACAGTTATGCCGGGAAGAGGAGTGTGATCCTCCAAACTTCGTAGTTGGACAATGAAACCTTACAGGAAAAAAAAAGGGGGGGGGGGGAATAAAAAATTTTAGGAACAAATCCACCAAACAAATATTAAACCATTAGGGAAAAAACAGTAATCAAGTGTTCTTCAGTTACCATGAACTCCGTAGTCTTGACCATCTGTTATAAGACGCCCATAAACGACAGCATGAGTTGACATTTTACCCAGACCACCAGGCCACCACTGTTGACATAAGCAAAAGAAAACTTGAGAAGTTAATACTGCATAACCCTAGATTAACTAAAAAACTACTCCCTCCGTCCCAAAACGAATGTCAAAAAAGTTTTCAAATTTGCTCTTGATCAAGAGTAAATTTCAAAACTTTTTGGACATTCTTTTTGGGACGGAGGTAGTAAAATGAGATTTGTGTGCAATCACTCACTTTGCTAGAAGTCAAGGTAGGACTATGAATGACAAACTCATTGGTTTTGGGATCAAAAGTCGCAGTTGTTTCAAGACCTTGAACATTGGACCCATGACCAAGTTCAGTTTGAGCATAGCAGCCAATAATTTGCATCTTCGATGCCAATGGCAACCATTTCCTTTGCTGCTCATCAGTTCCTGATCCTCTAATGGCAGGCATAAACATTCCCTAAGAGACAAAGTGGAAACAGTTGCACTTTAGTAATCATGTTGAGACCACATTTCACCCAAGATCGATGAAGTAAAAGAAACAGTTGCTGACGCATAAAATACTCCCTCCGTCCTAAAATGAACTTCCCACTTTTTTTTGTTGTTACTACGAATGAACTTTGAGCAATAATTTTAGGTTTATTTACAGATCCTAATAAAAATCTAAACCTTGTTATTGATAGTATCGTTGATGGTGTATAAATCGTAAGGTGTATCAATAATAAATTTTAGATTTTCATTAGTATAATTAAATCAAACTAAAATTATTGCTCAAAGTTCATTCATAGTAAAGGTCAAAAAAGTGGGGAAATTACTTTGGGACGCAGGGAGTATGTCAAAGAAGTGCGTAATACTAATTTACAGCTGAGAAAAGAGGTCTTACAAAATGAAGATCTGTGAAAGCAGGTTCATCCATATAAAACCTTAATCTGGACGCCTCCTCCTCTGCAATTTTGACAAGCACACATCTACTTTAAATGATAAAAGAGAACCTGGGAGACATATACAACTGGTCTTCCACACTACTACCTCCATCCCAAAATGAACAACCAAAATATTTTCAAATTTGCTTTTGATTCATTTTGGAACGGAGGTAGTAATTACTTTTTGGAAACTGAACTTGCTAGCCTAATGTCTCAACATACCAGTTAACCGGCGATCAACTATCAGCTTCCATGCATGAGCTGCTTTTCTAAGAGTATTCTTGAATAGCTCCTTCCTGGCAAGCATGGGCCTGTGCTCCTTTCGAAAGGCCTAAATCCATGAAATTTAAATATAACTAACAATTATGAAAGCGATATACATATAGGCAAAAAGGAAAAGAAGAATCTTTGGAAATGGCAGCAGATAGAAGTACACTGTATTTAGTACTTATAGAAGATTGTGCAAACGTAAAGCTTAACTGCCAAAAAAGCACTGCCATTGATCATCTTAAGCATAAGATCGGATTTAAATGTCGGCAAGATACAAACTAAAGATTATGCTCGTTACTCTTTTAATTACAGCTACATGCAGCAGTCCCAAGACTAAAAGAACATACATGCGACAGACAACACACTCACGCTACAAAAAGTTAGTACCTTTAGGTCAAAACCATGTATACTACCAAATGCCAAACTTTCTGCGGACCAAAAAATTTGACTTTCCTACTCCAAAATACTATCTCCAACATAATTATTTCTGGAAAGTGAATTTTTTTCGTTCTAATTTATGAAACATAAGCCCAAACCTACATTATAATGCAACTCCGTTATGCTCCATCCGTCCCGGAAAGATAGTCCCATTTGGTTTTTTATGATCAACAAGTGAACTTTGACCATAAAAAAAAAACCAAATGAGACTATCTTTCCAGGATGGAAGGAGTAGTATATTTATTTTTTCTTTCATGTGAATAAATCATGACTGACTTAGTGACTTTGATGGTAATCAATCAACTCTAATGGCATGTTTGGCACCTCAATTCCAAGGAGTTAAATTGAAATTAAAAGAGTAATTTTAGCTCCATGGCAATCATTTTATTGCAAATACAGTTGGCAATTAATGATTTTGCCAACTTTATTTATAACCAAAATTTTGTAAACCATTTTTGCAACCAAAGCATTGCTCATGGTTATTCAGTCAACTTAATAAAGAGTTGGTTGAAAAAGATATCATAGCAACAACTACAATTCACAGTTTTCAACAGTTCCAATTATTTAAATTTAATTTTCTTAAAACAAGCCTAACATATCATAATGACTTTAACCTAGAGCATCTAAGCCAAAAAAAAAAAAAAGTACACCCTCTGTCCCTAAATAAAAAATGTCCAAATTTAAGAAATTTTTGTCCCAAAATCAAAATGAATACAGTATACTTTAAAAAAAATATTCCTTAAATATTTTTTTTACTATTCATTTTTTATAGTAAAATAAATGTTTAGAAAGTGAGTAACAAAAATATTTAAAAATATTTATGTCTTTAACATTAAAATAATAGAATCACACTTTTTCATTTTCAGAAATTTAACATTCATTTAGGGAGGGACGGAGTGAGTAATGATTTAAATTAACAACAACAAAAGAAAGTAAATAAATACTGACAGGATCATTAGCGACGAGCTTGGAGATGCGATCGGCGACTTCAAAGGCATGAGGAGAACCAGCCCAAACAACCTTCATAGCTTCAACATCGAATTCCGCCTTCTTCCTTTCTCCGGCCAAGTAATCCACCGACCCCTCCATCTCTCAACTTTCTCAATCCTTAAAAGTTGCAACTCAAAAACAATTTCTTGAAGAAAATTGAAGTTTGAATTTGGGGAAGGTGTGAATTTATAAGAGTGTGTGTGTACTGATGATGAAGAAGAAAGGTGTGGAATTTGATTAGGAATTGACGACGTGAATTTCAATGTGAAAATTGTTTAATGTGTTAGGTTATGAATTATCGCTTGGATTATTTTGATTTTTCTGACGGTTGGGATGTCACCTTCTTCTTCTTTCTTCTTCATTTTTTTTTTTACTTTATTTAGTACTCCCTCCAAAATAGTACTCCATCCGAAACACCTGAAAATACACAAATTATTATTTTTGATATCACATTTAAAAAGACACACTCTAAAAATAGAAATTTTTTAATATTTTTTTATTCGTGAGACCTATTTGTCATATTCACAATAACTATCTACTAAATATTTTCTATCCACTTTCTCTCTCCTACATCACTTTTCGTAATTACACAATAGTTGTGCAATTCACACGCTTGTGGGAAATATGATGAAGTTCATTTCTGTTTACCATATTTATGTGCTGTATAACTTGACTTTTATGAAATTAAAAGTAAAATAGATGCGCTGAACACATTTCGCCTATTAACGGATCTGTTTGCCCTTTTTACTACTTTAAGCAATCAACAGTTTTTTTTTCAATGTAAATGAAGGTATCCAAGTCTGTCAGAAGAAGCGATAGCAGAGGCTTGCCCATACGGAGGGAGGATCAGTTGTGGCTGTGTCTGAGATTGTTGGTGCAAAAGTAAAGGCATTAAATCTTTACTTTTTAAAAGATCATATAGCAGATAATAGCTTTGTGAAGTGTCGAAAAAGTCATAAAATAACAGTTTAATAATTAAATTTTTATTTTTTAATCAATAACTATTAATATGCCCCGTCGAGTATCGACGAGTTACTCACTAGTTTACTCTATTATAAACTCTCCTTAATTTTCGTGCAAAATCAACTTTTGTATCTTTTTGAATTGGATCAACATTTTGAACACGATCGATTAAGAAAAAGTGAAGTAAACTGCAGATGTTGGGAATATGAAAAATAAAATAGTTGAGAGAATGAGTGAGGTGAATGGTAAGTTAATTGGTGTTTTGATTATAAAAATAAAGTAAGATAGAAAATGAGTGGAAGGAATGATAAAAATCATTTACCATTTTGGGAGTCCGATTTGAGATAAAACAAACGAAAATAACAAAAAGTCCGATTTGAGATTTGACAGATGAAGCATTTTTCTTACTTGGAACAACTATCATTTTATTATTTCTTACACCAGTTTCATTTTCCTTCTCACACACAACACCTATATTTATGGAGTTTTCCTTAATTCAGGTTCACAAATGAATATTGCTTCCGTCACAACCCTTACTAGCCTACTTTAATTCGCTTGCATCATTAATTAATACTCCCTCCGTCCTTAAATGTTTGTCCAATTTGACTTTTCAAACATTTTAATTTAATGATTTTGAAGCTTTAATTTTGATTATTTTTACGAACGCTTTGAAAATTATTGATAATATACACCGCCGTTATGTAATACTCCGTCCCTAAATGTTACAAGTTTTGAAAATTTATTGATTTTGAAGCTTTAATTTTGGAAATGAGACTAACTTTTTGGGACAAAGGAAAAGGGGAAATGGGACAAACATTTAGGGACGGAGGGAGTAGTTATTTAAACATTTATATTCTCAAACTACTTGAAATATTTACCAATTTTTTATTATTTTTCCATTAAACATCCAAAATCAAGGTATAGCTCTTACTTTGAGACGAAGAGAGTTCAATTTTGTTAAAAAATTTGAGAATGAAAAAAGACGCAAGTGGTGTAAGTCTAATTGAAGTCTACATTTTGGAAAAATGTAAATTTAGTAAGACACTAAAAGGATAAAAGTGTATTTTTTTTTTTTTTGTAAAACAAGGGGGGTGTTTTACTTTTTACTCCCTCCGTCCCTAAAAGATTGTCGTATTGTACATTTTGCAATTATTAAGGAAGAACTTCACCTTCTTGTACCTTAGTAGATTTGTACTAACATTCATGCCTAAGTTTAGAAATGGGACATACTCTTTGGGACAAATTAAAATGGCAAATGAGACAATCTTTCAGGGACGGAGGGAGTATATTTTTATGAGACAGAGAGAATTGTAGCACAAAGGAGTACAATTACAGAAAAAATAATACACAATAAATTGATAAAAACAGAAAATAAAAAGGAGAAGTTCTTGAATTTGCTGCACGAGCCCAATGAAATCACTGTCTCCTTAAGACATATTCGATCCCTCACCGAGTGTGCTTGAGTTTTTCTTGGATCGCTTGTCTCCCAGGATAGAACGTGCGGACCGGGGGCACTTTGCACCTAAGTTCCCGGCGAGATGAATTGCGCTTGGACTAGATCACCTCTTCTTTGTATATGCAATAGAGGAGGCCAAAGAAGATGATAACAATATGCAACCAAAGACTATGGAAGAGGATTTGCAGGAGGAAATGTGTATGAATCTGCTGTGGTTCTTTGCCAAAAGATTTCTCAAAGTATTTTTCCAAGTCTCTCAATTGTTGTTAACAAACAACAATTTATACATATTCAATCAACCAATAAAAACTGAAAATCAATGGTGTTTATGGAGTAATAAAATGTAATAAACAATTTAATTACGAAAATTAAACCACCATTATTCCAAAATCATTAGCCATAATGATTTTCATTTCAATTTTCTGCATTTAATATTGGCTGTTAAATGTCCGCCAGGATCCGCTCGGCCGAGTCTTATAGCTCGCTCGGCCGAGCAAGGCTTTCCAGAAACTTGGAACCTTCTGTTTCACTCTGCTCGGCCGAGTCAACAACCCGCTCGGCCGAGCACCTCAGAAAAATTCAAAACCAAATTTTTGATTTACAAAATCAAATTTTATTTGGCCAAATCATTTGAGCATCTATATTTAATTCATCCAAAACCCATTTTGAACAATTAAATATTTTATTTTTCACAAACACAAACCACTTAGGTAATTTGACAAAATTACCCTTTAGAAATTAACCCATTAATTTCCTTCAAACATACTAATTTTTCCAACAATCCCCACATGAAGGAAATTCATGAGGATAGGTGATAAAGTCCTGAGTCGAAAACCTGCATAGGATAGGTAGGGGTTTGCCCTTTGAACCTTCCCTTGTAAAAGCATATTTACTCTACTCGCTAATCAGTAGACACGATGTCCTTGAACTGCTAGCTTTTTGTGTAGCCGATCATATACTTTACACAGGTATCGCCCTAACACAATTCAGCTCTCATAGCTGTGTCCATTCATGGCCCTGGATCACAATGCCTGGTTCTGTGAGAAGGTCTAAGAATTGAGCCTCACGCAATTCTTCTCGAAGCGGCCTCTACTTCTTTCTCACATAGGTGATTCTTTTAAGTAAACCATTTTACTTCTCATGAGAATCATTAAAAGCCGTAGGCTTAACCTCATTCATCTCGGGATGTCACTTTAAGGAATGAGCATAGGGTTGACCCCCACAGTGACGCTACAAGTCTTTTAACAGTTAGGTTGTCCCTTTGAACCTAGATCTTGGGATCTCCAGTCAACTAGGTTGGGTTTTCCACTGCGTTCAACTTCTCCAGAGGCTTTAAACCCATTCCCAATGTCAACCTTGCAACTATCTCTTTACTTAACCCTTTGGTTAGCGGATCCGCCAAATTATCTTTTGACCTCACATAGTCAATAGATATGGTGCCAGTTGCAAGTAGTTGTTTAATGGTATTATGTCTTCGACGTATATGTCTAGACTTACCATTATACATATGACTTTGTGCCCTACCAATCGCAGATTGGCTATCGCAATGTACACTAATTGCGGGCACGGGCTTTTCCCATCTTGGAATATCTTCTAGAAATTGGCGTAGCCATTCGGCTTCTTCACCACATTTATCTAATGCTATAAACTCAGATTCCATGGTTGATCTGGCTATAACAGTCTGCTTAGAAGATTTCCATGATATAGCTGCACCTGCTAAAGTGAATAAATATCCACTTGTAGACCTTGAGTCTTTGATATCTGATATCCAATTAGCATCACTATATCCTTCTATCACAGCTGGATGTCTAGTGTAATGTAATCCAAAATCACGAGTATATCTTAAGTACCTTAGTACTCTCACTATACCACTTCCAATGATTTGTTCCAGATTACTTGTGTACCGGCTTAACTTGCTAACCGTATAAGCAATATCCGGCCTAGTACAACTCATCAAGTACATTAGACTTCCAATAACTCTCGAATACTCTAATTGAGACACCGGTTCATCTCTATTCTTTGATAGATGAAGATTCGGGTCTATTGGAGTACTACATTTATTCCATGGTCATCCTTGCTAAATTTCTCAAGAATTTTATCCACATAATGAGATTGACTTAACACAAGTCCATTGGATATTCTAGAAATTTTAACTCCAAGGATTACATCCGCAAGTCCCATATCTTTCATGTCAAATTTTGAATTCAACATGTCTTTCGTGGATTTGATCATCTTATCACAACTCCCTATGATAAGCATGTCGTCTACATAAAGACACAAAATGACATAGCCATTTTCCGTGGTTTTAGTATAGACACATTTGTCACACTCATTTATCTTAAATCCACTTTGCATCATAGCATTTTCAAATTTCTGATGCCACTGTTTTGGTGCTTGTTTCAAGCCATACAATGACTTTACTAATTTGCACACCTTCTTTTCTTGTCCATGTGCAACAAACCCCTCGGGTTGTTCCATGTAAATCTCCTCTTCTAAATCTCCATTTAGAAAGGCTGTTTACATCCATTTGATGTATTTCAAGATTTCTCAATGCGGCAATTGCAAGTACAACTCTTATTGACGTTATTCTCGTAACAGGAGAATAGGTGTCAAAATAGTCTAGGCCTTCTTCTACGTCTCGTAACCTTTAATTACAAGTCGGGCCTTGTACTTATCAATTGTTCCGTCTGCTTTCATTTTTCTTTTGAAAATCCACCTATATCCTAGTGTTTTACTTCCCGGAGGAAGGTCCACTAGTTCCCATGTGTGATTTTGCAAAATGGAATCAATTTCACTTTTAATTGCTTCCTTCCACAAAGGTCCTTCCGAAGAGCTAACGGCTTCTTTGTAACTTTGTGGTTCGCTTTCTACCATATAGGTTAGAAAGTCCGGACCATAGGATTTTTCAATCCTAGCTCTTTTGCTCCGTCGAGGTTCTACCTCTTCTTCTTCTCTTTCATCTTGAACATGTTCGTCTTCTATTGAATCTATTACCTTAGTCGATGAGCTTGCCTCATTTCTTGACTTACACGGGAATATATTCTCAAAGAACGATACGTTCACAGATTCCATTATAGTATTTTTGTGTATAGCATCAATTTTCGACTCATACACAAGAAATCTATAAGCACTACTGTTATGTGCATATCCAATGAATATGCAATCAACGCTTTTTGGTCCAATTTTCACCTTTTTAGGAGGAGGTATGGCTACCTTTGCAAGACACCCCCACACTTTCAAGTGTTTATAACTTGGCATTCTTCCATGCCATAGTTCATAAGGGGTTTTGTCTTGTTTCTTTCGGGGTATTTTGTTTAACACGTAGTTAGCCGACAACACGGCTTCCCCCACATGTTATCCGGTAATCCCGAACTTAATAACATGGCATTCATCATTTCTTTCAATGTCCGATTTTTCCTTTCGGCAACACCGTTTTGTTGGGGTGTATAAGGTGCCGAGGTAATATGTTTAATTCCACTTTGAGCACAAATTGCTTCAAATGGAGATTCATATTCACCACCTTTATCACTTTTTAGCACCTTAATTTTCCGGTTTAATTGATTCTCAACTTCATTTTTATATAGAGTAAACTTCTCTATAGCTTCATCTTTACTTTTTAGAAGATACACATAGCAATACTTTGTGCCATCATCTACAAAAGTCATGAAGTACTAATTGCCGCCCCGTGATTGTGTTGATTTAAAGTCACATAAGTCCGTGTGAACCAATTCAAGTGGTTCACTATGTCTTTCAACGGATGGGAATGACTTTCTTGTTAATTTTGCTTCTACAATGAAATTTCACATTTTTGTTTACAATCAACTTTAAACTTTGGAATAGAATTTGCTTTTGTCAAACGACGTATAGAATCAAAATTAACATGACCAAGTCTACCATGCCACAAATTAGATGACTCAAGCAAGTAAACGGAAGAGATATTCATTTCATTAGCTTTCGCTTTCACAACCATTACACTTAGCTTAAACAGTCCATCATTGACATAACCTTTGCCTACAAACATTCCACTCTTAGACAAAGTGACTACATTGGACTCAAACACAATACGAAATCCATGCTTTATCAAAAGCGATCCGGACACCAAGTTCTTCCGGATATCGGGCACATAAAGCACGTTGTTGAGAGTTAACTCCTTCCCGGATGTCATCTTCAAAACCACTTTTCCTTCTCCTTTGATCTCGGAGGTGGCTGAATTCCCCATGAATAGCTTCTCGCCATCCTTAGCAACAAAAGCACTAAACATGTCTCTATTGGAGCACACATGTCTAGTGGCGCCGGTGTCAATCCACCATTGATTTGGGTTTGAACCCACCAAATTCACCTCGGAAATCACAACTGCGAGTGCATCTCGGACACGTCTCTAGCAATGCCTTCCACCATGTTGGCCTCACGAGCCTTCTTTGGCAACTTGCAAGCATGAGCCTTGTGGCCTTGACCGCCACAATTATAACAAGTTCCTTCGAACTTCTTCTTGGAAACACCACCTTTTGGTCCCAAGTGGGAATTCTTGGAAGTTGTCACAACCTTCCTTTTCCCTTTCCAAATCGTTTCCCTTTGGAGCTTTCACCATGCTCCACCACATTGGCCTTAGCCACACTAGAAACAAACTTGGTTTCAAAGAACTCTATTGTTCTCTTCAATACTCAATCGAAGGATAATTCCTTCCACATCCATTTCCTTTCGCTTATGCTTAAGGTAGTTCTTGAAATCATTCCAAGATGGAGGCAATTTTTCAATGATTGCAGCCACTTGGAAGCTTTCACTTATAACCATACCTTCGGCATGAATCTCGTGCAAGATAGTTTGAAACTCATCCACTTGAGATTTCACACTCTTGTTGTCCACCATCTTAAAATCAAGGAAACGGGCAACAATGAACTTCTTTGTTCCCGCATCCTCAATTTTATATTTGTGGTCCAACGACCCCCACAATTCCTTTGCAGTTTTCTTCTCATTAAACACGTTATAGAGAGAATCAAAGCGAATTGAGGACGTAATTTCGCACAAGTACTCCCCATGCTTCCATGTTTCAACCGCAGCCAAGGTTGTAACATCGGTTGCTCCTTCACTCACCTTTGGCATATCTTCTTTCGAGATATCTTGCCAAGTGCAAGGTAGTGAGGTAGAAAAGCATCTTTTGTTGCCAACGCTTAAAGTCGTGGCCAACAAACTTCTCGGGTTTTTCCGCATGAGGGGTCGGGATATGAATTGTATGAGGATTAATCACAGTCTTAGAGCCACTTCCATTTCCAGTTTGGGAATTAGTTTGGGGTTCCACTTGGGGTCCAACTTGGGTCTCCACGTTGTTGTTGTTCGTCGCCATCTGAAACACAACAACCAAGTTAAATTTCCTGTTTTTCAAACTGTAATCGACACTCCTTCGATTAGGATATGTCTTAAGATTGTAGCACAAAGGAGTACAATTACAGAAAAAATAATACACAATAAATTGATAAAAACAGAAAATAAAAAGGAGAAGTTCTTGAATTTGCTGCACGAGCCCAATGAAATCACTGTCTCCTTAAGACATATTCGATCCCTCACCGAGTGTGCTTGAGTTTTTCTTGGATCGCTTGTCTCCCAGGATAGAACGTGCGGACCGGGGGCACTTTGCACCTAAGTTCCCGGCGAGATGAATTGCGCTTGAACTAGATCACCTCTTCTTTGTATATGCAATAGAGGAGGCCAAAGAAGATGATAACAATATGCAACCAAAGACTATGGAAGAGGATTTGCAGGAGGAAATGTGTATGAATCTGCTGTGGTTCTTTGCCAAAAGATTTCTCAAAGTATTTTTCCAAGTCTCTCAATTGTTGTTAACAAACAACAATTTATACATATTCAATCAACCAATAAAAACTGAAAATCAATGGTGTTTATGGAGTAATAAAATGTAATAAACAATTTAATTACGAAAATTAAACCACCATTATTCCAAAATCATTAGCCATAATGATTTTCATTTCAGTTTTCTGCATTTAATATTGGCTGTTAAATGTCCGCCTGTGATCTCGCTCGGCCGAGTCTTATAGCTCTGCTTCGGCCGAGCAAGGCTTTCCGTAAACTTGGAACCTTCTCGTTTCACTCGCTCGCCGAGTCAACAACCCGCTCGGCCGAGCACCTCAGAAAAATTCAAAACCAAATTTTTGATTTACAAAATCAAATTTTATTTGGCCAAATCATTTAAGCATCTATATTTAATTCATCCAAAACCCATTTTGAACAATTAAATATTTTATTTTTCACAAACACAAACCACTTAGGTAATTTGACAAAATTACCCTTTAGAAATTAACCCATTAATTTCCTTCAAACATACTAATTTTTCCAACAAGAATACCTTATTTTAACTTATTATTTTCCTAAAATTTGAACTCAACTCAAATTTGTATTCATATCTTAATATTTTTTAAAAGAGATATCATTAAATATTTAAAATATTTAAAATATAGAATTGTATATATCAATGATAGTTAAACTTCTTCCAAACTAAACTTATTTAATGTAAATGTTCCTCAAACAAAAATAAAATATTTATGTTTAGACGAGAAAAGTATTATTTGGATTGTCTCTGCTTATGTAGGGTGAGTTTGGCATTGCTCCTGATTCCCTGAAAATGATTTTTCAAAAGTAATTTTAGAAAAATCGATTATTTGTAATAAATACTAAAATTTATAAGCATGTTTGGATAATATATATTCAAAACTGATTATTGAAGATAAATACCAAAAATGACCTTTATGATATGTATCTCGATATAATAAATGTATAAAAGAGATAGAGGTTATTAATGTAAAAACAACATAAATAACAGCTTCTAAGAATCACTTTTAGCAAAAGCTGGGTCATAGCTGCTTCTACGAAAACACAGTTTTTTGCGTTTTAACAGCTTAAAATCATAATCAGTATTGTTATCCAAACACAATTAAAAGTGATTTTGAACTTCAAAAGTGATTATAAGCCACAAAAAAGCACTCCCAAACTCACCCGTAGAATAAGAATATTCTTAGTTGTTGAATTGAATTCTTTGAAATGAATTTTTTGAGTTCATGCAGAGGTTAATAGCAAGTTGTTTACGTAATGTATAGTGATTGGGTAAGGACTTAACATAGTAAAATAATCATTTTAGGACAATTTTTTGTACTAATTTGTGTATAATGAGCAATTCAACGGTTATACATTATTAGAACTGAAATCATCATTTATAAATAATTATTGAGTCAGTTAGCTGACAATCCCTTGACCGGTCTCTGTCCCATAACAACAATTCTGCTTTAATTTTATAAGTTCATGATATTTTGATATCGCTCAAAGTATCTTCACGTTAACGTTAACGATAAAAAGATTATTTTGGAATTGAGAAAATAATTTGTTATCGTTAAAGACAGAAAGATTATTTTGGAATTGAGAAAGTAATTTGTTATCGTTAACGACAAAAAGATTATTTTGGAATTGAGAAAGTAATTTGTTGTCGATATGGTTAACCCTAAACCAGACATGGACTAGTGGCTAACAATCAAACGTAGTCTGAACACAAAATGGTATACAAAACTCTGGTCGGTATGCCAAATAACTGCGCCGGAGTCTTACAATTTCTTCTCATCTTTCTAGTTTCAAATTAAATATCATAATTTTTTTTTTTTACTTTTATACTCAATTTGATTAGTAAATTTTAATAAAAATTACAATTGCCTAAAGTACATTGGCTCCTAAATACAAGAAACGATCTCAAGTATGTTAAACACTTTAATCAAGGGGAGTGTAACTTTGGATTTTTTTCGTTATTACCCTTTAAAACGTTTAGATGTACTTGCTCCGTTCCAAAATAAATAACTAAATATTTTGAATTTAAGAAAATCAAATTAGTAGCAAAAGTTTCTTTTGGTATTCACTTTTCAGAAAATTTTGGGGGAAACTAGTTTTCCCAAATATTATAAAAAGTCTTGTTTTTTATTTAAAAAAAAATTGTACGTGGCTTTGTTTCGATTTTTAAAACAAGACTTTTTATAATGTTATAGAGAAACTAGTTTCCCCCAAAACCTACTCTTCACTTTTAACTTAGTTTCCAAATATATATATATATATATATATATATATATATATATATATATACTCCCTTCGTCCCAATAGAAGCTTCCCATTTTGCCATTTTGGGTATCCCATTAAAAGCTTTCACTTTCCTTTTTTGGCAAAGAATTTTTACTATTTCCTCTACTCATTCTCTCTCCTACATTATTTTAATACTCACAACACCATTATAATTTACTATTCTTTCCACTCATTCTCTCTCCTATTTTCAAATTACACTCACAACATTTTTTCTTCCCACTCATTTTCTTAATTTGCGTAGCTTGGGCCGGGACGGAGGGAGTATATATTTTGATAAAATAATCATTTTAGGACAATTTTTTTTTTTTTTTTTTAAATCATTCATTTTGGGACAAAAATGTCATTCAATTAGGGAAAGAGGGACCTTTATAGAAGTTGCAAAACTAATTCTTCAAATATAAATGAACTAGAATAAGCCCGTGTTCGAGGACACGTAATTTTTTTTTTAGTTAAGTCCGTGTCCGAGGACACTTTTTTTTTTCTTTAATTTAAAAAAAAAAAAAATTGTATGAGGGCAAAATGCAAATTTCGGCACTTGCTACTGTTCAAACAACTGTAGCAAGGACAATCCCTCATTTATACTATAGATTTTTTTTTCTTTAATTTTTTTTTTTTAAGGGCAAAATGGAAAAGGGACAAATGTATGAGGGCAAAATGGAAATTTCGACACTTGCTACTGTTCAAACAACTGTAGCAAGGACAATCCCTCATTTATACCATAGATTTGTATGTGTAACATCACCTGTCCAGGTCACTACATTTTGAAAATCTTTCGTTTCACTTTGAAGAAGTCTGAGATCTTTAATCAAATACAATGTTGAATAAAAGTTTTGTATTTTCCAGTTTGTATAAGTTATTAGGAGTAAATTGTTATCTGTCATTTTATAGGAGTCTGTACCTAGACTTTAGGAACCACTTCTAATTAGTTGCTATAATTTTGCATGGCCCACTTCCTCTAGAGAGCTCCTTATGCGAGATTTAAACTCAATTTAAGAAATAACATTTTGAAAATTTTAAAGACACCCCTTCTTGACACAATGACTTTAATGCCCTTCTTCACGTACACAACAACGTAAGTTACAGCCTCTGATGAAAGTCCAAAATTCAAATTATACTTTAGTCACTGAAACTTTGGAAATTAAATATTGGTCACTAGACATTCAAGTATTTTAAATCAGTCATTAGATTCAGAATAGTTTCAATTTAATTTTTTCAACCAAAAAAAAATTTAAAAATTCAATATTAACAACAAATTAATCTCATAATTTACACATTTACAACACTTATAATTTCTCTTATAATTGACTTATAAATCAAAATTTTCAACCAAAAAAATCAAAAATTTCAATAATAACGAATTACTCTCATAATTTATACATTTACAACTCTTATAATTATAAGACTATTTTGTCTTTTATAATTGACTTATAAGACAATTTTTTCAACAAAAAAAAATCAAAAATTTCAATAATAACAA
The DNA here is from genome assembly GCA_022495995.1 of Adenophora triphylla var. japonica. Classification (NCBI taxonomy): domain Eukaryota; kingdom Viridiplantae; phylum Streptophyta; class Magnoliopsida; order Asterales; family Campanulaceae; genus Adenophora; species Adenophora triphylla. The sequence continues at coordinate 106,364 of JAFEMH010002490.1, read as the reverse complement.
CGAATTACTCTCATAATAACGATGAATTACTCTTATAATTGACTTATAAGACAATTAACTTATAAGACTACTTTAAAAAGTCTTATAAGTGACATATAAGACTTTTTAAAAAAGTCTTTATATAAGTAACATATAAGACTTTTTAATAAATCTTATAAGTAACTTATAAGACTTTTTAAAAAGTCTTATAAGTTACTTATAAGACCTATTTGAACATTGGGAACTGTGTTGTAAAAAAGTCTTATAAGTAGTAACTTATAAGACTTTTTTAATAAGTCTTTTTACTTCTAAGACTTATTAAAAAAGTCTTATAAGTTACTTATAAGACTTATTAATAAGTCTTATATGTATCATATAAGACTTTTTAAAAAAGTCTAAATTTATATAAGTTACTTATAAGACTTATTAAAAAAGTCTTATATGTAACAAAAAAATCAAAAATTTCAATAATAACAACGAATTGCTATCATAATTTACATATTTACAACTCTTATAAGTTAATTATAAGACTACTTTGTCTCTTATAATTAACTTATAAGACAATTTTTTCAACCAAAAAAATCAAAAATTTCAATAATAACATCGATTTGCTCTCATATAATTACACATTTACAAATCTTATAAATTAATTATAAGACTACTTTGGCTCTTATAATTAACTTATGAGACAAAATTTTCAATCAAAAATTTCAATAATAACAACAAATTGGTAACATAATTTACACATTTACAACTTTTTAAAGTTAATTATAAGACTATTTTGTCTCTTATAATTAACTTATAAGACAAATTTTTCAACCAAAAAAAATCAAAAATTATGAGAGCAATTTCGAGGAGGAGATATGTCCACATAAACTAGCCTGAGGCAGTTTCATGTCCACTAAGGTAAAAAGTCCTGCAGTTATTCACTCATCTGTCAACAATATTTCCCAAAAAAAAAAAAAAGACTTTAATCAGAAAAATATTCCCCCAAAACAACAAAATTCACAAAATGTGGGGATTACTTTCAAAACATTAAATATTCACCTATGCATTCGCCGAAGTCTTCTCTTGAAAGTAGACCGTCCTTGGCATGGCAAGTGATTCGAATCTCAATTTAACCTTTCTCCAAAGTTGGTTAGCATCTAAAGCGCCGATTGTTTTACTGATAAACCTCAGACCGCCGAGGGCTCGTTGAGCGCACGATTTCGTACGGACCAGCTTCGCCTTCATTTTCATGGTCTCCCGAACAGATAAAGGCTGCTCCGGCTGACCTGACTCCGACGAGGCCCTGGATGAAAATTTTTGAGCCAGAGATCTGAGTTTGATTTCGCGGGAGGAGTTCCAGATCTGCCGAGTTTGTAGTTGAAGATGCCGGCGATCGAAGAAGAAAGAAGTTTGGTCACCGGAAAAGGTTGGTCGCCGGAGAAGGTTGGTTGACGTCGACTGTCGCCGGAGATGGTTCAGAGAGAGAGAGATAACTTTGAGTGTGTGTACGTGTGTGATTTTTAGAGAGAGAAAAAAAAGATAAAAAATGAGGAGAGGGGAGGGAGGTTGGGGTTTTATCTGGGAGGAAAGCCTAGCTAGGGGTGTATGGAAAATTTAAATTTGGGGATAACTTTTTTTTTGGAATTTATCAAAAAGTTTTCTTTACAACAACAACAACAAAGCCTTAGTCCCAAAATAATTTGGGGTCGGCTAACATGAATCCTCATATGTTATCGTGAAAAAAATAAATAAAAAAATTAAATTAAATTAAATTAAAAAAATAAAAAATAATAAAAAATAAAAAAAAATAAATAAATAAAAATAAATAAATAAAAAAATAAAAAATAAAAAAAATCAACCCCCCACATGGATTTTTGCCCTCCACTCCGGCCTCTTCAACACCATACTTTCATCCACTCCAAGTAAATTCATATCATTTTCAATTACTCTAATCCAAGTTTGTTTGGGTCTTCCCCTACCCCTCGCCATTTTATCATTTCTCCACTGTTCCGGCCTCCTAACCAGTGCATCACTCGGTCTCCTTCTCACATGTCCAAACCACCGTAGACGATTTTCCCTCATTTTATCCTCAATGAGCGCAACTCCTACTTTACCTCTGATCACCTCATTCCCCAACCGATCCTTTCTTGTATGACCGCACATCCATCGAAGCATACGCATCTCCGCCACATTCATCTTATGCACGTGACACTGTTTCACGGCCCAACATTCGGTGCCGTAAAGCAATGCCGGCCTAATTGCCGTGCGGTAGAATTTTCCCTTTAATCTATTGGGCATGCCGCGATCACATAGAAACCCTGTAGCACTCTTCCACTTCAACCAACCTGCTTTAATCCTATGAGCCACATCTCCATCTAATTCTCCATCCTTTTGAATAATGGATCCAAGATAGCGAAAAAACTCAGAAGCTTGGATAATATTTCCATCAAATGTGACCGCCCCTGCCTCCCTACTTCCAACTCTGCTAAACTTACACTCCAAATATTCAGTCTTGCTTCTGCTTAATCGAAAACCTCGAGATTCCAAAGTGTGTCTCCACAACTCCAATTTACTTTCAACACCCTCTCTTGTCTCATCAATCAGCACAATATCATCTGCGAACAGCATACACTTTGGTATATCATCTTGGACTGACCTCGTCAATTCGTCCATTATCAAAGCAAAAAGAAAGGGGCTAAGTGCGGAACCTTGATGCACTCAAATCTTTATAGGGAATTTTTCCATTTTCCATTTGTTGTCATGTATTTTGCCTATTTAAAAAGGCTGCTGCTTTGCTGCTTAGTGAAAGTTGATCTCTATGCTTCTTTGTATGATCAGTAGTTTTTAGTTTCTAACATTGGTATCAGAGCCTGGTTAGTAACAAAGAGTGTGTTGTGAGAACTTTCTTAGAAAAGAGAGGAGAAAAGTGTGTGCGGGGAAAGAAAAACACATCAGTTTTTTTTTTTTTTTTCTCATTGCAGCAGCAGCAAGCAGCAAACACAATGGCAACAGACAACTTTGTGCAACCAGCGATTCCACGCTTCGATGATCATTGGAGTTAAAATGACAGCAAATCTCTATTAAGAATGGAGTGTGCCGAATTCAAGATAAGAAAATTGGATTGATTGCTGAAGTTAAAATGACAGCAAATCGCATGTTTCCCATTCATCTCAAAAACCTTTCTCATTCATGTTTCTTCTCAAAATTGAAGGACCTAGCATGGTTGTGGCACTTTCGATATTGGCATCTGAGCTTTTTGGCGGATTAAAGATAATACAGGAAAAAAGTATGGTGACTAGGGCTCCGTTTGTTTAGCGTAAAACATTTTCCGGAAAATGATTTCCTGCAAAATGTTTTCCGGAAAATGAAAATGTTTTCCGGAAAATGAGATAAACATGTTTAGCGTAAAACATTTTCTCCATTTTCTGGTGCGAAACAAACACCGAAAAATGGGGAAAATGTTTTCCGGAAAACATTTTCCCCCAAACAAACGGAGCCTAGGCTTCCTCAAATAACAACTCCAAGTATGTGAAGAGTGTGTTGTCAGCAAACAACATCGCAAACCATTTCCAAAAGGTAGCTCATGCAGAGCAAAAAAGGCATTGGAGTTGGTACATTCCGACCTGTGTGGGCCAATAAAATCGTGTTCCAACGGAGGTAAAAGATACATAATCACCTTCATTGACGATTTTAATCAAAAAACATGGATTTATTTCTTGCAGGAAAAGGTTGATTCTTTTGTAGCATTTAAAAAATTTAAAGTGCTCGTTGAAAAGGAAGTTGGATGCCCGATAAAGGTTCTCCGTACTAATCGTGGAGGAGAGTGCAACTCACAAGAATATGCAGATTTTGTGAAGCTAATGGAATCAAGAGGCAACTCACAACACCTATACACCTCAGCAAAATGGTGTTTGCGAAGGAAAAATCGCACAATAATAAATATAGTGAGAAACATTCTTTCAAGGAACGGAATTCCAAAGAGTTTTTGGCCCGAAGCTGTAAATTGGAGTATCCACATATTGAACAGAAGTCCCACACTTGTTGTTCAGAACATGACACCAGAGGAAGTATGGAGTGGGCAAAGACCAACCGTAGATCATTTCAGAGTTTTCGGGTGCATTGCCTATGCATATTATAGATCAGAAGAGAACAAAGCTCGATGACAAGGGAGAGAAATGCATTTTTTTTGTGTTAGTGATTACTCAAAAGCTTATAAGCTTTATAATCCTATCACTAAGAAAATTGTCATTAGCCGTGATTTGGTCTTTGACGAAGGAGAAACATGGTTATGGAGTGAAACTGGAGCTAGAGCGCAGATTCCAGAAAATTTTGATGGCGAAGAGAGCAATGAGCAGCCTTTAATCAATGTGCATGAGGCTCCACAAGATGCTCAACCACCTGTTCTAAGTCCGATTGTATCACAAGTTGATGAAGTGCGAAGATCAGCACGTGCTAGAAGGAGTCCTGCTTGGATGGTTGATTATGATGTTAATGAAGTCAACCAATCTGAAACACATTTTGCTTTGTATTCGGATTGTGATCCAAAGGCCTTTGAAGAAGCCGTGAAAGAACCAAAATGGCGCAAGGCAACGGATGAAGAAATTGCTGCAATTGAAAGGAATAATACATGGGAGCTTACTAAGCTTCCAAAGGGGAATAAAACAATCGGTGTCAAATGGATTTACATGACAAAATTGAAGGAGAACGGTGAAGTCGATGAGTATAAAGCTCGCGTAGTAGCTAAAGGCTATAAGCAAGAATTTGGTGTGGATTATAAAGAAGTTTTTGCCCCTGTTGCTCGACATGATACAATCAGAATGGTGGTTGCAATGGTAGCTCGAAATTCTTGGCCCATTTTTCAGTTGGACATGAAATCAGCATTCTTACATGGAGACTTGGAAGATCAGGTATTTGTCGATCAACCTCTTGGTTATATTAAGATTGGAGATGAGCATAAAATGCATAGATTAAAAAAGGCATTATATGGACTAAAACAAGCTCCAAGAGCTTGGTACAGTCGCATAAATACTTATTTTTCTAAGGAGGGATTTCGCAAATGTCCTTGTGAACAAACTTTACATTAAATTTGATGGAGGAAAAATGCTCATTGTGTGTTTGTATGTCGATGATCTTATTTTTACCGAAAACGATGTTTCCATGTTTGAAAGTTTCAAGAATTCGATGATGGAAGAATTTGACATGTCTGATCTTGGGATGATACACTACTTTCTTGGCATTGAGGTGTCACAACAAAGGTATGTACAGGAAGTTTTAAACAGGGTTGGGATGAACAATTGCAACTCTGTGACTACTCCAAGTGATTGTGGACTGAAATTAAACAAGGATCACGAAGGATGAAGGAAAGAAGGTGGACAACACTTTTTACAAACAAATCGTGGGGAGCTTAATGTATTTATCTGCAGTAGATATATGGAGAATCCAACAAAGATGCATCTTTCCGCTGCAAAGAGGTTTTTCCGATATTTACAAGGAACTAAAGATTATGGGTTGTTCTACGAGAAAGGTACAAGGTCAAAGTTGATCGGTTTCACTGATAGTGACTATGCAGGGGATCAAGATGACAGGAAAAGCACATCAGGCTATGTTTTTTGTTAGGTTCAGGAGCAGTTTCATGGTCATCTACGAAGCAGCCTATTGTTACGTTATCCACGACTGAAGCTGAGTTTGTTGCCGCTTGAAGAAAATTCTTGAAGAATTGCATTTCAAGCAAGAGTCGGCTACTACAATTTACTGTGATAATACTTCTACGATAAAACTCTCCAAAAATCATGTGCTACATGGAAGAAGCAAGCACATATACGTGAAGTATCACTATTTGCGGGATCTCACCAAGGAAGGAATCATTGAGCTCATTTACTGCAGAAGTGAGGACCAAGTTGCTGACATATTTACAAAACCCCTCAAATTTCCAAGGTTTCTAAAGCTAAGAAGATTGCTTGGTGTTTGTTCAAAGGATACTCAAATTTGAGGGAGGGAGGGTAATTCAAACTTTAAACTGAATGTCTACACATCAGTTTAAGGGAGGGAATGTTGAATAAAAGTTTGTATTTTCCAGTTTGTTTAAGTTCTTAGGAGTAAATTGTTATCTGTCATAATCTATAGGAGTCTGTTAAGTGGCTTACCTAGTATAAGAAGTTGTTTGTTGGCTCAACTGATCTACCTTGTCATAGTCTATAGGAGTATGTTAAGTGGCTTACCTAGTCTAAGAAGTTGTTTGTTGGCTCAGATCTACCTAGACTTTAGGAACCACTTCTAATTAGTTGCTATAATTTTGCATTTGCTGTTATGTATTTTGCCTATTTTAAGGCTGCTACTTAGTGAAAGTTGATCAATAATCTTTCTATGCTTCTTGTGCTTCTTTGTATGATCAGTAGTCTTTAGTTTCTAACAAGCATGTGCTAAATGTTGCAATGCTAATCAAAGCACTTCCTCATAAGGTAACTGAGCATAACACTTTTGTACGGGTTGATTTCACTGCACACCCCTAAGATTTGGACAATTATCACTGCCCCAATGTTTGGTTTTGTCTCACTGCATCCCTTTTATCAACTTTATTTAAATAATTGACTATTTTACCCTTAAAATTTCATAATGATGTATTGAGGAGACATTGGGATAAAATAGTCATTTATGTTCAATAAAGTTGACAAAAGGGGGAAAGTGAGACGAAACCAAACCTCAAGTGGAGGCAATGATACTTGTCTAAACCTTAAGGGTGAGCAGTAGAATTAATCATTTTTGTGCAGAGCAAGAATCTTCCCGGAAAAAAATTAGCTCTTTCAAAAGCCATTGATTACCTGTGGAGTTGAATCTCTTTTGAGGGGGAAAACATTCAGCATAGATCACAATTGTAGACCAGGTCGTTAGTATGTGTGTCAAGATCAAGAAACATGCTGATTTCCACGGACGTGTTAGATATTCCATGTTTGACTTTGTACTGAAATTTACTGAATTCCTGGAGGTTGCGAATAGAAACACTTTCAGCCTGAACATACGCTGTTCTTCCTCATCATCTCTATACTGTCTGCAATGGTGGACCCTGCAGTCCCAACAAAACCAAGAGTAGCACAGCTGCAAATAGTTTCTTCTACTTGGAGAACTATGTCAGGCAATTGTGTGCTACAAGAATTCTCAGCCTCGTAAGAACTCTTCAGTAAAGATCTGAACTTTATTCCGTGTCCAACATCTAATATTTTCTTTGCAGTTCTTTTTATCAACTCGTCTTCCTTTCTCAGAACAAACAACTGAACAGAACTTAAATCTGCTGCTAAATCCCCCAAGAAAGTTCCAGTCCAATTACTCCTAGGAAGATCAGTCATCACAAATATATGAATCGGTAGAGGACCCTTTTGCTTTAAAGATTCTAATTTCTGTTTTAAGCTTAGAAAAGTAGCCTTCCAGTGATTCTTGAACTGCCCATCCAAAAGCCTAAGTTGTGCACAGAGGAAAGGTGACTTGATCGTCTCCAGAGAAAATGCCTTTCCCGCGCTTGTAATTTCAGGGACAAAAGGAAGAAATTCAATCTTTTTAATTAGAGATTGTATCCTTTGATCTCTTGGAGCTTCATGGATATCAATGTAAGACTCCGAGCCCTTGTACAGGCCCGTGAAAAGGCTTCCAAATGCCAAAACAGAGGCAGACTCTGCTCTAGAACCTGGACCAAGGGTATTATAGACATCTTTCCTTCTCCTAACAGATGAAATTTTCTTTTTCTTCTTCAGTAGCTCATCAAGTTGGAATGAATCCAATGCCCCGTCTTTACCTACTTTTTGGAATGTCCAAACTGTTGTTCTGCAATCTTCATCTACAGCATATAAACAATCATTTATGTTACCTTTGTACCCCGATAGTAAAGATCCACACCGTCTTAAATTCTCTTGAACATATGAATCCTTAAAGCAGGTAAGGTCTAACTTAACATCACACCAAAGAGATAAGAAATGTCTCAAATCAATAACTTGAACTCCTGAACTGGATACCAACGGTGAAAGATCGACTATATCGGCCATGGATAAATATCTGCAATCATAAAGATCAGCAACATAAACCAAGATTAGGGTTATGATTTTCACTACAGAACAACCACCACTTATGCATATCCTTCACAATGTAATTATGAGTATATAACCTATCAAGGCACATGCTATACATTATAAGGTATACAACAGTTATCCAGGAACTGTACGTATCTTCGTGTCTCTATGACCATAAGAGAGGAAGAGGGAGGGAGAGAGAGAGAGAGCGAGAGCGACTCATACTTGAACGTATGAATATGAAACTAAAAAACACCAACAAAAACACAGAGGTGGTGTTAGCCTAACAATAAAATTGGCTCAAACAGTTCATTTTAAAGCCACTTTGCTCGAACCTTGCTTATTAAATACAAAAGATATGCTCATAATTCCAATTTTCAAGGCAAAGATTCCATGCTGCCAATGTCTCGTAGAGTACAATCTTAAGAAAAATTATCAAAAGACCCAACCAAAAATCTGATGTTCATATAACAAGGAACAAAAATCATACACTCAATTAGTGTTTGGCAGATTGGCGGTCCAGATAGTTCATTTCTAGGCTTTAGGATGTATGTCATAATGCCTCCTATATTACTCCCACTGCCCCAAAATGAATGTCTACAAACAATTTCAAATTTGCTCTTGATCAAGAGTAAATTTGATCATTTTTTGGACATTCATTTTAGGATGGAGGGAGTAGCATCTATTTGCTTAAGAAGTCAAGAGTTAACAAAATGGGAACCTTACTTCGTATAAGCCGTGGTTCTCTCTTTCAGAGAGAGAGGTGTTCTTGTGGATTTCTTGCCTCCCAAAATTATGTTCAGACTAGATTATGGTTCTGAGATGCAAGCTTTAGAGAAGCTTGCTTGTCCAACTAAATGTTTCAACGCTTGGTCCTTGTGTTTCCATGTAGCTAATTGGCATTTTAGGATAAATTTTAGAAAATGCCATTCAAGGGCATTCAGATGCTTTCTAAATGTCACTGATGCAGAAATGCCCAGATTTAGATGACAAAATAATTTAGCCCCATTGGTAATCTCTTGAACTTAAAATTCCATACACATCTCTCAGACATTTTCAATCATAGTTTCTGGCTCTTAGCATTTAATACTTGGAAACCAATATATTTGTCGCATTGAAGGCCAATGCTTCCCTCTCTATATTAGACCGGTCAAGTCTTTGAGGTCAAGTTGAAACCCATTCCTAGTGTATTTCACGGAGTGAATCCAGATAGATGATCTATAGAAGACGGCTTAGGTTAGGGTACTGACACTTGCTCCTTCTTTACATGAATGTAATGAGGCTCTTCATCTTTCTATAATATTTCACCCTCTAAACTATCCAACGCATCCCCTTACTCGAGCTGCTAACTGAACCGAGCAAATTTTTGTTTGTACTATTGTGTGTGCCCTATGTTATATACATTAGATATATGATCTTGCCTATATGCAAAAATTTAACAATTTAACAGGGGGATTTACACACACACACACACACACACACACACAAAACACAAGTGTAACAGTTCAAATTGAATAAGAAAACATGCGCACACAAACAAATAAAAACACACAAAACAGTAATCCAAACACAAATTTTAAACATGAACAATAAAAATTACACCTTGAAGCCCAAAAATTTCGAGTTACCTGCGACTTCTAAGGAGCTCAATCACATGATTCCAAACCGAAAACCGAAGTTCCTTAGGATCAGTAACCCTAAACTTGGGACAACTACCAAGCACAACAGCATGATGATCCAACACCGGCGGAACAATCAACGTCCGATTCAATATCGCAGCCATCAACAACGCATTTCTGAACTCCGACAACTGATTGCTGAACCCACTGTGCGGGGCGTACCATAGAAACTTCTCTCCCCCATCTAGGGCTCGTAATTTGGCGCATTGGGGAGATTGGAAGGTTGTGGAAACGGGAAGCAGAAGAAGAGAACTGGAGATGGGTTTGTAGGAGATGAAGAAGAGGAGAGAGAGAATGATGGCGAGGAGAGAGATTGAGAGGATTGGAGATCTGGATTGGGGTTTTTTCTTCCATCTTGTAATGTTTCTGTTCAATTTTGAAGCTTCCATTGTCGGCGTAAACGGAGACCGAAGAATGTTCAGCTGTTTTGGCTTTGGCTTCTTTCTTTACCTAAACCCAAAAACTTGTAAAAAACGCGTTTTTTTTAACCTTAACAAAAAACGTGTTTTTCATCCGTCGCGCTCGGGCTCTCTCTCTACTCTCTCTCTAAACGCAAACAGAGTTCCTCACCATTATCGGCTCCCTCAATCGTCTTCTTCATTGTTTTCTCTAGAAACCAGTTCGCCGGCGATTCATGAATCTTGAAAGGACCCAATTTCCTCCGACCATTAATGGCGATTCATGAATCTGGACTCCGGGTAAACGAGGGCGACTGAAAGTAGAGAGAGAAATTGGAATGAAACCTTTTGTCAATTGAGAAGATACTGCCATTGTTGATGCTCTCCTGTACGTGGATTCGAATCATTTTCTTGGCTTCCTTCGAATTGATCTTGCCTTTTTCTTGCTCACTGTTCCCAAATCCTTTTTGCCAGTTGCAATTTTAATTCCAATTTCAGATGCCAGTCCATGTGTTTTGAAGTGCCAGTCCATGTGTTTTCAAATGCCAGTCCATGTGTTTTTGAATGCCAGTTAGTTCCAATTTTAATTCCAATTTCAGATGTCGATCCATGTGTTTTGAAGTGTCGATCCACGTGTTTTCAAATGCCATCCATGTGTTTTTGAATGCCAGTGCTTGTGTTTTTGAGAGCCAGCAAAAATAATTACCAGTGTTTTTGAGTGCCAGTGTATGTGTTTTTGAGTGCCAGTGTATGTGTTTTCAAATGCCAGTCCACGTGTTTTTGAATGCCAGTGTAAAAAAGTGCTAGTGCATGTATATTAAGTGAATTTATAAACTAACACTGGCACTTGGTTACACTAACACTGGCACTTTGTTACACTAACACTGGCACTTTGTTAAACTAACACTGGCACTTGTTTTACACTAACACCAAAGACTTTGATACACTAACACCGGCACTTTATTACACTAACACCGGCACTTTTTACACTGGCACCGGCACTTTGCTACACATGCACCGGCACTAAGTTTCGGACAAAGAGAGCTTTTAAGCGGCACTTTTTTAGACGTGCACTGGTACATTTTTATCATAACCCTGGCAATTATTTATACAACTACTGGCAATTATTTAGAACAAATTCACATAATTCCCAATTGAATTGACCCAAATTTCAGCAAATTAAATCCTTTATCCACACCATTGAAGGACATTCTGTTTATCCAACGAAAAAACGAAGAGCTATGGAATCAAATCACACTGTTATCTTTAATTAATTATGTACCAATCAATAAAGTACCAATCAATTATGTAACGAAGCAGAGTTGACAATGGACATTAATGGCGGAACTATGGCACGAATTGTAGGTTACAAAATACTCAAACTGAGTGAACGCCGGAGAACGATCGGAGCTTGGGATGGCCAGAGAAGATGATCGGAGCTTGGGATGGCACGAATTTGTAATATTAACACCGGCATTTATCATGGTTGCCAGTAATTACAAAAATGCCACCGTTTGTTTTGAAAACACGTTTTTCTTTATCTTAAGAAAAAACTAGTTTTTTATAAGACCAACTCTTAGCTAAATTGACCACGCCGGTTCATAAAAAAGGTCAAATAAAAACTCAATTAAAATTAGATTAAGTTTTATGACTATGTATATTATTTTTAAAAATATTGTCTAAATTTTATTAATATTATTTTATTTTTTCAAAAAATAATCATGATAATAATTACCTACTGTATATATTATAGAATATTGATCAAAATTTAATTTAATTAACCAAAAAGTTGAGGCTAAATAGAAACTCATGTTTTCGTAAAATGGATGGAATATTATTATTTAGGAAAAATTGTAAAAAATAACACTCAACTATACACTTTTTGTGGATATTACCACCAAACTATTTTTTTTAATCCAACACATTCAACTTAATTTATTTTGCATTTATTACCACTATTACTAACACAGCTAGTTTTTCTCAGTTGAATGATCAATTTGGAAGTTTTATAAATATACTAGCCTAAGCCCGTGTTCAAGGTCATATTTTTTTTTTTAATTAAAAAAATAAAATTTTAAGGGCAAAATGGGGAATTCCCCCCTTGGAACTGTTCAAAGAACTGTTCATAGGGGGGTTGCATTTATACTATAGATGGGCCAAAGTGAAATTTCTAAAAATATAAGGACCAACTTGAAAAATTTTCTATTTGATTTGGATGACTTTTAAAATAGATGTTTTTAAAAATGATATTTTATTTTAAGAAAATTATATAATTTTTATGTGTTTGATAAATTTCTTTAAATGTGTGTTGTATTTATTTATGAAAATTAATTTTTAATGGTGTATTGATAATAGAATAAATATATTTTTTATTAATATTTGGTGAATAAAATACAACACCATTTAACTATTTTAAGAAAATTATATACAAAAAACATAGTTATTATATTAACAATACACCAATAAAAACTAATTTTTCATAAAAAACAACACACACTTTAAGAAATCTGTAGTATAAATGGAACCCCCCTTTTGAACAGTGGAATGAAAAGTTTCACGGGGGAAATTTCCATTTTGCCCTCATACATTTGTTCCTTTTTCATTTTGTCCTTAAATTTTTTTTTAATTTAAAAAAAAAATTTAAAAAAAAATTACGTGGCCTTGGACACGGGCATATGCTAGTAGTACTATAATATGAGAATAGAGAATGAGTGGAGGAGGTGTTGTGAGTATAAAAAGTAAAATAGGAGAGAGAATGAGTGGGAGGAATATTAAGGAGATTGTTGTTGTGAGTATGAAAAGTGGGTCCCATTGAATTTAAAAATAATATAAACTTACTATTTTGGGACGTCCTAAGTAGAATGGGACACCCAAAATGGCAAATTGTCCTAAGTCGGGTGAGACGGAGGGAGTATAAATTTTCTTAAAATAAAACATCATTTTTAAAAAATCTATTTTAAAAGTCATTCAAATCAAATAGGAAATTTTCAAGTTGGTTCTTGTGTTTTTAGAAATTTCAGTTTGTTCCATATGTTTATAAAATTTCCAAATTGATTATTTAACTGAGAAAAACTAACTGCGTTAGTAGTAGTGGTAATGAATACAAAATAAATTAAGTTGAATATGTTGGATCCAAAAAAATATAGTTTGTAAAAGTGTATAGTTGAGTGTTATTGTTTGTAATTTTTCCTATTATTTATTATCTTTCTAAGTTCTCAAGAGCTTCCTAGTTATGATTTTTAAAATTTAAGTCATGCCGTCTCTCTCTCCTCCAGCTCAGCTCCACGTTATCAGTCATCAATAACCACAATTTCAAATAATTTTATCTTCATTCATGACAAAAGTCATCAGTTTCTCTCTCCTACTTTTTACTATACCCCACCATATTTTCTCTTTCCTACTAATTTATATTACATACTACCATATATAATTATTAATTATTATACTATATAAACGATTAATTATAAATTTTATTATAACTAATTATTTTATTAATATTTATTAGTTTTATTTATATTATTTGAAGAATATATCTAATAAATTATAACATGAAAATTAGATACGAAAAAATACATTAAAATACGTAATACAACATAGAAAATATTAAAATTATATGGGATACCCTCTGATATGGAGCAAAACATTTTAATCATCCACTTCCTCATGAATTTTTTCCCATATATTCTCAATCAAGTCTTCCTTCAGTGACATATGGATATTTGTATCTCGAACTCGACTCATGTTACTCATATATGATGATAAATTATATCTTCGAACATTGAAGTAAGTAAATCTCTCATTTTCAGTGCTACTTGATGCTGATTTTGAGGACGGTCTTCTTCAAATTCTCTTATTATATCCCGATGATTCTTGTAGGTTGCACGTTCGTCCTCAACAATCATGTTGTGTATGATGATACATGCAAGCATAATTTTTCCCAGTATATCCCTACTCCATGCTAGAGCAGGTTATCATATTATAGCGAATCGAGCTTGTAAAACTCCGAAAGCACGCTCCACATCTTTACTCGCAGACTCTTGTTTTTTAGCAAATAATTTTTGCTTTGCTGTCTGCGGGGCACTAATGGAATGAATAAATGCAACCCATTTTGGATATATTCCATCAGTTAGATAATAACTCATATTGTATGAATGATTATTTACCATATAATTAACAGGTGGAGCTTGACCTTTCATAATGTCTGTAAACACTGGAGAATGATCGAGGACATTTATATCATTACACGAATCTGGTATTCCGAAGAAAGTATGCCAAATCCACAAATCACGGGAAGCTACGGCTTCTAGGATTAATGTTGGTGTCTTATTTCTACCTTGAAATTGTCTTCTCCAATGCGTGGACAATTTTCCATGTCCAATGCATTCGTCCATTTTGTCTTTGACTCCCCTAGACTACCATTTCGACGCCGAGGCGCATAGCCTGGACCAGGTTTCGCTGACTGATCAAAGTGAGGATATGCAGACAGTGGCATATGCACCCGTAATTTATAGCTGTCTTCAAATGGAATTAGCAAAACAATGTCTCCTTGCTTAATATGGATTCCAAACATTCATCAGGTGACTTTCGAGGACTCGGATTTTTTCACTCTCGGTCTATTAGCGTACCTTCTCTCCTGGGATTGTTCCAGTAGCAATAATCTTATTATTGCTTCAACCCATATGCCTCAACGAATGCAGCCCTGTCTAATAGATCCACAGAGATTTAATACGTGCATTAAGGTACGAAGGCATACAGTCAATACTTCTCATCATCCCTGGAAATCCACGCTCCTCTCCTTCTTGTAATAACACAGACATATCATCAGCATTCGTCCTTCGCATGTAATGGTTGCGAAATTGAATAATGACTCCTTCAATAAAATGAAGAAGACACTCCTTCGCTGTAGATTCTGCAATACTTAGATGTTCATCAACCGAGTCATATGCAGTACCATATGCTAGCATTCGCATAGCGGCGGTGCATTTTTGCTCGGTTGTTAAACCAAGCATGTTGGTTCCATCGGGTTTCTGTTGAAAATACTCATCAGAAGCACACAATGCTTCCATGATACGATGGAAGACATGGCATCTCATTCGATATCTACGGCGAAATGTTTCTCTGAGAAACTTGGATTTTTAGCAAAATATTGTCTATACAATATGTCATGTGCTTGCTCACGTTCTCTGTGCACATATCTTCTTCGACCTTCAGACGGAGGCCTTTCAATTGTTGATGATATTAGAGGAATGATTAAGTGTACAACCGCCTCTTCATTTTGGCGTCTTTCTGAGTATCTTTGATTCCATTCCATCTTCCTGGTCATCATTTGGTCGAAGCTTGTATCATTTGAACTTGAAGATGATGAGCTTGATGATGAAGACATTATGCTTATATTTTATGGAAGTTTGAGGAAAGTTTGAGAAGAAATGAAGATGAGTGTGAATTTTGGTGTATGAAATTTGAGGAAGATAACCCTTAAATAGTAGAACAAAATAATTGAAGTGTAAATAGATGAATTGCAGACACTAAAACAAAATTGTCAGATTTATTATTGAAATAGACTTATAAATGACACAAGTTTATTATTGATAAAGTGACATAATAATGTCAGATTTATTGTTGAGATAGACTTATTAATGACACAAATATTTATTACTAACCATTTAAATTAGTGATATGCCATATCTCAATAAAAGTAAATATATTTAACCTTTTCATTTAATAAATAAACACACATTACAAATATTATACTCCCTCCGTCCCGGTCGATTTAGGATTTTTTGGGCCGGCACGGGAATTAAGGAAAAGGTAAATGTTGTGAGTGTAATTTAAAAATAGGAGAGAGAATGAGTGGAGGGAATAGTAAATTATAATGGTGTTGTGAGTATTAAAATAATGTAGGAGAGAGAATGAGTGGAGAGAATAGTGATTTAAGGTTTTCATTTTGGGCCGTCCTAAATCGGGTGGGACGCCCAAAATGGAAATAAATCCTAATTCGGCCGGGACGGAGGGAGTATAAAACATTAGAAACTAAATAGCATCACAATAATAGTTAATCTAAAACAAATATTTCACATGTTCAAAATCAAACTAACATAACTAAATATTCTTGAATTCTTCGTGCAATTCAGCATAAAGCTCCATTTCTTCTGATGACAAATTTGTTTTTCCCATTAATGTATTGTACAGTTTGAACCTTCTCTTTTAATCCTTCTGCGCTTGCTTTTTTTCTTCTTTCTCTTTAAAAAAGTCAAACATTTTTTTTATCCAGTTGAAGCCTCTCAGCATCTAGCTCGCGATTTGCATTTAGACTATTGATACAGTTTGTTACTTGATCTACATCAACTTGAGAAGAAGTAGTTGACTTATCTTTTCGTTTAAACCTCTTCACTCCTATAGGACGAACCTCAATTGTTGGTGTATCTGAATTTGATCTCTTAGAACTGTGACTGCTTTGCTGATCATCAGCAATCATCCCACCTTGCCACTTCGGAAAGTGTTTCATGATATCCCAACAATGCTCGAGTAGGAATGTTTTTCCATTGTTAGTTTTTCCCCATATTTCTCGAACTTCTCCTATAACATTATCTTCACTCCACCCACTCTTCCTTTTTCGTTGTGCTTCTGCATAGACCCCAACCCACTTACTCTGAGCTCTAATTCATCTCCAAAGGGAAAATGCTGAATCCTTATTTCTAACATTTATGATGCTTGAGTTTTCTCTTTGAGCTGCTTCAAACTTTAGCATTATATTTGCCCGAAGGTCATCCCTCTTTTGATCAGTTCCTATCGCAGCATCTCCACCTGCCTCAATGTAAGACGAACATACCCGATTTTGACCATATGCAAGAAGCCCAATAGCACATGGCCCAATAAATTTAAGGGCCCCAAAATTTAACTTTTTGTATATATATCTTAGACTCCAAAGCATTTCAACAAAAAGCATGTGTTCCAGTGAATAAGGCACTTGTTATGATGTTTTTTCATACTTGTTTGTCCGAGTTCGAACCCTAGAGAACTGCTTTACCTTCTTTCTTTTTTTATTTTTCTACTTGGGACTCTCCTTTCATTCTTGGGCTTTTTTTCTTATTTTATTTTGTGGACTTTTCTTCCATTCTTTTTTAGTTTAGACTTTCATTCTATATTTTCAATCTTAATTAAAAAGTTTGGTTTTCTTTTAATGTTTTTTAATTTAATGAATTGTTTGTTTATTACTTCAACATTATTGCAATCATTCCATTGTATAATTTTTTAAAATATTAAGGGCCCCAATTTTCATATTTAGCATAGGGCCACTATAATTATTGAGACGGGCCTGAAGACGAACATAGGATTTTATCTTCAGCTATGTTTCATGTGATCTTCTCATGCTTAGTTTTGAATTTATCGGGTTGATTAGAAGGAGTAATGACACCCTCTTCATCATCATCTTCAATATCTTGCAATAAAGTTCTTGAACTACCTACATCACCAACAGGTGTTCTAGGAGACCCATTATATTGTTGAGATAATGGATATTCAAGTTTTGGAGAAGAAAATTGAGCATTTTGAATAGGGTACATATTTGGAAAAGAAAATAAATGTGGATTAATTTGGGATTGAAAAAACTTGAAGCATTAACATGATTCGAAATTTGGTTGGTTGGATAAAATTTCAATAATTGAGATAGTTGAGGATTGTTTAACAAATTTAGATCTAGAGTCATTTGGGCATTTGGATTTCTATTGACATTTGAATTTTGTTGGGAATATTAACTATTTTCATAATAATTAGAATAATTAGGATCCATAATTATAAAATGAATTTTTTTGGACAAACTTAAAATGAATAAAGTGGCTAATAATATTGAAAAAAATAAAATGGTTGAGAAATTGTAGGGAGTATATGAAATTTAGACTCAATTTATAGACTAGAAAAAAAATTACTGTTGCAATTTTTTTGAACCATTGGAATGTTTTTATTTTTTTTCTCAAATAAACCAACGAAGTTATTTTCATTTTCTCGTGACTTGGAGCTGTTTTGTCCGTGGGTTGGCCCACTTGTCAGCCGGCACGGGATGACGTAGTCCAGCAGAAAAAAAGAAAGTCATTCACGCCACTGAAACTTTTCATGAATGTGGACTTCATCCATGCCACGTAAGCCGGTGTCGTGAGAATATGCCATAATTGTAGCTGCTCTAAATCAGTGTTCTAAAAATCGGGCTAGGCGGCCGCCTAGGCGGCGCCTAGGCGCTAGGCGGCGGCCGGGCGCCGCGACTTTAGGCTAGGCGGGGCAATTAGGCGCTAGGCGGGCTAGGCGGGGCTAGGCGGGCTAGGCGGTCTAGGCGGCTGGGCGGGCTGGGCGGGATTAGGCGGGACTAGGCGGGGCTAGGCGGGGCCTAGGCGGGATTGGGCGGTCTAGGCGGTCGAAGAGTTGGCATTCGAGTTTTTAGATGCGTTCGACCGTAACGGGTGTAACTTTTGATTCCGGAGGAGTTACGGGACGCACAGCATATCAAAACGACCGTCTTTTCGATAGGAACAAAAGCCATAGGGCTATGCCCCTTGAGAGGCCCATAAATAGGCCAAAAAACGCTTCTAAGGGCCTCAAACGGCCTTCTGAAGTTTTTATTCGTTTTTTCATTGTTTTGGACCTTTTCGTAATTTTGCAGTTTTAGGGTTTCTTTTCAGTAGGGTTTTTTCCAGACTTTATATACTTTATGTTAGGGTTTTGGGAAATGACGCCGTCTTCTAATGTTATGGTTCAATGACCGAAATGCCCTGACCCATAGTTGAGTTGTTCAAGATTTATACATTTATCCTCTTGAATTTGTCACTATGGACAAAAACTATGGAATATATATAAAAATGTGTGTAAATTCACGGCCCCGCCTAGGCCCCGCCTCGGCCCCGCCTAGGCGCTCTAGGCGCTAGGCCCGGCCTCGCCGCCTAGGCGCCGCCTAGCGATTTTTAGAACCTTGCTCTAAATACAATTAAAAGAAATTAAAAACCACAAAAATTGATATAAAAAAATGTTTTTCATAAAAATAGAATAATGATTTTTTACCGACTTTAAAATCATCAATTAAAAAATTGTCCAAATCGACAATAAAATCGCATGTTCAATGACTTGCGAAACTGGACATTTTAAGTGACTGAATTTTTATCTTATAATTTGGAACCATCGGTTAATGACTTGGCCGTTACTAAATCCAGATTCGAAATTTTCAGTCAAACACAAGATTGAACTGGCATGTTTTAATGACAATTTTAACTTGTGAGTATATATCAAAGTCGGATATAGTTATATACTGAGAAAATTATATACAAGAAACGAAATATTTTAACGTTGTCTTTGCCCGTCTCGTGTAAGTAGTATACACGAGATGTAATCTATAATCTCGTGTATATGTACACGTGATGACTCGTGTAAGCACACGAGATGTCTCGTGTACATATACACGAGATTATAGATTACATCTCGTGCGTGATGACTCGTGTACGCACACGAGATGTCTCGTGTACATATACACGAGATTATAGATGATATCTCGTGTATACTTACACGAAATAGTGTCTGAACCTGCATTTTCACAACAGCAACATCAAAAGCAACAAGAAACAGAACTATAACTGAAATTTGATTCTTAATATGATAGCACATCTTCACAAAACAGTAGGAGGGACCAATAGACCATTACACATATACTATCGCCAAATTGTATACGAAATAAAAGTGTTAACAAGGCTTATGCATATAATTCAAACATCAAAACATCCAAACATGCATGTAAAGAAAAATAGTGGACACTGAAAATCTCGTATGAATTCACACGAGACACATCTCGTGTGAACTCATACGAGACTCATCTCGTATGAACTCACACGAGACACATCTCGTGTGAGTTCATACGAGATGAGTCTCGTATGAGTTCACACGAGATGTGTCTCGTGTGAGTTCATACGAGATGTTTTCTGCCTCTAAACCCAGTTCATACAATAGGTTAAAATTAGGTTTAAATTACCCTCTTTACAGGCACGGTGCTAGAAGAAGCTCCGACGGCGATGGCAGTGGCGGTAGCGACGGCGCCAGCTCCGACAGGAACCTTCGAAATTTTTACTCTAGCCATTTTCGTTGTCGTCGTCGTCAATCGTCGTAAGAGAGAGACTGGAAAGAGAAAAAATTGAATGAGTGAATAAAAAAAAATTAGGTATATAAAAGGCTATTTTAATAATTTACTTACTTTTTCCTGAAAATTGGATCTCTGTATTTTGTATTTGCCATCAAAGTCCTAAAAAATCATTTTCCAAGAGCTAGAAAAACTTATTTTCCATAGAAATTACCCAAAAATAATATTCATTTCCTTCATGAATTGAATGATACTCCATTCGTTTCGGTTTAAGGTTTTTAATTTGATTTTACACGAAAATTAGGAAAAAGTGAATGTTGTGAGTATAAAAAGTAAAATATAAAAGAGAAAGTGAGTAAAGAGTTTTTGTTGTGAGAATGACAAGTGAATCTCATTATCCATTTTAGGTAATAAAGCGACTAAAAACCTTAAACTGAGACATAGTAAAAAGAAAAGTAAGAACCTTAAATTGAGACAAAAAATAAGAACCTTAAACCGGGACGAAGAGAGTAAATATTTATTGCGAAGTTTTAAGAAACTAAGGGGCCGTTTGGTAGGATTATTAGTCCAATAAAAGTATGTTTGGTAGATTAAATGAAATCGTAGTAATTATCCAAAGTACAACTCAGATAACATCTGAACACCTCTTATCCCATTTTTATTTATCCTAAAAAAAGGATGGTATTATTAATCCCTAGATTAATAATTTCCTCCCTATTAATATGAGCTAATCCTAACAGGTTACCAAACGAGTCCTAAAAATAATTAATCATGAGTCTTAATAAAATTGACTCGTAAAAGTGGATTAATTTTTAGTTTCAGAGAAATGAATGTAGAACATTAATAATTTGTTTGATTAAACATTTTCCGTCCCTAATTCTAAATGAATGTCTATTTCTCTAAAAAATTTGTATCAAAATAAATATTCAAAACTCGGATAAGTTACTATTTTCTTTCCACCAAAATAATAAATTTTAATTCACACTTATACTAATAATCTAATATGATAATATCATTAAGGGTTGTATGTCTATATATATAATATTTAAAATACTCATATCCCAACTCTGCAATCAAAAACTAAAAAAAATCTCAACTAGTTTCAAATATATTCGGAAGTAGTTGGTGGCGAACTCAGAACATTTTATAACGGGTGCACAAATACATTATAAAGATTTAAGTTAAAAAATAATGTTTGATATGAGACTCGAAACTACAACCTTCAAATTTGATGAGCCCGAACCTGTTGGATCGGGCCCACCCTCGGTCTGGTCCAAGGAGCCTGTGACGTGGCATTCTCTAGACCGCTGGAGTCAAAACCGCGGGCAGATAGACCCTCGAGGACAAGACCGCGTTCCTCCCCGCATCATCCTTCTCAAAGAGCGGAGGGATCCTGACCGCTGGATTGGTGCCCGCAGGAGGTATGACCGCTCCATCCGTGCCCGCGTCAAGTACCTTTGACCGCGCCCAAGATGTTGACCGCGGTCTCATACCTGCCTCCCGGTTATCTCCCCTGCCTCCCGGTTAATGTCAAGCCTTACTGAGCACGTTAGCTTACTGGCTCTGACATGCAAGTTGTCGGCTCCTCCATCACGCATTTAATGCTGCTCAGTCAGGCGCCTACTATTTCATTTAATGCGCCAAGCCATATACACGGCTCATGTCCCTTTCAGCCATGCCCCCTCTGCAGTCAATGTTCCCTCACTGACAGGGCCAATTAGCTGCGGACACGTGTAGGTGGTCAAATACTAAAGTGCCCTCTAGGGCTGATCTCATTGCTTACATCAACAAGCATCTCTCCATTGCCTATAAATAGAAGACCTTTGTCCTCTTGGACAAGGTAAGTTCCAAATATATTGAGTAATCCATATTACTCTAAACCCTAAACACATACACACACTCCAAGACATTCAAACGTCTTATATATCTCAGTATTCTTACTCTCACACCCGAGGGCCTGAGTTGGAGTAACATCCAACTTTGATCTTAACGGTGCTTGTTTGTGTTGTGTTCTAGGTACCTCAAACCACCAAATATATCCAGCCAGATATCCTTGAACCGCTCTTGACCCTGAAAAGCTTGGCGTCATCAGTGGTTCCATTGCCGGGAATCATTTTTCTTTATTTGTTTCCCATATATTTTGTTTTCAAGACACCTCTCGTGTCCTAAACAAACCGAGTGCCGAAAGGCTCTTCTTTTTCCAATCATCTTTCTTTACAGAATATGTCTAGAATCTTGGAAAACGCCGGTCATTTGACCTTAGAGAAGGATGACCAGGCCTCACCCTCCACTATTAATAAGGATAAGCAAACCAACTCTGTTTTTAATCGAATGGGAGCTCGTTCTCAGCCACAAAAGATCCTTTCCCCTGGTCAAAGGGCTATACACAAGCTAACCGATGAGATACGAGCTGAGAAAGCCCGAGCTCTCCTAAACAACAGCCCGAAAACTCCCCAAGCTCCTATAAAAAATACCGCCTTAAACACTCCACTCTCCCCGGAGCAAATTCTGAGAAGGCAAGAGATTCTGTCCTCCAAATCCAAGCTAATCGCTGAGGCCATGGCCGTCGCCGACGCTCAAATGGAGATGTTTGAGATAGAGGCCAACGGTGGACTGCAGTTCCCACAAGGGTCACGAAGGTTCACCCAACTAGCTCCCGCTAAATCGCTTGCTAGTCAAGCTAGGGGGCAAATCGGGTTGAACCAACCCTTGATTGCGGACAGCCGGCCAAGCGCAGTGTGGTGCATGTGGAGGATAGCGAGGAAGTTGGGGAAGAAGCACAATCAAACCGCCGTGCGAAGTCCCACGCCAGACCCTTGGCTCCGGCCAAGGAGAAGGCCGTGATTCCACGTGCCAAAAAGCAGAAAGTTGATAATCAGAGCCCTGAGTTTGTTGAGTTTATGCAAAAGATGTGGGAAACCCACCAAAAGGCAGCCCAGAAGTGTGGCCGCACCATGGACGCCTTCAGCGACAAGATCGCGCGGGCACCCATTCAGAGGGGCAAGCCCCCCCAGATGGACACCTATGATGGCTCCAAAAATGCCAAGAGCCATATGAGACGATTTGAGGGACAAATGGCTCTATTCTCTGCGGACAAGTCTGTGATGTGCAAAGCTTTGGCTGCAACTTTCACGGGCAAGGCCCTATCTTGGATGTTAGCTCTCAAGCCCCGGTCCATCCAATCATTCAGTCAGTTTAGAAGCATCTTTCTCAATGCCTTTGCTGGGGCAGGTGTGCCCGCTAGACCAAAGACAGACCTTGTCTGCGTCAAGCAGGCCCCAAACGAGCCTACAAAAGATTACATATCTCGGTTCCGGAAGGTGAGCGAGGAGATTGTGGACTTAGAGGAAGGAGACATCAGACTCTGTTTTGAGGGCGGCCTCAGCTCCTCTTTCCTTAAGATGAATTTTGCCTCCAGCCGGCCTAAAACCGTAGAGGAGATGTATGAAAGGGCCTCTGCCATTGCATCCGCTGAGGAGCCCAGTGTGCCCGCTCCCCGAGCTTCAGCCAAAGAAAGGATAAGCCAAGTTCAGGAGACTACCCCAGAGCCTGCCCGCACCAACAACCAGGGCAAAAACCGAGGCCGTGGGTCAGATAAACTCCGGAAAGCGGTGGATGACACAGTTTATACCGAGCTCACCGAGCCAAGAGTGGTAATCATGAGAGCCTCAGCCTTTCCTCCTCTCCCCAATGCTTCGAAAACCAAATGAGAGGAGCAGGGCTAAGTTATGTGAGTATCACAACGACCACGGGCATGGCACAGAGGACTGCTTCCAGTTGAAGCGAATTATCCAGCAGAAAATCAACGACGGGGAGCTAACCAAGTGGGTTAAGGGAAACAACAATGCCCCTAATAACAATAATCAACAGCGGGCACGAAACACGCGTGGCCCCGAGAGGAATGAGAGAGACAACTACGATGATGATTTGGGGGATTATGACATTAATTTCATTGGCGAGGAGCCTCCCTCCAACAAACAGCTCTCCATTCAGATTCGAACACTTGAGAAAGTTTTATCAATCCCCGCAATGGCTCCGGAGGAAGAGCAAGAAATAGGGTTCAAAAAGAGTGAACTTGCCTCCTCCCTATTTCACTCTACTCAGCCCCTAACTATTCACATGAAGATCAATCGAGCCAACATACACCGGGTTTTGATTGATACAGGCGCGGCCAGGGATATTCTCTACTACCACACATTGGTAGGCATGAGAATGACCGAGGCTAACCTGACTCCTTATGCGGGCATGCTTGAAGGGTTTACCAACCACGCCGTGGGGGTAAAGGGGACGATTGTGTTTGAAGTAACTATTGGGGAAAAACCAATGCAGAAGACAGCCAAAATTACTTTCATGGTGGTCGATCTTCCTACCCAATACAATGCCATTCTCGGCGTAACTGCTCAGGCCGAATTGGGAATAGTTGCTTTCGTTCCCCACCAAAGGGTGACATTTAACACCCTGGGCGGGGTTGCTACCATCAAGAACCAGCCCGGGAGATTCCTCCGAGCACTTGAGGAGAAGAGAAAAGCTGATAAAGGCCAGACCTCATGCCCGCCGAAAGAGGGCGAGGAGAAACCAAAGAAAGGAAAGGCCCTTGCTCTTGTGCCGTCACCCATTCCGATTGGCATGCTTTCTTTCCATACCACAAAGGTGGAGCTCAAGACGAGCAGAAAATCAAAGCAGTTGGCCCCTATTGAGGGAGGATACATTGATCGGGGAATTGAGGGAAAGATTGACCGCGGGGTCATATATTCCATGGCAGCGCTGACCGGAGCTCAGTTCAACCCCCCAACTATCGTCATTGACTCCTTGCACAATCGTGAAATCAGCGACCTTCAACCTAACGACGAGCTCGAGGAGGTGGTCATCAACCCCCACTTCCCCGAGCAAACTGTTAAGGTCGGGCTGGAAATTCACTGCGAGGAGAGAAGGATCCTCATTGAGTTCCTTAGAGCAAATTGTGATGTGTTCGCTTGGAGGGTGGAGGATATGCAGGGAATCAGCGAGGAAGTGATTCTCCATAAAATCAATGATGACCCATCCTTCAAGAACATTCACCAGAAATCAAGGTACTTCTCCCCGGAAAAAGAAATTGCGATCAAAGAAGAGGTGGAAAAATTGCTCAAAGCGGAGATAATAAAGGAGATTTCCTACCCCAAATGGCTAGCAAATGTGGTCATGGTTAAAAAATCCAATGACAAGTGGAGGATGTGTGTTGATTTCACCAATCTCAACAAGGCATGCCCCAAAGACTGCTTCCCTCTTCCTCGCATAGACAGATTGGTGGATTCAATAGCCGGTCACAGAGTATTAAGCTTCATTGATGCATACTCCGGCTACCATCAGATCTAGATGGCTCCTAAAGATGTCCGCTCCGTATATTTCATCGCTGCGGGCAAGACTTATTGCTACACAATGATGCCCTTTGGGCTAAAAAACGCAGGAGCCACCTATCAGCGAATGGTCAATCTGGTCTTCAAAAACCAACTAGGCAGAAACCTTGAGGCCTACATTGATGACATGGTTATAAAGACAAAGGAAAACTCCTACGAGCTCGACGTGGAGGAAACTTTCCAAAACTTGCGTCGCAATAACATGAAACTAAACCCCCTGAAATGTGCTTTTGGGGTAAAAGCGGGCAAGTTCCTTGGATTCATGGTCAACCAGCGAGGAATAGAGGCTAATCCCGAAAAAATCCAAGTGCTGTTGGACATGAAACCTCCTGCTTGCGTGAAGGATGTACAGAAACTCAATGGTCGCATCACCGCCCTTGGCTGCTTCATCTCGCGGTCAGCAGAGAGATGCCTCCCCTTCTTCAAAACTCTAAAAGGGGGGAAGAAGCCTGATAAATTTGCATGGAGCAATGAGTGCCATCAAGCTTTTGAAGAAGTCAAGACATACCTCGGGCAGCCACCTCTACTCGGCGGCCGATGCAGGGAAGAACTTTTTGTTTTTAGCGATTCTTGATCCGGAAGTAGGCTCATTGTTCTTGTAAGGGAGGAGAATAACTCCCAAAAACCAGTTTATTATGTATCTAAGGCATTGTCCGCCGTAGAAGGGCGTTATCTTAATATAGAGAAGTTAGCTTATGCCTTGCTTGTATCTGCTCGAAAATTAAGAGCCTACTTTTCTGCACACCCTATTACTGTACTAACTGAGGCCCCGCTTAGAAAGGTTTTACACAAACCAGAGTCCTCGGGGAGAATGCTAGCTTGGTCTATCGAGCTCACTGAGTTCCAGATCACCTACTCCCCTAGAAAGACAATCAAAGCGCAGGCCTTAGTTGATTTTGTGGTAGAATCATCATTCAAATTGGCAGACAGCGACCTTGGAAAAAGAAAGCGGGCAGAGTCAGAGGAAGCCCTAAATAGCTCAAACACAGAAATTATACAGCCAAAGGAGCGTCCAGAGGAAGTGTGGACCTTATTCGTGGACGGCTCTGCGAGCAAGTTAATTAGTGGAGCGGGCATACTCCTGATCGCACCTTGCGGGGAGAAATTCAAGAGGGCCTTGAGATTCAAGTTCGAGGCATCAAACAATCAAGCTGAGTATGAAGCGATTATAGCGGGCATGAAATTGGCAAGAGACTTAGGAGTTCAGAACATTGAGATCAACAGTGACTCTCAGCTCATAGTTAATCAAATTAGGGGGGAGTATGATACTATCAACCCAGTGCTAACTCAGTACTGCAGTCTTGCAAAAACCCTCATAAAAAATTTCACCTACTATGAGCTGAACCAAGTCATGAGAGAGGATAACGTGGAAGCTGACCTCCTCTCCAGAATAACCGATCAAGAAATTGTTGACTTAGAGACAGATTGCCAGATAGAATTCACGGAGAGACTTACTATAGATCGAATCCAGATAAGCAATATAGAGGATCAAGTAAGGGACTGGGTAGATGAAATCAAGGATTACATCGAAAAGCAGACCCTTCCCGAGGATCCAGCAAGGGCTAGAACAATTAGAACGGTGTCCGCGAAATACCTCGTCCTCGATGGGGTACTTTTTCGAAGATCATTCACCAAGCCCTTGTTAAGATGTGTCAAAACTCACATGGTCACCAACTTACTCTATGAGGTTCATGAGGGAGTTTGTGGCGGACATTCAGGTGCTCGCACTCTCTCCGACAAGATCAAATTCCAGGGATTCTTTTGGCCTACAATGAGAAGAGATGCGCAGGAGTACGTAAGAAAGTGTGATAAGTGCCAGAGATTTGCGGACATCCCTAGACTACCATCAACAGAGCAGACTTTGGTTGTACCATCGTGGCCGTTTGATACGTGGGGGATTGATCTCATTGGACCATTCCCAACTGCTCGAGGGAGCATTAAGTATGCCATTGTGGCCGTGGATTATTTTACCAAGTGGACAGAAGCCAAGGGCTTAGCCACTATCTCAGAGGAGAATACCATCAATTTTGTCCACGATCACATCTATTGCCGATTTGGGGTTCCCCGAGAAATAATTTCGGACAATGGTACCCAATTCTCTGCAAAATTCACTGCTGAATGTGTGAGAATGAAGGTGCAACACCGTAAGTCTGCGGTTGCTTACCCACAAGGAAATGGCCAAGCTGAGGCCGTGAACAAGCTAGTCCTGACCGCCCTAAAGAAAAACTTGGAGGGACGATGGTTGGACGAGCTCCAGACTGCATTATGGGTTGTCCGCACCACTATAAGAAATTCTACAGGAGAAACTCCTTTCTCGCTCACGTATGGGTCAGAGGCAATGGCTCCAGTTGAGGTTGCCCTACCCTCGTACAGAGTCACATACTTCGATGAGTCTCAAAACGAGGCAAACAGAAGGTGTGACCTGGACGATCTCGAAGGAAGGAGAATGCGGGCAAATGAAAAAATGGTGAACTATAAGCAGAAGGCGAAGAAGCACCACGATAAAAAAGTAAATAGAAGGAGTTTTTCAGTTGGAGATTGGGTACTAAGAAATGTAGAGGTCCAAGGGACCCAGCCTGGTTTCAACAAGCTCTCCCCAAAATGGGAGGGTCCATATGAGGTCACCAAAATAATCAAGGAAGGCACCTACATATTGCGAACAAAGGAAGGAACAGATCTTAAGCACGCTTGGAATAGCGATCACCTTAGAAAGTACTTCTTTTGAAATCTTTGTAATTTTTGGAGGGAGTATAGACCCCTATATATATGAGTATGGAGTTACCATCAAATTTTTGTGCAAAACTGTTGTGACTTTACTCCCACCAGCCTCAAAAGCTAGGGTGGATGCCCGCAAGCGGATGCCAGTGGGTTCAAGAGCCAACATATGAGCTCCTACCTACTGATGCGCAAAGATCCATTAAGATCCGCAAGCCTATATGGGTACAAAGGCCATTAAGCCCGTACTCGATCGCGGGGAGGATACTCTGTCCTGCCCGCGTGACACCACCAAGAAAAAGTGGATATAGATGCCAGTGGGGACAAAGGCCAAAGCCCGGACCCACTCAGTGCGCGAAGGCCCTCGTTAGGGCCGTTACTCGCATGCCTGTATGTAACAAAGGCCTACATATAAGCCCGCTTACATGATCGCCACAAGACCCTCACAAAAAACTCCAAGGAGTTTTGAATAAAGGGTCAAAAAGCGTGAACCACCAATAAGTGGATACAGATGCCGATAGGTTAAAGGGCCAATATGCTAAAAATGCTCCTACCTACTGTTGCGTAGACTATAGCCTCACAGCCACACTCTACATGCCCTATGAAAGTAGCTTTCCTTGGCTGCTTTTGACTTACACCACAGCTCGCAAGGCTGGGAATAAGTGTAAATGGATGGGAGTGATCAAAATAGTTTAACAAAGCCAAATAGAAAAACCTGGGTTAAGGCCCCAAAGTTTGCCACAAGGCTAAAATAAACGCGGTCACAGAGAAATAGGGCTGACTCTCACAAAAAGCCCAAGGGGTTTTGAATAAAGAGTTAGGAAAACTCAAAAAATGCGGGCAAAGGGCCTACTAAGCTTTTGACCGCAGAAGGAGAGTATAAAATTTAATTGTTAGTCAGAAAACGCTGGAAAAAATAAGAGCAAGAATGCAAGTATCTGTGAGTACCCCGATCCAAACTCAAGTTTTGGATTCAAATTAATTAAATTCGGGCTTGCACAAATTGCTAAGAAGTAATTAGAGTCCAAAAATCCCAGCAGTCCACCAATCCATTGGGCCTGCCAGCCACTCGGCCCATTATGGCCAAAAGATGTACGCTGTCGGACGACATGGACATTGAGGCGGTTTAACTGCCCCTGTCGTCCGACATAGGAAGCTCAGTCAGGATGCCTATAAATAAAAGGCATGGCTGATCATTTT
The DNA here is from genome assembly GCA_022495995.1 of Adenophora triphylla var. japonica. Lineage (NCBI taxonomy): Eukaryota > Viridiplantae > Streptophyta > Magnoliopsida > Asterales > Campanulaceae > Adenophora > Adenophora triphylla. Next base: position 76,850 of record JAFEMH010002490.1, on the reverse strand, counting down.
AGAGGAGGCAAGAAAGAGAGCCAAAGAGAGGATAAAATTCTGAGAGCAAAATAGGGAGAAACTCTTGCCAAATAGAGTCTCTCTCTCTCTCTCTCTCGTACACACACACTCACCTCCCTCCTCACACACACACTTCAAGGTCAAGACTCCAAGAAGCTTCCTTTGTTGGTGATTGAAGGGGTAGACACCATACTATTGGTGATTCTACCTTGTGGACTACAATAGGTAGCCACTAAACCTTTCTCCCTCTTTTAATAAAGTCTTTAAATATACCTTGCATGCATACTTGCTCTCATACCATGTAAAAATTGGGATTTTGCATGATAAAGGTGGTGGAGGAGTGAATCTTCAATATTCACTTCTCCCCACCTCAGATCTGGACATTTGGTGGTACACACACCAATAAAGTTTCAATCTTTGCCTAGCTACATCGGGTTAGGAAGTGATGGCTACTTCAAAGTGGCCATAAAACGTGTGATTTATCACATTTGGCCACTAAAGCCATGTGATCTTCCCATAATACCCATATTATAGTATTATATTACTGTTTATAATCAATAAATATGCTTGGTTTGCTTGGGGAACAAAGGAGGAACCAAACAGACTGAAGGGCACTGAAACAGGCTCCTCATGTCGTGCGACATAGGTCTCCCTGGAGATCCTGTGTCATACGACATGGGACTCCCAGAAGGCTGCAATGCCATTCTTGGACTTCAGATCTGCTAGGTTTATCCCCTTTGTGACTCAAAGCCTACCTAAGCATCTTCTGGCTCATAAGCCACTATTTGGGTGCCTAAACTCAGTTTGGGTGCAACCTATTTGATGGAAGAGGATCGCCGTATGACATAGATGACATCAAAGGCTCTATGTCATATAACATCCGTGTCGACAAAGTCTATCGTGACTTTGTTCACTCCCGTCAATCCCAAATTGAGTTTTAGACCTTCAAATAGTGTCTTTACTGAGTTGAATAAATGTCATTTCATTTACAGAAACTGCTTGGTCTTTGTAATAGGACAATCTGACCAAGAGACATCATGTCGTGCGACAACCTCTGCCTAGGAGGTCCTGTGTCGGACGACATGGGAAGTCTCTGGGCAGATTGTCTTACCTTCTGCCTTGTTATGATAATCATAATATGTAAAAGGGTGTGGCCCCCTCTTATGGCTCACAAGTTGTACTCAGCTTCCATATTATCAATGAAAATGTCAAATTTGCATTTTTCACACATCGACACATATTGCACACACACTTTGAATGTCCAAAAATTGTCCAATGTTGATTGAAAGTCTAGAAAGAGGCGTGTTGGGTGAACTCTCTAGTTCTTCCCAAACACGTAACCAGACTCCCGGACTCAAAATCTCTTAAAATAGGTTTTTCAATGTTTTCCTCTAAAAACGGCGTGGCGACTCCCAAAACCGAAGTTTTCAAAAACTTGTCGTATCATTTTCAATACAAAAGAAACTCTTTACAAAAAAAGGGGGGAAATGATACAACGATTTTAATTTTTTCGGGCGAGCGTTCATTCAGTGGCGACTCTGCTGGGGATGTTGAAAAACTTTTTGTTCTAAAAAATGAAGACGATACTTGGTATATAGATGGAAACCACTAACCTTCCTGTATCGCTCCCTAACCTGGGGCTTGGGATAAATGGTGGTCTAACAATCCCACGTACCAGTATCATTCTTCTATTTTCTGAAAAAAGAGAAAAGTTTTTCTTAAGAGAGTCTAACTTTCTTCAAATCAACTTGGACAATTTCGACATTCACCTTGTGTGGACATATGTGTCATTTTGTGTGCTCAAATGCACCTTGCCATGCTTTGGTATGTGGCACTATTGGAAGCCGGGGCTTCCCCCTTTGCAATTTGCTCTTCCCGTTGATCAGAACAGGGCAGGATGACGCTGGACTACAGCTACTGGTAAATTCTGACATTTGGGGCAGTCCCCTTTTGTCATGCTTTGACTCATTCTCTTGCTTTTTCTTTGCATACTGCATAAACAAAAAAACAAAAATCTTTTACAAAAAGCAAAAAAATATATATATTTCTAGAAGTTACCTTCACACTACTCGCACTCTACCTGCACATAGAGTTAGAACCTGGGAGTGTACGGACGGCATCGCGGACAGTGACGTGTTTCGCTTACGCTTGAGCGCCTAAAGTCCTCCTAGCCTGTGAGTCAGCCAACACTTGTCCGTGACACACTTTCTACCGTGACCGGTTGGTTTTTGGCCAATACTTTTCAAAACATTTTAAACTCGGTTTTCAAAATTTTCTCACAAAGTCCGAGTCATACACCGTCTCCAAAAATCTTGGCATACTTTCCCTCTTCGTGTCGGAATCACGACATAATTCAAACGTAAGTACACGTTAAGATCTTTACATGTCTCGACGTAGGTACATATCGATTTCTCGGCTTGGCTTCGTGAGAAGTCATGACGCGTTCTCGACATGTGTCAACAACGGGACTGTAAGTGCTCCAATTTGAGCTTGTTAGAATTTTCGTTAGAAAATTAACGAAAGTTATAACATTTCTAACAATTCCTAACAATCCTAACTTTCCTAACAAAGTGAGGGTAAAATGGGCATTGTTATTTAAGGTTAAACCTTAAAAAGAATCTTAAAAAGAAAAACAAAAGAATAAAACCACAAATAGCAATGGCTGGAGACACAAAAACTGGCTGTTAATTTGAATTTTGAAAAAGATTATTCTTCTTGTCCAAAGCTGAAGCTGCATTTAATGAACAGTGCACGCTGACTGGACCTATCCGCGCGGATACCTTTGCATTTTCAGGAGGGCTATAAATTGAGCCCTCCAGTCACAAAAATAAGGAGGAAGAACACATTTTGCACCGAACCTCTGGCGAAATATAGAGAGAAAACAGTGAGAATTCTTCAAGAATTGTCACCTTTTTCTCTCCAATCTTTCCCAACTCATACTCATCCACTCACTCTCATATTAAAGCCCTAAACACTCATACATTCAAGCAAAACACTCAAGAACACAAGGAAGATTGGTAAACCCTCCTCTTCCTAATCCTAAATCTCAACCATGCATGCATCTTCAAACTACAAAATGTAGTTCTTTCATCTTTTTGCTTTAGATCTAAGAAGATCACCATGGAAGACCATCTCCATGGATGATCTTCTACAAAGATCAACATTATTTTCAAGTTCTCTTACTTTCTTTCAAAGAAAACTCATTTTCAAAACCCTAAAAACCATTTTCAAGCACAAAATCTTGATTTCAAAGGATAAAATTCCCCTTCCCAAGCAAATAAAATGCTTAGTCCTAATGTACCCCAAGGATGGTTTGGTATAGTTGATTCACCACAAAAATGTCTAGTGATCACTAACCAAAACCTAGGGAAATGGGGACAAGCATGGATGCAAAACCCCCCTTAAAACCATATTTTCTTTCTTGAGAAGTTGCTGTCCAGTAGCAATTTTCTCAGACCTCAGTCCATGGTCTTAATTTTTGGACACAGATGAACTTGGAATTTGGTGTTGACTACAAAACACTTTTTGTAGCCAACATCCATATCTTTCTAGACATATTTTTACTTTATTTTTTGGGTGAGTAAAACTCCTCCTTTCAAATTTTCTTTCAGAGGCTAGTTCATCAGCTTCTGGGAATCCAGATCTCATATCTGAGGTTTCCAGAAGGTTTTGACCCCTCAAATCTTCTCCAAAATGGAAAATTCCTTCGCACAAACTTTATTTAAGGTGTCTAGAACAACTTTCATTCTCTGAGTTTATCCAGATTATGAAGTTTTAAGACCCTTGAATCCCTTTCAAAATCAAAGGTCCACTGCCTTTTTCATTCTGGCAGAAATGGCTCTCAACTTCAAAAGGTCTTTTGAGTACCAAATCTCAATCCAAAAATCTTCCAAAAATTCATGGGATCAGTTTAAAGTATTAAAAAGATATCCCAATTTTTACTTTTCTGAGTTTCAACTTATTTTGGCCAAAACACACACACACACACACACACACACAAATGATTTTCAGCTTGGAAGACTCGTTTTACGAGGCGCGTCGGGTGCACACTAACGTCCTTCCCGATGCGTAACATGACCTCCGAACCTAAATCTCTGATCTCGGGCTTTTTTCAAAGTTTTGGCCTTCAAAATTAAAATGGCGTGGCGACTCCGTTTTCCGGTTTTATTTGGTTTTTCAAAGAAACGCAAAAATCGAATTTTCCCGCGAATGGCAACATCATCACAGTGGCGACTCCGCTGGGGACTAAGCTTTTTTAAAAAAAAAAATGGTATTTGGTATATTGGTGGAAACCACTAAATTTCCCGTTATCGCCTCCTAACACGAGTCGGGGATAAATTGTGGTCTAACAATCCCACGTACCGGTATCACCGTTTTAAAAAAAAAAAAGCTTTTGAGGGTCAAGCTTCCGTCCCGGCTTTGAAAATCATTTTTTGTGTGTGTGTTGATTTTTGCACAGTTTTCATGTTGTTTTGGCCGCCTCGGAGAAAGTCAAAATTTTGACTGTCGGAATAATGTCCCTAACTGCCGGAATTTTCGTGCTTACATGCTTATGTGCTCATAAAAAAAAAGTCAAAAAAAAAAAGAAAAAGGATTTTCAAAAAGAAAAGGAAAATTTCCAAAAAAAAATCATGCATCATATTTTTAAGACACATAAAAAAAAAATTTCTATTTTACTCAGAAAAAGAATATAGACTGCTTGCACACTACGCGCACGTGACCGTACACTGCACACTACGTCCTTAACCCGGGGAAATCCTTGTCGCGGTCCGTTTGGTCTTATTACGCCTCTCGGATGAGCACAGGACTACCCAAACATCCCATGGAGCCTCGTGTCGACCATGCACTTGTCCGTGACACACTTTGTCCGAGACCCGGTTGGTTTTTAGTCTGGTCTGTGTCATGCCCTGTCCGTGTATAGACCTTTCCTTTCAAGCCTTTGTCGGCATACCGACTCAATATCTTTCGGTCCCTAATCGCCGAAGTTCTGCGGTTTCCGCCGCAGACTTTGACCAAGATATTGACCGGCGCCTTGACTTCGGCTCGACCGGCACAAATTATACACTCGACTCCCAAAGATTGACACCGAGTCATCAAGGATTAATGATTATTCCATGCCTAATTACGGCTTAACCGACGACAAGTCAAGATCAATCGTGGACGCTTATCACCCAAATCATGCCGACTTTTTGTCGAGCCCTCGGACATGATCTTGACTTTCGACGTCGCCTTGTCCGTAATTTACATCGAATGCTCGTTAAGACTCGATTACCCGCCGACTTTTAGGATCGTTTTTCTTTCGGTCGGTGGGACCCGCTTGCCCTATAGGACCCTCGCCCGGGCCGTCCACCCCGGGAGGTCGAAATACAGGTGGAATACGAGGGGCTTATAGACGTAGTGACGGGGCCCACTGATCCAGAATCAGAGTAGTTTGCGAAAAGAAGAGCAATCTTTTCCAACCGATTAGGTTAATAAAACATGTTCTAAGTAAACGTGAACAAATAATCGCATGTTGCATGAGCCTAAAGCCCAAACACCTACCCTCCTTCCATTCCTGCACATCCGAACCTTCATGTCCTTTTCCCCGCAGCCTCCGCACAAAGCTTGGTTTGGGCACCGGGTCACCGTTTGATCGGTTGGGAAGAGTCAAGCGCATCGTCGCCTTCACCATTTGTTCCGACTCCGGTTTCAGAATGTCCGCATCGCCCGGTAATGATGGGGATAACGTCACTCCGCCTCCCGGACCCTCGACAGAGCAACAGTGGAATCGGTTAGCGTAACGGATGAGGTTACGACAGGAAGCACAGCTAAATGTACTTTATGGAGGCCATTAAGAGTCACTGCCCGGCCGCCACTCAATCCAGATGGCACCTTCACCGTGGAAGAAGACGAGGATGCCAACCCCACTCTCGCCGCCCGACTACACCAGGATGCCGCCACCCACCTCCTATGGTGCCACTATCGAACCCATGCTCCTCGATTTTCGGGTCACCAGCCTCCCCAACCACGGACCACCGGATCCATGCAGCCCGACGGCACAAATCAGTGGGGGCAAAATCTGTACGGAATGTCTTCTCATGGTTGGGGCTATCTCGGAATGCCACAGCTAATCGGGATCCCTCCTCGGTTCGGAACCGATCAATCCGGACCTCGCACAAGACGGCCAGGTTCGGAATGCCGCCACAACTTGGTTCTGGGGCCACCGTCGGGAGCCCCTCCTCGGAACAGTACTAGTTCGGTTGCTCCTCACACAAATCCATTCCTCACTCAGACTTCTATGGGTTACCAGGCCTCCATCCCGATGTCATCCGAATCACCAGGACCGCAGTACCCCCTGTTACACACCTTCACCACAAGCGGCCCATGCAATTCAACAATCCGGACAAAGCCCCGCACTCAAGCCTACTTACGGGCCCCACTCGGAAATCCAAGTTATCCGGCTACATCGGGCTGCCCCCACCTACTTTGCCAGCTTGAAAATCAACAAGAAGCCGCAAGGTTCTACCCTTTTGCCCAGTGTTCCTACTCATGCTCCCCAGGGTAACTCGGCCCCTGTGACGTTTTCACCTACGTCCCCGGATCGGCCGTTCCTCCACCCGCCCGCCTCCAAAGGTGGTAGCTCCTCTCTCTAGCTCACCCACTAGCTTAAATGCCATGGTTCCACCACAAGACCCTCATCCGGCCTCGGTTCATGGAACAACACAAGGAAATGAAAGCGCGTATCGCCGAACCGACCGCCAAGAAGCCCGCCTTCCGCCTACTGCACCCGACTCCATTGTTCCTTCCGCCCACAAATTCGTGATGCCAAATCTGGATCTCTTTGATGGGACCGCATGTCCGAAAACCCATTTGGACACGTATACCTTGGCGATGAAAGCCAAAGGATGTACCAATCGGCGGTTGGCCGACTATTTCAGCCTATCCTTGAAGTCCAGTGCCTTAAAGTGGTTCTTCCGTTTGAAACCCGAAGCCGTGGCTACATGGGACCAGATTACCAATGCCTTCACGTAAAAATATAAGGCCAACTTGGAATGGGAAACAAATAGGGTTGATCTACAAACAACAAGCTGGCCCCGATGAGAATGTTGGGGACTTTTACAAGCGGTGGAATCTCGAAACTCGGTGAAATGGCCATCCCTCCTTCCGAAGAGGAACAACCGGACATCTTCCAAATGCTTGAAACCACATCTCGAGAGCCTCCCTCGCCACTTCCCATACTCGACTTACGGGCCATGGTTAACTCTGCAGCCCAAGTTTGAAAAGGCCTACAATCGCAACCGGCTGCCGCACTCGCCTACGTATATCGGGCTCCTCCCCGCAAACACCGCCCCGCCCCCGCTAAAGGCAAAGAGATGATTAACTATGCGGGACAGGAATGTAATAACGCGACTCCTTTTGCTCCCGGGAAACCGGTCGAGCCTGCACCGCGGGTCATAAATCTCGAAAACTTTGGGATGCCCCCGAATGACATCTTTAGGGGATCGGTGAAAGAAGGCTTGCCGCGGCCTTTGGAAAATTTCCAACCCGTAAATCCGAATGCTCCCGTGGATACTACAAAGTATTGTGCTTTTCATCAAGCTCACGGGCATCCGATCGACACCGCTTTACTCGAAAAAGGCAATTCAGGGGCTAATAGAGCAAGGAAAGTTGGAAGGCCCCGAGGGGCCCAACACGATCAAAAATCCGCCGCCAAGGAACCATAATCGTGTGAATATGATTGAATGCGGAGAATCTTCACACGCCCAGGAAGATGCCGATGAAGGTCCCCAAATACCCGTGGCCAATCTCGTCGAGGATCCCGAATTCGGATTCCCCTCAGCCTCGAGGATATCGAACGAATCAACCCATCTTGGTCTCATGTCAGAGACTCCTTGCAAGAATACGAGGCCCGCTATTTCTCAGATAAAGGGAAAACCGATACCGAAGAACTGGGGCTGTTCCGCTCAGAACATGAGAGAACCATTTACACAAGATGGTTAGAACAATCGAGAAAGATCGAACAAGAAAGCTTCCGGCGGGCGCTCAGACGGGGCTTATCAAAGAAAGAGGCCGAAGAGCATCTGGAGCTAGTGCACTTCTGCAAATTGGCTTTGGGAGAGCCCGAATATGATCCCGAGAACAGTGAAGAATCGGAAGAGGAGGATTCCTTCTATATCCTACCTGGTGTCAAATACGTGCCACCCCCTCTCACTCTTCCCCCGCAATTTCTGGGAGGAGAAGCTGAGTCACAATTGCCACTTCCGGGAATGGGAACATATGACAACTTTTGCGGCTGCACGCACCCATGTTCCCCCAACAGGTTTGACCGGCGTTCCCTCTCAGCCGAAATCCCGGTAGTATGGGAAGATGATTCCGATGATAGCGATGACGATGATGATGACGAGAGTGAAGAGTCAACTGAGGCCCCAGATCCGGAAACAATCTGGAACGATCATGAGCCCATGGGAGCCAGGCACAATGGTTGGTTATCAGCAAGCAACGACGAAGGACCGCCAGGAAATGCGGATCAGATACCAATGGAGACAGACCCCTACGAGGTGTCACTTGTAAGATGCATTTGTGGCCAATGCCCGGATACTCCAGAGGATGAGGGACAGCAAAGCCCGCGCCCCGCATCCGTACATATCCGAAATCCTAGAACACAACGTTCCTTATAAGAACCCGAATGGTGAATGGAGGGGTTTATTGAAGCACCGGTCGAAAATGGAGGGTTTCGGCCACCGGAAGATGAAGAATTCGTAAACGTTATCGGATCTTTTTCTTCTTTCCCACGAACGGATGGCGTAACAACCGTAAGGGTCACACCGGCCGCTCGAGCGCAGCGAATGCCTCGCAATCACCGAAAAGGGTTATCGATCTCGAACGTCTCCCCGGTGGCCTTCATACCTATGAGTCCACATGACGCCTTTCTAATTGCTACAGGGCCCGACAATGGACCCCGGTGCTCCTTATTTGGACACGCATCTATCGAGCCGCTACCTCAAACTCCGAAGGGGAACGTTGCCTATCCTTCACTGTGGCCGCCCTACTCCGCAAGCACTCGAAAGAAAAAGGATATACGATGAGATGGAGGCCGATAGCCACAACTCTCGTGGGCCATCCAAGGGATGAAATCGAAAAGCCGCCGAGTCCCGACACTAGCGACTCTTGTTGCATGATAACAATGAGCAAGACCAGCCATGAGAGTGAGTCGGAGGACGCCCTAGCTCCGTGGGCCATCCAAGGGGCAACAACACAACCCCAAACCCAAAAGCTCGACTTGGGAAGCAATTATAAGGGCCGCCAGAAGAAGCCAAGATGCCAGGCCTCATCGTCACTAGACTCCGTAAACCAATGGCCAATAGCCAAAAGGGCTCCCCCATTGACCCTAGCAAAGATTGAAGAAATCCGCCAAGAGACGATCGATGAGGAAGTTAATCTGTTGACCCGATGCGGCGCGATTTTCCAAGGAAATCCTAAGGCGTATAAGAAGGCCACGACCAAGCACCAAAAGAAGATCGCCGCCCCTATGCTAAGACAGAAACCTGGACACGAAAAAGAGGATCCCGTGCTCACCTGGTTGAAGCAAACACAGCCAACATTTCCTCTCGGTCTCTACTCACCTCGTCCTATCCCCATAAGCCGAAGCCGGAAGAAAGCCCGGCTCCCACTTCTCGTGCCTATTGATGCTACTCCCGATGATGTGGTACAGTGATTGGAAATATCCACTACGGGAACATAATCACTTTCACGTATCTCGACCTCCCTCAATTTGGGGCCGATCATAACGAGCCTCTCTTCATCACACCCACTGGATGAACGACGCCTCCTCGAGGTCCTGGTTGATAATGGGTCCGGAATGAACATTCTTCCAAAGAAAGATCATGAGCTTGCTTGATATCAAGACTACAGACTTGAAGCCTTCTTCTCTCACAGTCAAAGCTTACGACTCAACATCCCGAGCAGTCCTCGGAGTTGCTACTTTGGACCTCTGGTTTGGACAGAAATTGATACCTGTGGAATTCCAGGTTATCGACATCCCGATTACCTTCAATGCCCTGCTGGGAAGACCTTGGCTCCATCAAGTCAAAGGGGTCGCCTCAAGCCTTCACCAGTGTGTGAAATTCGTCTCGAATGGGGATCTGACGACCATTTACGGAGATTTAGTCACTTTAGAGGGCACAGATACGGGCGGAATACCTATTCTGGAAATCAAACATGACGAGGAAGGTCACATGCTAACGGGCTTCACGATCGAGCCTCCCAAGGCCCAAGTGTGCAACATAGATCTGACGGTCACTCGGGACAAAATCCCACCGGTTTTGAAAATGATGAGAAAAATGAGCTATCTACCTGGCCTCGGTCTGGGGAAGCACCAACAAGGAACTCACAAACTCATCGAAGTGAAAGGACAGAATACTCGCCTTGGCCTGGGATATGAGGCCTCCCAGTGACACCGCAAAGGGAAAAAGATTTGAAGCCGCCACAGAAAGGTCCCGCCGACAATCCTAAATCTCTCCCCTTCGCCCTAATTTGGCCGACTACTTTGTAAAGGGTCCCACACAACCAGAAACATCACAGAGCCCACTCCTACGGCAGGATGGCTAAAACTACAAGATAACCTCAACAAGTTCAGAGGAACCAAGGCTAACCCGGTCCGTAGAATGTTCCCGGACCTACCCAAGATACCCGGGGCTACCACTACCATGAAGAGTGAGTATACCTTCGTAGGCGTGCTCGACCCGGTGGAACAGCCGAGAAGCTCACAACCACTATTCCTACGCCCAGAAGATCCGAAACCCGAATTCGAACTGACAATGCCAAAAGCTAAGGCCACGGAATTTCCCTCAGATGATTGGGATGGTCTGGTTATGCAAAGCAATTGTTCGAAGAAGAAGTCCAGGTGCCGACCCGATTGATCTCGGCTTGGTCCAAGGGATGATAGCAAAGCAATTGAGAAAGGAAAACAAAAACAAAGACAGTTCCCGAGTCATGAGGCCACCAATAGCTATGCCGCTAAAGAATTGGGAAACTCTCTCAGGCCCGTCCGCGACCAAAGAGGAAATGATCACCAAGCTTGGATTGGTCCCCCGTCCCTTTGTGTCAATCTAGGACAAGTCCTCCAGCCTCTCTCTCGTTAAGATCGAGTCTCTAGGGTCGTCCGACGGCCTTACGCCTGAAGACTACGAGTCTGTAGCAAGCGCTGTATTCCCTTTCGTTTTCAATGAAATGACGAACCTTTCTGAGTATCCCTTGATTGCCACTTTAACTAATGATGAATTAATTAATAAAAAAATTTTTAATAATAATTCATTAGATAAAGAAGCAGACACATTAAACAAAAAAAAAATCAAACAACAAAAAAAAATCTTTAAGCAGGTTGTCCGGAAAGAGGAAAATCGAGCCCAAGCTGCCGAAGAGATTTTGACGAGTGTGAATTTGGGAACTGCGGAAGAGCCTGAAAGACGCAGATTGGCGATTTCTTCGAAGGAATCGAAAAGGATGCTCTGCAAAGTCCTACAAAATCCTCAATTCAAAGAAAGTTGCCCTCTTCATCAAAGAAAACATCATGTGCAGATACGGGTTGCCAGCCGAAATCATCTCAGATAATGGATCCCACTTCAAAGGGGAATGTGAAAAAACTGCTGGCGGAATTCCGAATAACCCGTCACAAGTCATCTCCCTACAGTGCCCCAAACCAACGGAGCCGTCGAAACAAAGAAACAAGACTCTAGAAAATATCATCCGGAAAATGGCCGTCCAAGGCGTAGATTGGCCCGAGAAGTTACACTTGGCACTCGGGGCTACGTAACATCGGTCCGAACGGCAATCGGGAAACACCTTTTGCCCTCACATACGGAATGGAAGCCGTACTCCCAATCGAGCTGGAAATTCCTCGCTCCGTATACCGGCTTTGGAAAGCCGGATCAACGAGGTCGAATGGCTCCAGTCGCCATGATGAATCGGCCCTACTAGACGAACGCCGATCGAAGGCCATGGAACACATCCGAGCCTACCAAGGAAGAATGGCCAGAGCCTTCGACAAGAAATTAAAGCATCGGGAGATCCGAGAAGGTGATCTCGTTCTAAAAGAAAAGCCCCCAGTCCGTATCAACCCTCTCGGCAAATGGGAGCCTGTATGGGTCGGGCCATATGTCGTCCAGAAGATCTTCTCCGGAGGAGCCATGCAACTTGCAGACCTCGACGGGAATCCCTTTGTACACCCAAGTGAATGGTGACAAGCCGCGCGTATACTACGCGCAAAAAAAAAAAAAAAAAAAAAAAAAAAAGAAAAAAAAAACAAAAAGCAAAAAAAAAAAACAAAAAAAAAAAAAAAAAAAAAGGAGTGCTAAAAGAGTAATACCCAACTAGGTTAGAAACCCGAAAAGGGCGGCCTAGGTAAAAAACAGGGTTGCACCAAAAGAAAACAAAGAAAAAAAAGAGTTCACCAGGTTGAACTACGAAGACCTGAGCTCCTCAAAATGAGGGGAACGTAGGCAGCCGGAAACGGTTCGGTCTAAAACACAAATAAAAGTCATACTTTGACATCAATACAATTGATCAGACCATGAAAGCGTCTCGAAAAACTCTAAAGCAATTCAAATATTCATTACAAGTTAAAAAGCTCTTTGATGAGTCTAAGCCCGATTCATTCCTACAACCGGCAACCTCGCTAAAAGAAAACTAAGATACATAATCAAATTAATGTGTCTCGCCATGACAAGAAAGGGATACTCGGAAACCTCGTAGTCACTCCAAGCCACTCGCATCGGCCTCTCCCCTCTTCTTCCCCTTCGAGTCTTCTTTTTCCGAACAGAAAATGTCGGTGTTTCTCCTACCAAGCTGCGGTATAGGGACAGGATCTATCAAACCAGCCTCCGTCAGTGGCCTTAGTAGCCCTAGCGTCATCTCTCATCTCATGTAGCCTAGCCGGTAGCATAGGAGCCCTCCTCTCCTGTCTCTTGACGTAAGCCTCATAGTCGGTCACGCCGTCTCCGCTCCTATCATGAGGTTGGCCCTCGCCTCGGCCCTCCTCCTCTCGAAACAGTCAGTCCTCCGCACCCACAATGGCCTCACGCCGTCTCAAAATAGCCACCCGAGTCTCTCCTGCATGCCTCTCATACCAATCCGTATACCAAGTGGTCAAGAACACCGGTCTCGGACGCTCGAGAATAACCCGAGGAGGAAAGGCATCATACCTCCATGCTCGGGAAAGAAATGGAAACACCGAGGGATCATCCATAGAAGCAGGAGCCACCACCCCGGTGGCTATATCATAAAAGTCCCCCAAAGGAACCCGCTCCAGGCCAAACCTGTCTCGTAACTAAAGCCGGAATATAGAAGCCGGACCGAGAAAGCCCCTAAGCATGACCACATGAGACCCATCTGAAGCACTCTGCGAGTCTCCACCCGCCAACAAGGCACCGACCATCTCGATATCTTCTCGTCTCGGAGACCAGCCATCCAACGCTCCATGAGCCCCGATCATCAAAATCCACAAGAACCCCCTCCCGGCAAATGTCCAAGGCTTGATCATGTCGGGAGTTTCCCGAAGAATCCCCAAACGCTCCATCGCCCACAGTGGTCAAGAGGAACGGGCCGTCCCTCGTGCATATACCGCTTCCCGTGAGCTGCCTATCGAGAGCATGAAAAGTCTCTCCCAAAATCAAAGGAACGACATCTCTCGCCTGTGCGACATGAACGACAACATCCAAGAAAGACCGATGGCAAATCCCAAAGGAATAGACCATGAACAGGGTGCCAAACATACAAAGTGCAAAGGCATCCCAATAGGCATCATCCACCAAGCCTAGGCCCCTAAACCTATCGGGAAGGCCGGAAATATCAAAATGATCGGGACCACGGATCATGCCTTGCGCTTCCTCCGGAGAAAGATGAAGGAGGACGCACAGTCTGTCAACAAAAGAAGCCCCTCCGGGCAAAGGAACCGCTATCTCTTCCACCTCCGGACCTCCAAGCAAGGCCCGAAATTCTTCGACAGTCGGAACAATCTCGTTGAAGGAAAGGCAAAAGACATGCCTTCTAGTGTCCCAAAATGAGGAAGAAGCCCTCAAAAGCTCATAATCCGGAATCAATTCCTTGAGAGACCATAAGCACTTCACCTTGTACCTTTCTTCAAAGAAGGACCTCCTCTCATGCATAATCTTCCGGGACCAATCCTTGAACTTGTTGAAGAATGACATTTGGGATTCTTGGGACAATTTTGATGGAGCTTTTCTAAGGTTTTTCATGGTTTTTCTCTCTTTCTCCCCGAAAATGGTTGTTTGGACTGGAGGTTGAAGAGGATATTTGAATTTGAAATAAAGTGAGACCAGATCTGAAGCAAAATTAAAGGACAATGTCAGATGCAGTCCCCATCCGCGCGGACATGATTGTCATTTATCAGAAAAATCTGCAATAGTCCAAGCTGCTACTCCAAAAGAGGAATATTCCGTCCCGGTTGCTCGAAACATGTGCAAAAAAAACTCCCCAAACCAGTCCATATACCAAACACCCTTGCAAAAAAAAAAAAACCAAGGCTCATGCGACACTGCATTCATATTGCATTGCATTCATAAAATAAAATCCTAAATTATTACATTCCAAAAAAAAAGGAGAGTGTGCATAAAAAAAAACAAACAAACATAAATAAAATCCTAAATTATTACATCCAAAAAAAAAATGTGCACAAGCTGTACAAATCTAAATCTCAATCTCAAATCAAAAAAAAAAAAATCAATCGGAGTCTCCAAAGACTCCGATGTCTCCCCGCCCCTCTTGCGACTCGGGCCCGCCTCCTCAGAGCCCCGAAAATCTCGGGCTCGAATCGTCCTCGTCTCCGTAAAGAGGCTCATCAGGACCAACCGGCACGCTCCGATAGGGCAAGCCGAGATCTCGCGAAAAAGTCGTATCCGAAGGTGAAGGCGTCGGACTCCCGCACGTACGAAGACGACCCGCCATGCCGCCAAACGTGTCCCCGCCCGTGTGGATCCCCGAGAATGACGTGATCCGAAGGCGCACCGCGCGAGGATCAAGGAGAGGAGACAAAGGAGTCTCTGAAGAAGTCTACGAGCGAATGGGGGAAGCCTCCCGTCCGACAGTGCGCCGGCCGTGGTCGCCTCGCTCTAGCTCGAGGAGCCCCGCAAGCGACCATCCTCCCGATGAATCTCTTGGCCCCGATCACTTGCTTCGTCGCCTTCTCGACGACCACCTCCGAAACCGCACAAAAGCAAAAGCGTCAAAAAGGAAGTGATGCTAAAGATGATGAAACAAAAGAAAAGAAGGGGAAAAAGGTGAAGCCATACCTTCATACTCCTGACGAGGCCGGAAAGCTCGTGGAAGTCGCTCGGCCGAGGGATCTCGCACCCTCAATCGGACCCCATCCTCGGATATAGGAAAAATCCGTCCGAGGGTACCGCGGGATCCCAAGCCCTCCCTATCCAAAACCCGAGGCATCCTCGGCCTCCTCAAGATAAATGTCGCATATGGCTCAATCGCCACGAAGTCCGAGAAGTGCCGGCTCGCTCGGTAATCGTCCCAGTCACGGACCGATCGCTCGGGTGCATCATATCGGCGGGAGGCTCCACCGGTGTCCTCAAAGACGAGTGCACGCCATGCTGGCGCGTCACCCTCTCTCCCGCATAATAGGCATCGCAGTCGGACTCCTCAAAATCCTCCGCCGCACCGCCCGGATCTCGGCGCCCTTCACTGCGCTACCTCAAAGCGATCCTGTGGGAAGAATATCATCCCCTCATCTGTCTCGGCCTCCGTCAAAGGAAGGCAATCCGCGTACCTGAGAGTCGTACGCCCCCTGGAGCTTATCTTCTCCCGGGCATGCTTGGACCAAGACTGCATGGCCGGATACGCCCCGACGTACTCCGCCGGCTGCCGCCACACCGTGACGTGGAAAAACTCCAACGCCCATACCTGCGAAAGGTAAAAATCCAATCAATCCAGTGCAAAAGAAAAGTGCGTGCTCAAAAAAAAAGAGAGGAAAAGCAAAAAGAGAGCTTATACCTCTAGGGCAAACTCGAAGCAATACAAGGAGCTCACAGCCTTCCGGCTGTACCTATCAAGAGCAAAATAAAGCTCTGCCAGCCCGGCCTCTCCCCAGGAGACATCTCCGGCCGTCTCCATGTCCTCCAAGGACCTCAGCAAGGCAAAGACCGCCGTCCCCTCAAAGATGCCCGAAGAGCGTGCTCGAGAAAGCAAACCACAAGAAGGCCCCGGCAATGATCGGCGCCTATCCTCTCCTCCCCACCTCGTAACTCGCAATGGTCTCCACGATCTTGCCGTAGACCACGGCATACTCCATCGCCATCCCCTTTTTGGGAATAGGGAAAATCCCGTAAGAGCTCGCAGATCGCATCGCTGTAGCCATCCCGCCACTCAATGCTGCGTCCATTAAAGGACAGCCCGTGATCGCAGCGTAATCGGAGGGCGTAACCGTAGCCTCGCCCCGGAAGAAGTGGAAGGTGTGGGTCGCGTCCCACCAAAGGCCGCGCTGTGAGCAAACATCAAGCCCTTGCTCTTAGGGAACTTGACCAGCCCCTCAAGCACTCGACAAACTCCCAGAGCCCCGTCTCGACAACAATCTGTCTCGGACTCGGCAAAGCTCCTCGGCCCGCATCCGGAAGCCGGTCCCACAGCTCAACTACGGACTCCACTGATCCTCGAGTCTTCATTTTGTTCAGCTGCTCCGTCACAAAACGGTTTCCGCCCTGTAAAAAAAAAGAAGAGAGAAAAAATGTCAAAAAAAAAAAAAGATTGCATTTGCATTTACATTAAGAAAAAAAAAAAAAGAAATTTCGACAGCATAACAGCATACAATGAGCATAGCCCCATTTTTCTCGCATGAAAGAAAACAGTTTTCAGCAAGTCCCAATGCATTCATCAAAAAAAAAAAAAAAAAAAAAAAAAAAAAAAAAGATGCATTCCTACGGAAGTAAAAACTCCGTCCCATTTTCATAAAATAACATGCACACCATCCATCGTCTCAAAAAAAAAATTTTTTTTTGCATACATGCATATCATTCATCTTACATGCAACGGGAGGAAAAATCCGTCCCACTTTTCAAAAATAAAAAAATCCTAAACATACATACATCCCATATTGGCAAAATGCCCATTCTTTCCAAACAAAATGCATGCATCATCATCATCATCAACATGCAATATTCAATTTCAAAAAAAAAATCACAATTCTTCGAATTTTCACATGTAATTTTCGAATTGAAAAAAAAATGTGGCAAAAATGCCAATTCTTTTTCCCAAGCAAAATGCACATTTTGGGTTACTCATATACTCATTACAACATGCAAAGCATCAAAATCAAAATTCAAAGCCAAGAATATCAATCATTCGAATTTTCAAAACTTTTTTTTCAAAAAATCACCCAAAATTCAAATTTTAAACAAGAAATCAACAAAGGGATCAAAGGGTTTCAAAGTATACCGTTCGGAGATGCGGATCCGAAGCCCAATGTTGCCAAGCATCGGGGTAATGCTCCTCCTCAACCGATTGCGAAAGATTGTAATGCCTCCTCATTCGGACAAGCTCCAATCGCCTTTCCGCTACCGGGCCACGTCCTTGGCCTTGAAAAGCGCCTTCCCCGTGTTCCATTGCTCAAAAAATCGAAGAAATCGGAAGATTTTTGAAGCTTTTTGGCCAAAAATGGCGGATTTACAGAATTTTCTCTCTCTCTCGTAATTTTCTGCAAAACTGAATGGGGAAGAAGAAAAGGGCGTTGGCCCTAATTAATACCCCTGGTTTTCAGTTCCTATCCGCGCGGATAGGATTGCAAGGGTCAAAATGACCCTTTTGCCCCTTAAAATTTCAGGACTCTGCAATTCAGTCCCCAACTTGACAGAGTTAACCAAAGTTAACCAAAGTCAGCCCCTTGTCAAGAAAATTACCCCCGGCAGTAAAACGTAAGACCGAGTGACCCGAGAAAGATAACGAGATCCCGTATCTTTCATCAAAATTACCCCCGGCAGTCAAACGTAAGACCGAGTGACCCGAGAAAGATAACGGATCCCGTATCTTTCATCAAAATTACCCCCGGCAGTCAAACGTAAGACCGAGTGCCCCGAGAAAGATAACGAGATCCCGTATCTTTCATCAAAATCATCCAACGGCAGTCAAACGTAAGACCAATTCCCCAGACGAATACGTCTGATTTTCCCCAGCAAAGGCTAACGGAATCCCAAAAGCCAACGGAATCTCGAGTAGTACTCGAACTACGAAAGGGCTTGATTCCCACTAGGGATACGTAGGTAGCCTATCATTAGGTCCAGCCCCTCGACCAAAACGGTCACCCTATCCTTCGGCAGCAGACAAAGTCCACCGAAAGGCCATTTCAAATCAAGGTTCGAGGCACCTAAAACGCCATCATCAAGGTCCGAGGCACCTAAAACGCCATCATCAAGGTTCGAGGCACCTAAAACGCCATCATCAAGGTTCGAGGCACCTAAAACGCCATCTCCAAGGTCCGAGGCACCTAAAACGCCATCTCCAAGGTTCGAGGCACCTAAAACGCCATCTCCAAGGTCCGAGGCACCTAAAACGCCATCTCCAAGGTTTGAGGCACCTAAGACGCTATCACTAGAAAGCGATAAATCACAAAAATCCCCAGCAGAGCGGATACCCGTCAGACCAAAAATGGTCATTCCTATCCCCAGCAGAGCGGATAGCCATCAGACCAAAAATGGTCATCTCTTATCCCCAGCAGAGTTTCTTTCCAGTAACCGACTGTAGAACTCGCTCATCAGGTTCGAGGCACCTAAAACGCCATCATCTCCAGGGTCAAAGACCCGAACTACGACTGGCTTGATTCCCACTAGGGATACGTAGGTAGCCTATTGAATAGGTTCAGCCACCCGATCACTCGATCATCCCGCCAAATATGGAGCCTTACTCTTATCGACGACCCCGCTTCCTTCGAAAGCGCCGTCGCCGAGGGGCTACTGTAAGTGCTCCAATTTGAGCTTGTTAGAATTTTCGTTAGAAAATTAACGAAAGTTATAACATTTCTAACAATTCCTAACAATCCTAACTTTCCTAACAAAGTGAGGGTAAAATGGGCATTGTTATTTAAGGTTAAACCTTAAAAAGAATCTTAAAAAGAAAAACAAAAGAATAAAACCACAAATAGCAATGGCTGGAGACACAAAAACTGGCTGTTAATTTGAATTTTGAAAAAGATTATTCTTCTTGTCCAAAGCTGAAGCTGCATTTAATGAACAAGGCACGCCCGTTGGACCTATCCGCGCGGATACCTTTGCATTTTCAGGAGGGCTATAAATTGAGCCCTCCAGTCACAAAAATAAGGAGGAAGAACACATTTTGCACCGAACCTCTGGCGAAATATAGAGAGAAAACAGTGAGAATTCTTCAAGAATTGTCACCTTTTTCTCTCCAATCTTTCCCAACTCATACTCATCCACTCACTCTCATATTAAAGCCCTAAACACTCATACATTCAAGCAAAACACTCAAGAACACAAGGAAGATTGGTAAACCCTCCTCTTCCTAACCCTAAATCTCAACCATGCATGCATCTTCAAACTACAAAATGTAGTTCTTTCATCTTTTTGCTTTAGATCTAAGAAGATCACCATGGAAGACCATCTCCATGGATGATCTTCTACAAAGATCAACATTATTTTCAAGTTCTCTTACTTTCTTTCAAAGAAAACTCATTTTCAAAACCCTAAAAACCATTTTCAAGCACAAAATCTTGATTTCAAAGGATAAAATTCCCCTTCCCAAGCAAATGAAATGCTTAGTCCTAATGTACCCCAAGGATGGTTTGGTATAGTTGATTCACCACTAAAATGTCTATTGATCACTAACCAAAACCTAGGGAAATGGGGACAAGCATGGATGCAAAACCCCCCTTAAAACCATATTTTCTTTCTTGAGAAGTTGCTGTCCAGTAGCAATTTTCTCAGACCTCAGTCCATGGTCTTAATTTTTGGACACAGATGAACTTGGAATTTGGTGTTGACTACAAAACACTTTTTGTAGCCAACATCCAGATCTTTCCAGACATATTTTTACTTTATTTTTTGGGTGAGTAAAACTCCTCCTTTCAAATTTTCTTTCAGAGGCTAGTTCATCAGCTTCTGGGAATCCAGATCTCATATCTGAGGTTTCCAGAAGGTTTTGACCCCTCAAATCTTCTCCAAAATGGAAAATTCCTTCGCAAAAACTTTATTTAAGGTGTCTAGAACAACTTTCATTCTCTGAGTTTATCCAGATTATGAAGTTTTAAGACCCTTGAATCCCTTTCAAAATCAAAGGTCCACTGCCTTTTTCATTCTGGCAGAAATGGCTCTCAACTTCAAAAGGTCTTTTGAGTACCAAATCTCAATCCAAAAATCTTCCAAAAATTCATGGGATCAGTTTAAAGTCTTAAAAAGATATCCCAATTTTTACTTTTCTGAGTTTCAACTTATTTTGGCCAAAACACACACACACACACACACAAATGATTTTCAGCTTGGAAGACTCGTTTTACGAGGCGCGTCGGGTGCACACTAACGTCCTTCCCGACGCGTAACATGACCTCCGAACCTAAATCTCTGATCTCGGGCTTTTTTCAAAGTTTTGGCCTTCAAAATTAAAATGGTGTGGCGACTCCGTTTTCCGGTTTTATTTGGTTTTTCAAAGAAACGCAAAAATCGAATTTTCCCGCGAATGGCAACATCATCACAGGGACCATGTCGAATTCGTAACGCATACTAACAAGAGTTATGCCGAAATTTCGCCACCAAGTGACGAGAGGCCATGCCAGATTTCCAACTCGAAAAGAGGGGAGGTCATGCCCAATTCCTCGAGGGTTTTACCTTCAAACTGCGGTCTCGTACGTTCAAATGTACATTCGACCCTCTCTCCTCCCGAGTTTAGACGTTGACTTGGACTTGGTTTTGAAAACCCCGAGTTTGACTTGTTTTGGCTCGTATGCCCATAGGTTCGTTCTCCCTTTCGGTTGGTGGGTTCCACATGCCCTATAGGACCTCTGCCGGGATTGTCCGTCCCGGAGGTGCAATACAGGTGGAATACAGGGGGTCTATAGACGTAGTGATGGAACCCACTGATCCAGGAATAGAGTAGAATGCGAAAAAGAAGGTTTCCCCCTTTTCCAACCATTCCTAGGATTAATAAAAATCATTTTTAAACAAAAACAAAAAAAATACAAAAAGAAAAAACATATGCATGGGTCCGTCCTAAGCCTATCCTCTCTCCCACCTAAAACCGTTCTCTCCCCCTTTCAGCAAGCAAGTATTGGGTCAGAGTTCCGGGTGGTCGGTTAATCAGTCTCTCTCCAGTCAGAGATTCATTTCCAGCAGTCTCAGAAATGGCAGATTCGCAAGGTTCAGCAAGTTTGGGTCCAAACGCAGATCCAGCTCAGAATCAGAATATCAGTCCAGATATAGGGCCAGATCAAGGTCAGAACACGGGGCCGAACACAGCTCTAAATGCCTCTCCTAGCAGTGGTTACGGCACGGGTCCTCACATGACAACCTCGGGAAGTCCGTTTGTAAACCCTCACCCAGGTTTCAACTTCTCTCAAGAAGCTTCTCTCCGCGCTGCCCTCGAAGCCTCTCGTGCCCGTGAGGAAGCCGGTTGGGCTCGCTATGTCGAAGTAATGCGCATGCAAGGCGTTGCCTTAATCCGTCACCCCGATGGGTCGTACGAAGAAATCAGGGAGGGACCCGAAGTTACTATCACCGGCACTGGCTTTGTTCCACCGTCCTCACCTGGGCAAAGCCTTCACAATATGCCCCCACCAGTCTCCTATGGTGTGCCTGGCTCCTTCTCGATGCCAACTCACGGGGGTATACCAAGATCTCCCCCTATCCCAGTATCTACTCATGGTATGCAATACGGGTCGAGGGGCGAATCAAGCTCCTTACCAAAGGTCGGTGCTCAGGACCAGTTTATGTTTGAAATTGTCAATGGCTTCACTGGAAAGAGATGTTACCGTAGATGTTACCCAACACCTTGGTTAACACACTGACGGACAGCACACACACACCAAAATAAATAGTTTATAAAAACTTTGTGCAGCGGAAATAAATAACACAAGATATAATTTTCTCAAGTTATATAAATATATAACTTGAGTGTGCCTAGATGGCGAAGACTTTATAATCAATATAGAAAAATTACAAAGCCGAAAGTTCCCTATTGCTAATACAATGATAATGCTCTATGGAACTGAATGAGACAAAGAACGAATCCTATCCTTAGCCAACACTCTCTTAAACACTCAGTGTTTAAGCTAGAATCACAAGGGAGGAAGGATATGCGAACCAAAGAACTTTGTCTCTCTTGTGCTATGGTGTGTGTGTTTGATATTTGGCCTACTTCAAATGAAACACACCTAGCCTATTTATAGCCTTCCAATGCCTTGGAGGCTACTCCAAAATAACAGCCTTGGACCTTCAGATCGTGTGAGAGGAGTGGAGAGATTTCTTGGCTTGAATTCCTCTTCATACGCCAACTTCCCTAGAATGTAGCAACCGATTTCTTGAAGCCCAAGTCCATGCTTTATCCCTTGTACTCTCTTGCTTTCTTGGTATTGTACTCTTCAATTAATCAGCAACAACTCCATGACTTGGTCTTTCCACGTTTTTCTTTCTTCATCAAATAATATGGACCAAGCAATAGTTACACGTAAATCTCCTATTTACGTGTAACTCCTTCTCCAACTTCTTCCTTGTTTCTAGCAATTAATCCAACCATATATTAACCTGAAATATGGACCAAAAAACACATATATCTTGCAAATAATATTAGACATTAGGATATAAAATAATATGGAAAGAATTATTAAATTACAACTCATTACAGTTCGGGTAACACCCAACTGCCAGTGATAGCACCTGTGGTAACACCCACAGTCTGCATTAACAATGTTTTATCCCCAGAACCAGCTCGGGCAGGGTCAGCAACCCAGTGGTGTCAATCAAGGGCCGTTTGGGTATACTCAGAATCAGTTTGGGACTCGGGGTCAAAGTCCGTATAACAGCACGGATCAGCCGTCCAACCCAACTTTTGGTGGTCAACTTATGGCTCCTCATGATCAGTCCAATCATCAACAGAGCGGTTACCGCATGTCAGGAAGCCAAATTTGCCAGGATCAGATCCCGCAATATCCACAACCCCAATTCCAAAACAACATCCCTCAGCCGGCGGTTTGTTCCCCTCTCACCCAACATCTGTACGGTTCCACCCCGTATTCAGCTCCATGCACCGGTATCGGGTCCCCTGCCCATGGTCAGTTCGGCAGTCGATCAGTACAGTTCGGGCCCCGGAATCCCGATGTCCAATTCAATGGTTACGACATGTACGGAAACAAGATCCCCAGCCCAGTTGGCTTAGTGAACAACAATGACAGCATACCCAACACTTTTGGTCTTCCTCCGGCTGCCTTACCAATCAGACGCGCGCCAGAGTTTCCAATGCCATCCTCAACAGTAGCTCCAGCCGTAGGGCAACCCCGTCTTCTGAAGTTTCAAACTTGAAGGAAGAACTAAAATATGTGAAAGAACAATTGCACAGAATGACTTTCGGGTCCAACATGGTCAGCTCCGTAGAACTCAAGGACTCTAAATCCCTCCCGAAGAACTTCAAAATTCCCCCCATAACCAAGTTTGAAGGCTCCACATGCCCTAAAACTCACATGAACAGCTACATCATGTCGATGGGTGCCAAAGGGGCCACCGAAGAGATGCTGGCCCTTTACTTTCATTTATCCCTCGATGACTCTCCTTTGAGATGGTTCCTAGGCCTTAAACCAGAAGCAAGGGCTACGTGGTCCCAGATCAGTGATGCTTTTTTGGACAAATACAAAGGAAGCGTCGAGTGGTACACCACTCGTAGTGACTTGATCGACACCATTCAGAGGCACGATGAGTCCGTGACAGACTTTTATAAAAGGTGGAACAAGAAGCTTAACGAGCTGGTTCACCCGATCCCCCTCTCTGACGAAAAGTCCATCTTCCTCTCATGTGTCAAACCATCTGTCAGGGAAGCCATTGGCCGGGGGTACTACTCGAATCTGCGAGAAATGGTGAGTGCAGGGGCTGAAAGCGAGAATGCTACCTATTCCATTGTTCCAAGCTCTACCCCTGTCGCTCCAAAGGGTAAAGAAACTGTTGTCTCTAACTCCGTCAACTACATTCAAGGGGAGAAGGGTCAGTTATCTGGCCGTGGTGGAGGAAGGCCTCAGCGGCAGAAATTCGATGATTTGGGGATGCCAACTGAGGAGGCATTTAATGGTTTGGTAAAGGCTGGGCTGATCAAGCCTTTGGATAATTACAACCCGGTTAAGGCAAATCCCAATCTGGACACTAGCAAGTTTTGCCTCTACCATCAGTACCCTGGACATGTTACCAATGACTGTGTCCCTTTAAAGCTGCTCATCCAAAGGCTTATTGATGAGGGGAAGATCGAGAAGGCTCCTCGCCCCAATGTGATTACCAATCCACTTCCGTGATCTTCACCAGAACCCAGGGCCCTCCCATCCAATATTAATACAGTCAATCAGTCTTTGTAGGATCTAGATTGTCTGTTTGTTTCTTTGATGAATGTCCTTTATCGGACAAGAGTCTGTCAAGTCCACGTTGGACTAGTTTTTTCTTCTAATAATAAAAGTATTTGTTTCTTTTCCTTCTAGACTCGAGACATCACTTGCACACCCACATTACAATTAATTGAAATGGTCTTATCCTAGATGATCACCTTTGCTGCTCAATCGCTAATGCTTTGACATAACTCATGTTTAAATTAATCGGAATGAGAAAAACAATTAATATCCTTCTCAAATTGGGGCTTACCAACTCCCCATCTTGCATTTCATATACTCACATCTCTTTCATTATCCTCATCATTTCGTTGATCGAGAATTTGCATCAATCTTTCTCATTTAAAGCTTAAGCAAGCAACGAAGACTTAATTTCGTTTAGGTCATCCGGTAGGGATTGCGGTTGAAGTCTTTCACCCATAGGAAAGCCATTACCTCACCCTCACCAAACAATATCCTTTCATTTCAAGATCGGCGTGTTTTGAAACCCCATCTAGCCATCACCTTTCCTCCTTGCTGAGAGAAGTCCAAGCAATGTCAAGAAGTTAGCTTCGAGAGTTGGCAATGCATAAAATATTCAAGTCATGAAGGAAGGAAAGATAATCCTCAACTCCTCAAAGAGGCCTTCCAAATTCTAAAAGAAGGATTTTAAATCCTCACAATTCAGCAAAAAATTCCCGACTTCTCGAGAAGCTCTCCCATGATAAAAAAAAAAAATCCCGCTCTCGATAGCTTGGACTTCCTCTCACCATCACCTTAAAAACCAATTCCAAGCCATCCTCTCAATTTTAGAGGATATTCCCTTTACCATTACCCTTGCCTTTGGCCAAAGTCAAATTTTGAAATCAATCTTCCTCGCCGTAGATTTCCCAAACACATTCCCGCAAGCCAACCTCTCATTTTTAGAGGTTTAGTCAGCAAAAGGCCTAGCCGACCTCTCATCTTAAGAGGTCATGACATTTCAAATCACCCGATGGCCGATCGAAGCCCGGAAACCCAGCTACATTCTCTACCGGATAGTAATTTCATTCCAATATCTTCGAGAGCTAAATCAATTTAGTGCTTCATTGCTTGCTTAAATCAGAGTCAAATCCATCTCGGCTCAAAAGGTCATCAATCTAAGATTGTGCAAATTCAGTCCATTCATTTAACACTTTATGTGAGCATATTTCATTTTTTCCTCCACAAACACTTTCCGCGAATGTCCCACTGGGGCTTCGCGTCCGTGTCTTTCATGGACACTCCAAGGGGACATGATCTTCGAATCCCCCAATTCTCAAAATCCTCGAGGATCCTCCAAATCTCGAATTTTCACATTCATTCTCTTCATTCGGGATAAGCCCGAACTACGGCGACCTGAGCTCCTCATCATGGAGAGGAACGTAGGCAACCATAATTGGTCCGGTCGAAATCACAGATAAATCTCAAAAAATCCGGTCTCATCAAGGACCGTCCCTATACACTTTCCATCCTTCCGGATTTGATCTCGATATCAGTTAGTTTTCTCCTTGTGATTAATCAAAATATTTGTTCATATCAGACTTAGTGTTTGAATAACCCGAACATCAATAAAGGGTTTTAAGAAGCTTTGTGATCATCATGAATAAGACAAGTTTTCAAGTGTCTCGACAAGTCTTCTCTCTCTCCGTCATAGGGAAATAGAGCCAAACACTGTCTTTCTGTCAGCAGGGGCTTCCAAACACTTTTTCACACCTTGTCGTGTTTATACTCTCTCAAAAGAGTCAAACCCGAAGCAAGTGTGTCATACACAAATTCGGGATTCATTCCCACTTTTCAAAAAATGTGCCCCTGCACGTATGTATTTCCAAGTACGCGGCGATTGACTAAGGTCCGGAAAGATGGGTGCCTCCCGGGTCGCGTGATGATTATGCTCGCAACAGATTGCATTGGACATCTCTTCATAACGTTCCATTTTGAGCCAAATGTTGAACCTAGGGGATGATGCCAAGATTGAAGATGAATTTTGGGGGTCGCGATGATCGCTCTGAAGTCGCATTTTGCAAAGCCGTCCTTTTACAAATCTTTGGGGGCTAGTTTCCCAATAAAGTCAAACGTGACCATCCATCGTACGCGTAACCGGGCCGCATCCGGGCAGCACCCCATCGGCGATCCGATACTTGCTCGAAACCTGTCCAAAGCAGCCCAAAACTCTATATCCATTCTCCCTACTCACCAGCCGCATGGGAGAGGATTTGGCACACTTTGCACCCAAATACATCACCAACCCCCAACAAATGCCATCCTGTAAGTGCTCCAATTTGAGCTTGTTAGTATTTTCGTTAGAAAATTAACGAAAGTTATAACATTCCTAACAATTCCTAACATTCCTAACATTTCTAACCAAGTAAGGGTAGATTAGGGATTGCCAAAAAAAGATAAACCAAAGAAAGAATCAAAAAAGCAAAAGAAATGGTCAAAAACCCGAAATAGAAATGGCTGGGACATTTTACATTTGCTTAATTTGAATTTTATTCCTTGTGTCCAAAGCCTGAAGCTGTAATTAATGAACAGTGCACGCTGCAGATCATGTCCGCTCGGATGGTATTGCATTTTTCAGAGGGCTATAAATTGAGGCCTCCAGTCTCAAAAATAAGGGAGAAAAAACACAATTTGTAACTGCACCTTGGCAAAAATAGTGAGAAAACAGTGAGAATTCTCTAGAATTGTCACCTTTTTCTCAACTATTCACCCAAAATCACACTCACTCAAACACTCTCATATTCAAGCCTCAAACACTCTTACATTCAAGCCAAAAACTCCAAAACACAAAGAAGATTGGTAAACCCTCCTTCTCCTTACCCTAAATTCCTTCATGCATACATTTTCAAACTCCAAAATGTAGTTTGTTCATCTTTTTGCTTTAGATCCAAGAAGATCACCATGGAAGTTCATCTCCATGGATGATCTTCTACAAGGATCAACATTATTTTCAAAGTGTTCTTACTTACTTGCAAAGAAAACACATTTTCAAAACCCTAAAAATCATTTTCATACATCAAATCTCTTTTTCAAAGGATAAAATTCCCCTTCCCAAGCAAATGAAGTGCTTAGTCCTAATGTACCCCAAGGATGGTTTGATATAGTTGATTCACCACTAAAATGTCAAGTGATCACTAATCAAAACCTAGGGAAATGGGGACAAGCATGGATGCCAAACCCCCCTTTTAAAATCATGTTTTCCTTCTTGAGAAGTTGCTGTCCAGTAGCAATTTTCTAAGACCCCAGTCCATGGTCTAATTTTTTGGACACAGATAAACTTGGAATATGGTATTGACTATAAAACACTTTTTGTAGCCAACATCCAGAGCTTTCCAGAAATATTTTTACTTTATTTTTTGCGTGATTAAAACTCCATTTTTCAAATTTTCTTTTGAAGGTCAGATCACCAGTCTCTGGGAGTCCATATCTCATATCTGAGATTTCCAGAAGGTTTTGGGTCCTCAAATCTTCTCCAAAATGGAAAATTCTTTCACAAAAATCTTATTTGAGGTGTCTGAAATAACTTTCATTCTCTGAGTTTTCTCAGATTATGAAGTTTTGAAGCCCTTAAATCTATTTCAAAATCAAGTATCCACTGCCTTTTTCATTCTGGCAGAAGTGGTTTTCAACTTCCAAAAATCTTTTGAGTACTAAAACTCAACCCAAAAATCACACCAAAAATCATGGGATCTGTACAAAGTCTAATAAAGAATTCCCAATTTTTACTTTCCTCAGTTTCAACTTATTTTGGCCAAAGTAACACACACACACACACACAAACAAATGGTTTTTAGCTTGGAAGACTCATTTTACGAGGCATTCCGGGTGCACACTAACGTCCTTCCCGGCATGTAACGTGACCTCCGAACCCAAATCTCTAATCTCGGGTATTTTTCAAAGTTTTGGCCCTTAAAACAAAAATGGCGTGGCGACTCCGGTCTTTTTTCGATTGGTTTTTCAAAGAAACGAAAATTTCAAAGTAACCTTTCGAAAAAATTTTGGTGGCACATCATCACAGTGGCGACTCCGCTGGGGAATTATAAGCTTTATCTAAAAAAAAAAAATGATATTTGGTATATTGGTGGAAACCATTAAACTTCCCGTTATCGCCTCCTAACACGAGTCGGGGATAAGTTGTGGTTTAACAATCCCACGTACCGGTATCATTGTTTTTTAAAAAAAAAAGCTTTTGAGGGTCAAGCTTCCGTCCCGGCATTTGAAATCATTTGTGGTGTGTGTTGATTTTTCACATTTTCGTGTTGTTTTGGCCGCCTCGGAAAAAGTCAAAATTTTGACTGTTGGACCCGTTGCCTCGAATATTGAATTATGTGCTTATGTGTGCATTTACTTTCAAAAAAAATTTTCAAAAAAAAAAGAGAAAAAAAAAAGAAAATTTTCAAAAAAAAAAATCATGCATCATTCTTTTTAAGACACATGAAAAATTTCTATTTTACTCAGAAAAAGAAGATAGACTGCTTGCACACTACGCGCACGTTGACCATACACTGCACACTACGTCCCTAACCCGGGGAAATCCTTGTCGCAGCCCGTTTGGTCTTATTACGCCTCTCGGTGCAAGCACAGGACTATCCAAACATCCCATGGAGCCTCGTGTCGACCATGCACTTGTCCGTGACACACTTTGTCCGAGACCCGGTTGGTTTTTAGTTTGGTATGTGTCATGCCCTGTCTGTGTATAGACCTTTCCTTTCAAGCCTTTGTCGGCATACCGACTCAATATCTTTCGGGGACCCTAATCAGTCGAAGTCATGCCGGTTTTCCGCCGCAGACTTTGACCAAGATATTGACCGGCGCCTTGACTTCGGCTCGGCGCACAAATTATACAACGACTCCCAAAGATTGACACCGAGTCATCAAGGATTAATGATTATTCCATGCCTAATTACGGCCTAATTGACGACAAGTCAAGATCAATTGTGGACATTCATCGGTCAAATCATGCCGACTTTTCGTCGAGCCCTCGGACTCGATCTTGACTTTTGACGTCGCCTGGTCCGTAATTTACATCGAATGCTCGTTAAGACTCGATTACCCGCCGACTTTTAGGATCTTTTTCATTTTCGATCGGTGGGACCCGCTTGCCCTATAGGACCCTCGCCTGGGCCGTCCACCCCGGGAGGTCGAAATACGGGTGGAATACGAGGGGCTTATAGACGTAGTGACGGGGCCCACCGATCCAGGATCGAGTAGTTTGCGAAAAAGAAGAGCTATCTTTTCCAAACGATTAGGTAAATAAAACATGTTTTAAGTAAACAAAAACAAATAACTGCATGTTGAATGAGCCCAAAGCCCAAACACTTACCCTCCTTCAATCCCTAAAATCTACGAACCCTCGTGTCTTTCCCCATGACCTCCTCACAAAGCTTGGTTTCGGACCGGGTCACCGTTTGATTAGTTGGGAAGAGTCAGCGCGTCATCGGCTTCACCGTTTGTCAGAGCTCGGGTTTCGAGAATGTCTGCATCGGCCGGTAATGATGGGGATAACGTCACTCAGCCTCAGGGACCCCTCGGAGCGAACGGCGGTGGAATTAGTTAGCGAACGGATGAGAGGAAGCACGGGTGAATAGCCTTATGGAGGCTATTAAGAGCCACCCAGGTTTGGCCTTGGCCTCAATCCCGATGGCACCTTCACCGTGGAAGAAGACGAGGATGCCAATCCCAGCTCTCGGTCGCCACGATTACTCCGGGATGCCACCGCCGCCTCTATGGTACCACTACCCAGAACCCGTACTCCTCGGTCTTCGGGTCGGCCCGGCTCCCAACAACGAGACCACTTTGGATCCATGCGGCCCAGACTGACACAAATCGGTTCACGGTTCCTCGGTGGGGACAAAGCCGATGCGGAATGTCTTCTCGTGGTTGGGGTTATCTCGGAATGCCACGGCTAATTGGGATCCGCGCGGTTTGGAACCGATCAATCAGGGACCTTCGCGGCAGCGGTTGAAGGGCCACAACAACGGTTCGGCATGCCTCAGCGCGTCGAGCCTCCTCGGAATGATGTTAGCTCATTTGCTCCTCATGACTTTCGCAAACCCATTTCTCACTCGGGGTTCGATGGGTTACCCGAAGGCCTCCATCCCGGTTTCATCGGAATCACCGGGACCGCGGTACCCCGGGCTATACACCATCGCCTCGGCGGACCATGCAATTCAACAGTCGGGGACGGCAGCCCGCACTTTAAGCCTACTTATGGGCCCCACTCTGGAAATCCAAGTTATCAGGCTACATCGGGGTGCCTCCACCAACTTTGCCGGTTGAAAATCAACGGCGACGGACGCAAGATTCTATCCCTTTGCTCGAAGCTCCTACTCATGCTCCCTATGGTAACTCGGCCAGGATAGGTTTTCACCTACGTCCCCGGGCCGGCCATTCCATCCACCGATCTGCCTCCGGTGGTAACCCCTCTCGGTTCAAATGCCACGGCTCGCCCACAAGACCCTCATCGGCACGGTTCGTTGGAACAACACAAGGAAATGAAAGCGCGGTCGGCGAGGTTGACCGCCAAGAAATCGCTTTCCGGCCTACGAGACCGGACTCCATTGTTCCTGCCCCACAAATTTGTTATGCCGAATACGGACCTCTTTGATGGGATTGCATGCCCAAAACTCATACGAGACACGTATACCTTGGCAATGAAGGCGAAGGATGCACAAATCGGCGGATTGGGCGACCATTTCGATCTATCTTTGAAGTTCGGTGCCTTAAAGTGGTTCTTCCGTTTGAAACACGAAGCCAGGGGCTACATGGGACCCAGATTACCAATGCCTTCACGAGAAAAGTACAAGGCCAACTTGGAATGGGAAACAAATAGAGTTGATCTGCGGACAACGGTGCGGCGTCAGACTGAGAATGTTGGGGATTTCTACGAGCGGTGGAATGCGAAACTCGGTGAGATGGCAATCCCTCCTTACGAAGAGGAGCAAGCTGGACATCTTCCGGTCATGCACAGAAACCACATCGAGAGCCTCCCTCGGTCACTTCCCGTACTCGGACTTACGGGCCGTGGTTAACTCCGCGGCTAAGTTTGAAAAGGCTTCACAAATCGGCAAAGCCGGCTGCTGCGCACCTTCTGAGATATCGGGCTCCTCCTTGAGCACCGCCCTGCTCTGCTAAAGGCAAAGAGATGATTAATTACGCGGGACGGGAATGTAATAACACAACTCCTTTTGCCCCGGAAAACCAGGTAGAGCCCGGACCACGGGTCATGAACCTCGAAAACTTTGGAATGCCTGAGCGACATCTTTAGGGGAGGTGAAGGAAGGCTTGCTGCGGCCTTTGGAGAATTTCCAACCCGGGAATCCGAATGCTCCGTGGATACCTCAAAATATTGTGCTTTTCATCAAGCTCACGGACATCGGCCCGACAATTGCTTCACTCTGAAAAAGGCAATCCGAGGGATTGATAGGGCAAGGAAAGTTGGAAAGCCCAGGGGCCTAATACGGTCAAAATCCTGCGCGAGGAACCATAATCGAGGTAAATATGATTGAATACGGAGAACCTTCGCATGCCCGGGGAAGATGCAGACGAAGGTCCTCAATACCCATGGCGACCTTGTCGAGGATCCACAGATTCGGATTCCCTCGGCCTTGAGGATATTGAACGAATCAACCCGCCTTGGTCTCATGTCGGAGAACTCCACTGCCAAGAATACGAGGCCCGCTATTTCTCGGATGAAGGGAAGGCCAATATCGAAGAAGCTGGGGCATTCGGTCAAAACATGAGAAAACCATTTACACAAGATGGTTAGAACAATCGAGAAGAATCGAACAAAGAAAGCTTCGGGCGGCGCATGTCTTGGGGCTTATCGTGAAAAGAGAGGAGCATCTGGAGCTAGTACACTTTTGCAAATTGGCTTTGGGAGAGGGTGAATATGGTCCAGGAAACGACAAAGAATCGAGAGGAGGAGGATTCCTTCTATATCTGTAGGGAGTCAAATACGTGCCACCCTCTCGCTCTTCCCCGCGAGTTTTGGGAGGAGATCTTTGAATCGCAACTATCACTTCCGGGAATGGGAGCATATGACAATTTACGCGGTGCACGCACCCATATTCCCCTAATGGGTTTGATCGGCGTTCCCTCTCGGCCGAAATCCCGGTAGTATGGGAAGAAGATTAGATGACGGCGATGACGATGATGATGACGGAGCGAAGAGTCAGGCGAGGCCCCCAGATCGGAATCAATGCGGAACAATCATGCGGGAAATGAGCCCATGGAAGCGAGCACAATGGTTGGTTGTCGGCCAAGCGACGACGAAGAAACTTCGAGACGACTACTATGAAACCGAGGACATGAAGGCCATGAAGTTTCACGGGTGCGAGACACGTGGATGTCTTAGGAATTCAACTTGCCTACCGTGCTTTGGGGAAAGGGTTTTCGGGGATCCGATCCGGGGCGATAGTCGAAGATCGATAGAGAGAGGAAGCGAGCTCCCATCCGCCCAAATGAGAAAATAACCATGGTCGAGATCAAATCCACCCCGGAACAAAGTAACACTCCTTGTCGGGGTTACCCCGAAGAGGTCACCTTCCCCGAATGTATGTCGGCTCTCGAGAGAAGTCCGGAAGCCGGCATGATGCGGATGCGCCTCCCACACGAGAATGCTATAATCATTTCCAACTACGAGTATTACCGAAAGGAACCGGAATGGCTGCACTATATCTGGGATGAGATCGAAAAGTCGCCAGAGCCCCGACAATAGCGACTCTTGTTGTATGATAACTATGAGCAAGGCGAGAATATGGGAGCGAATCGGAGGATGCCCTAGCTACGTGGGCCATCCGGGGGGCAACAATACAACCCCGGACTCAAAGGTACGTGACTTGGGAAGCGATTATAAGGGCCGCCCGGGGAAGGAGCGATGCGGCTCGGCCCCTCACCGTTGCTAGACTCCGTGAGAACCCGGTGGCCGATAGCGAAAAGGCTCCCAGTTGACCTTAGTAGCAGAAGAAATCCGGTCAAGAAGCGGCCCGATGAGGAAGTCAACACTGTTAACCCGATCAGGCGAGATCTTCCAAGGGAATCCTAAAATAGATAAGAAGGCCACGAGATCGAAGCACCGGGAGAACCGCCGCCCACATGCTAAGGCAGTAGAAGCTCCTAACCTCGAAAAGGAGGATCTAGTTGTAAGTGCTCCAATTTGAGTCGTTAGTATTTTCGTTAGAAAATTAACAGAAAGTTTTAACATTACTAACATTTCTAACAATTCCTAACCTTTCTAACAAAGTGAGGGTAGATTAGGGATTTCCATTTAAAGTTAAACCAGAAAAGAATCTCAAAAAGCAAAAGAAATTGGAAAAATCCGAATTGGGCAAGTTGAAAAACAAGCTGGCTGGAATTTTACGAAAATATTCCTCTGTCCAAAAGCCGGCCAACGTAGCGAGATGAGCGATTAGTGCACTGACACCCTATCATCAGCGCGGATCGTTTTGCTCTTTCCGAGAGGGCTATAAATTGAACCCTCCTCTCTCGGTCTAACACTGACACAATACGCACTACCCGGCAACTTGACACTGCGGTGAAAAACAAAGAGAGAAAAGCAGGTGGGAATCCTTAGATTGCCACCATTTTCTCTTGAGTCTTTCCCAATCTCACTTGACACTCTCAAATCACTCCCATTCATACTCTTAAACACACAAGCTCAAGCTTAAGCCATCACCAAAGAGGAGGATTAGAGAGAAAACATAGAGGACTTAAATGTAATCTACTTGTTTTCTCTTTGACCAACTCTAATCACAAACCCTAAACACATTCAAATCTTGATACTCCCCAAGCCAAGCTCATACACAAGGAAAGATAGGTATAACCTCCCTCTTCCTACCCTAAATCTCTCTCCTTCATGCATGCATCTCAAGCTTTAAAGATGTAGTTTGTTCATCAACTCATTTGTTGTTCATCTTTGCTTGACCTAAAAATGTAGTCACCTTGGAATAAATTTCCAATGGATGACCATTTAAAAGGTCTAAATCATTTTTTTACTCACTTAAAGGTGTTTTTCTAAAGATCATTCACTAAAAAGTGTTTTCCAAAAATCATTTTCATACACAAAATCTTTCTTTCAAAGGATGAAATTCCCCTTCCCAAGCAAATGAAATGCTTGAAGTCCTAATGTACCCCAAGGATGGTTTGATATAGTAGATCACCACTAAAATGTTTAGTGATCACTAATCAAAGCCTAGGGAAATGGGGACAAGCATGGATGCAAAACCCCCCTTAAAATCATGTTTTTCCTTCTTGAGAAGTTGCTGTCCAGTAGCAATTTTCTAAGACCCCAGTCCATGGTCTAATTTTGTGGACACAGATAAACTTGGAATTTGGTGTTTACTACAAAATACTTTTTGTATACAACATCCAGAGATTTCTATACATATTTTTAATTTATTTTTTTAGTGATTAAAACTCCTTTTTTCAAATTTTCTTTTAAAGGTCAGTTCATCAGTCTCTGGAAATCCAGATTTCATATCTGATATTTACAGAGGGTTTTAGGTCCTCAAATAATCTCCAAAATGAAAAGTTCTTTTATAGAAACCTTATTTAAGGTGTTTTGAACATTTTTCATTCTCGGACTTTTCTCAGATTATGAATTTTTGAAGCCCTTAAATCTATTTCAAAATCAAGTGTTCACTGCCTTTTTCATTCTGGCAGAAGTGTTCTTCGACTTCCAAAAATCTTTTGAGTACCAAAACTCAACCCAAAAATCACCCCAAAAATCATGGGATCTTTCCAAAGTCTAATAAAGAATTCCCAATTTTTACTTTTCTGAGTTTCAACTTATTTTGGCCAAAACACACACACACACACACAAATGGTTTTTAGCTTGGAAGACTCGTTTTACGAGGCATTCCGGGTGCACACTAACGTCCTTTCCGGCGTGTAACATGACCTCCGAACCCAAATTTCTAATCTCGGGCATTTTTCAAAGTTTTGGCCCTTAAAACAAAAATGGCGTGGCGACTCCGTTTGATTTCAAAAAAAAAAAAATCGGGTGCAGTCACGGTGGCGACTCACATTTGGGGACTAGCTTTTCTAAAAAAAATGATATTTGGTATATTGGTGGAAACCATTAAACTTCCCGTTATCGCCTCCTAACACGAGTCGGGGATAAATTGTGGTTTAACAATCCCACGTACCGGTATCATTGTTTTCAAAAAAAAAAAGCTTTTGAGGGTCAAGCTTCCGTCCCGGCTTTAAAAATCATTTGTGTGTGTGTTGATTTTTGCACATTTTTCGTGTTGTTTTGGCCGCCTTGGAAAAAGTCAAAATTTTGACTGTCGGAATCATGTCCCTAACTGCCGGAATTCTTGTGCTTATGTGCTTATGTGTTCATTAAATTTCAAAAAAAAAATTCAAATAAAAAATTTTCAAAAAAAAAAAGAAAATTTTCAAAAAAAAAAATCATGCATCATATTTTTAAGACACATAAAAAATTTCTATTTTACTCAGAAAAAGAAAATAGGCTTGCTTGCACACTACGCGCACGTGACCGTACACTTTGCACACTACGTCCCTAACCCAGGGAAATCCTTGTCGCGGCCCGTTTGGTCTTATTACGCCTCTCGGTGCAAGCACGGGACTACCCAAACATCCCGTGGAGCCTCGTGTCGACCATGCGCTTGTCCAGTGACACACTTTGTCAGAGACCCGGTTGGTTTTAATTACAGTGCATGTCATGCCACATGTACGTGTATAGACCTTTCCTTTCAAGCCTTTGTCGGCATACCGGCTCAATATCTTTGGGGACCCTAATCGGTCGAGATTCTGCCGGTTTTTCGCCGCGGACTTTGACCAAGATATTGACCGGCGCCTTGACTTCGGCTACGGCGGCACAAATTATACACGACTCCGGCATGACCTTTGAGTCATCAAGGATTAATGATTATTCCATGCCTAATTACGGCTTAAGCGACGACAAGTCAAGATCAATTGTGGACGCTTATCGAGTCGAATCATGTCGACTTTTTGCCGAGCCCTCGGACATGATCTTGACTTTGACCGTCGGCTTTGTCCGTAATTTACATCGAATGCTCGTTAAGACTCGATTACCCTTGAGACTTTTAGGATCGTTTTTCTTTCGGTCGGTGGGACCCGCTTGCCTATAGGACCCTCGCGAGTGTCCACCCTGGGAGGTCGAAATACGAGGTGGAATACGAGGGCTTATAGACGTAGTGAC
Organism: Adenophora triphylla var. japonica; assembly: GCA_022495995.1. Classification (NCBI taxonomy): domain Eukaryota; kingdom Viridiplantae; phylum Streptophyta; class Magnoliopsida; order Asterales; family Campanulaceae; genus Adenophora; species Adenophora triphylla. Next base: position 40,089 of record JAFEMH010002490.1, on the reverse strand, counting down.
GGGGCCCGATCGAGGATCGAGTAGTTTGTGAAAAAGAAGAGCAATCTTTTCCAACCGATTAGGTTTAATAAAACATGTTTTAAGTAAATTTAAACAAATAATCGCATGTTGCATGAGCCCCCTAAGCCCAAACACCAACCTGTTCCGCTTTCAGAGTGAACCACACCCTTTCGTGCCTTCCACGGTAAGCAAAGTTTGGATCAAGCCCCGTGTAAGTACCCCAATCTGGATCACTCCCTTTCAAACACCAGGGAAGCACCGAGACTCATCCACGCGGTCTCGAGACCTCTCTCACTCAAAACCCTCTCAAAAACCTCTCAACTGACCCGAGCCGGAGGAGCCTTTACGGGATAAAGGGACAAAAGGACCTTTTGGGAATTTTCGAGGAAATCGGAAAAGCAATTAAGGTCCGTACGGACCTCTTTGTTTCAATGATTACTAAATCCCTTAAAGTCCACAATATTCCCTCAAATCCGGGAGAAATGATGACTTCCATGCGAGTTGGTCCGTACGGACCTCTTTGCATGCGAAGATGGTCCGTCACGGACCTTATTGCTCGAGGAACATCATCATTCCCAAATATTCTCCATCATTACGGATTCCCTCAAATCGAGGAAATCCAAAATTACGGATAACCAAGAAGGTCAGTACGGACCTCTTTGCTCGAAATTTTTACTATAAATAGAGGGCTCCCCCTCCTCATTTTTCACACCTCCCACTTCTCTCTTCCTCCACTAAGCCTTCGGCTCCCCTTCTAAGACCTTTCGAGGCATTCCGGCCCCTTCGGATCCTTAGAGGCCTTGAGCCCCCTCGAGGTGCTCAGAAGCCTCTCAGCGCTCCCGAGACGGCTCCGCGCTGCCGAGGCACTCTCGAGGTACTACGAGGCCCCTCGTGGTACTCAGGAGGCCTTGCACAGTCTTTCCACGGTGTCCCGGCTCTTTCCGAGTCAAGCCCAGACGATCCCGAACCACTTGCCGAAACCTGCGCCCGAGTGACTCCTGCCACCCAACGCACGCCGAAACTGCGCAGAGTGATCCCGACGATCCCCACGCACGCCGAACCTCTGCCGACGCGGCCTACAACCTCAACTCACGCCGAAACTGCGTCCGCGGACAACCGGCATCCCGAAGCAATCGGAGCGCTACTCAGACCTCAAACACTATTCCCTGCGGAAGGCAGACACGAACCAACATTGGTAAGGCTTCCTTCCTATTCTATTTCAATACATTTCAATACAATGTAGACATCCGATCTGACATGCATTTTTAAAAGCACACACACACACACTGACATTTAAAGGATATTAGGGGTATCAGAAAGACTCGTTTTACGAGGCTACTCGGGTGAGCTCTAATATTCTAATATTCTCTTCTAGAGGAGTCATCGACCTCAGAACTCAAAATCTCATCACACAAAAACAGTTTAAAATTTATCTTTAAGCGTGCCCTTTTCAATGTTTTGGGCTTAATAAAAACGGCGTGGCGACTCTACAAAATGCGAAAACAAACGGCGAGACACCTCAGCAACGCGAAAGATGCCGGATCGGGCGCGAGGCCTTTCTCGGATCCGGGCTATTTCGGTTGGCGACTCATTTGGGGATGCATTTTGCTTTAAAAACTTTTAAACAAAACAAAAGATTTTTAAAACGATGATGAGGGTCAAACTTTCATTTTACCCCTTCCTTTAACTATTGTGTGTGTGTGCACGTGCTTCGTTTTTATTTTACAAAAAAAAAATAAAAATACAAAAAAAAATGCATCAATATACATCTGTGCATACATTTAAAATTCTTCAAAAATTTCTATTTTACTCAGAAAAAGAATTTTAGAGACCGCACTATTCTGCGCCTTCTTGCCTCGGTTACACCGCTCTACTCGTAGCTTTGCCTCGGTTACACCGCACACTATGCGCACTTGCGCCTCGGATACACTTTGCACACTACAACCCTTAACCGGAGTGGTCTCGGTTGCGATCCGTTTGGTCTTCCTAGGCCTCTTGGGCGCGCGGGATCATTCAAACATCCCATCCTAGCAGCGTCAACCACACTGCGTTTGAGTCTTGAGTCACACTCTGTCCCGGACTCGGTTGGTTTTACCCGGTTCGTGTCATACGGCTGGATACATATACCATCTTAGGCCATTTTACGAGTCAAGGCTCGGAACTCAAGATCCCTTGCGCAAGCAAGCGATGAAAGGTCATGCTAAAATCTTGACTGATCTTGATTTCGAAGCTACACCCGAGACGATGTTAGATCCAGGATATACATCCATGCTTGCATGACACCATGTCATCACGCCTTTGATACGTCGGCCATGACGATATGACCCGGCCAACGCCTAACGTCACGGATCCCTTGCGCAAGCAAGCAAAGAGAAGGTCATGCCGAACTCTTGACACGATCTTGACTCGGTGGCCGGCTCGGTTCACTATTCGCATGGCTAACGCATCAAAAGCGAACATGACGAGGCTCGGTCCTTAGGTTCGATTTTTCTTTTAGGCGGTGGAAACCGCTTGCACTATAGGACCCTCGCACGAGTGTCCCCAGGATGTCGAAATACGGGTGCAAAACGAGGGGCTTATAGCCGCGCGAGATGGTCTCCGTGACCCAGGATCTAGCATAGTTGCGAAAAAGAAGAGCAATCTTTTCCAACCTACCTAGGCTTCTGAGAAAACATGTTTTAAGTAAATTAAAACAACAAAAAAAAAAATCAAAAAATAAAAGAAACGGAAACCGCATGCCACGTGAGCTTTCCCCCTTTTATCCCGTTAGGCCATTCACGTGTCTAAACCTTGCCCATCACCCCCTCCGGCTAACGAGAGAGTGGTCGAGAGTACCGGGAACCGTCTCCCGGTGTCAAAACAGCAAGGTCCTACCTTCTTCCCGGCTCAGTCACCGGGACGATCAGTCAAATCCCCATGGCCAAGTCGGTGGATAACAAGGATGAGAACGGGACCTTACCCCCAAGAAATTTCCCAACAGCTTTGGAAGAAGTTTGGCGAGGTCCTCATGGCTATTGAGAAACGTCAAGGTGAGCAACAAGCCTGGATCGAAGGTGCCATGCACCACTTCGGAACCTTAGCCGCTGACCACAGGGCTTCCCAAGCCATGGCTGCTCCCTACGGCCTCTAACGTCTCTCATTGTCTCCCGAGAAGTCAACTTTGTTACCCTCGTGCGAGCCATGCGGTTATGACGTAAGGCCACAAGACCTTCCGAGAGGAAAGCACGCCCATCCGGCCTCACGAGGTCCGGTACCACCGCCGAACAACGAACACATCGGTGGGACGTGCTGCGATTGCGGTGCTTGTGCGGAAATGGAATTCCGGGATGCGATGAACGAGGGCCGTCCTCGACGAAAGAAGAAGCTATCTTCTCAACAAAAGCGAAAAAGAGGTATGAATCTGGTGATCCCACGGTCGGAACCCTTGGAGAACCCTCGGGGAAAGTTTGACTACTATGTCATCTACTCCGACAAATCTCCCCGGCCTAGTTACGCACGGGGCCACGGCAATGTTTGCTCCATGATCGAGTGGGGACGAGCTTCGCACCGCCAGAAGGCCCGAAGGACCGAGATAATCCAACCCTGTCTTGGGAAGATCTCAAAGCCACTATTGATGCTTGGTAAAAGCCATGACGGTGAGCAATTGAAATGCGCGATCGGCCTTACGCCAATCGGGCTCCTCCCGCTCCGAGAAGCGGGAGAGACAAGCAAAACCACAAGTCCCGAGAGGTGAATGTTCGACACGTTCGGTCAAATCCCGGTGAATCCTCCACGGACGGACAAAAGGCCCGGCCATGCACGAGCCACGAGGCGAAAAGGGACCACTACGCGAAGAAGTTGAAACCTTGGACCCCGAAAATTTGAAGATCTGTCTTGACACGGCTCAGCGCACCCAGGCTAACATCTCACTCTGGTCCTTACTCACTTCATCTTATCCGCACAAGCTCAAGTTGGAAGAAAGCACGGCCCGGACCATGGTTCCCATCACGGTAACACACGATGAAGCGGTTCGAGATGATTGGCGGCGTCAATTACGGCAATATCAATCACCTTCGCGAGCTCGATCTTCCAAAATTTGGGGCGACCACAATGAGCCTCTCTACATGCAGTTCAGGCCGGACGACGCGCCGTCTCCCTCGGGTGTTGGTAGATGGGGGATCATCCATGAACGTCCTTCCGGCCAAAATGATGGATTTGCTAGGGATCAAAGCAGCGATCTAAAACCCTCGACTCGGGCAATCAAGGCATACGACTCGAACATCCCGCCCGGTCTTGGGAATAGCCACCTTGAACCTTTGGTTTGGAAAACAAATGGTCTGACAGGACTTCCAAGTCATCGACATCCGATCACATTCAACGCCATTTTGGGACGCCCTTGGCTACATCGGATCAATGGGGTGGCATCCGCTCTCCATCGGTGCGTAAAGTTCGTCGAAGGAGCAGATATGACCATCATCTACGGCGACGGCATAGTCAGCTGAAAGGACCGAAACCAACGGCGTCCCGGTCTTAGAAATCAAACCCGACGATGATGGCATGATGCTAACGGGGTTCACCATCGAAAGCCAAAGGCCCAAGTGTGCCACATAGACACTGCCTTTGATTTGGGACAAGATCCCTCCCAGATGAAAATGATGAAACACATGAACTACATCCGGGGCTCGGTTTGGGAAAACGCCGTCGGGGCACTCAACGGATCATCAATATCAAAGAACGAGAATACCTGCACGGCTGGGATACTCTCCTACTCCCGAACACATTGCGGAGGACAAGCGAGCTGCACGAAAACGCTCCACGAGATAACAAAAGAGGCTTGCACGCAATCTCAGATCTTCGTCCTTACGGCTTCGACATGACCAAGTACTTCACAAGGAAGGTCGGCAACTTGGAAGAAGATCCGAGAAAAGGGAACGAGGGCGATCGGCGCCAAACAAGGCGGCCAGACAACCATGGACAAGCTCCGGCGAACTGGCAAGATTCGGAGGCCTCGAAGCCAAATCTGTCCGAAGAGCATTCCTCGACACACCGCCCTGCTTGGGATCACAACCACCACTATTCACGGCGAATTTTGGTTCGGAAAAACCCCCTCTTTGGCGGAAGAATTCGAAAAACTCTCTGTCAACACTCACTGCCTTCAACAAGCGGGACAGTGCGCATTCGAGCTAGCAATGCCCAAGACAAAAGCAAGAGACTCCGCGAGACGATGCTTGGGACGAACCCTTTGCTACACTGCTCTTCAAAGAAGAAATCGAGATGCCGGATCTAATCGATTTTGTTTACGATAACTCTGTGATAGCAATGATCGGGAACGGTGACATAAAGCCTTTGAAGCCCCATCTCCTATCAAGCTCATTGCCGCTCAATAAGCTGGGCCACATTCTCGGACTGCTTTGCCCGGCCAAAAAGGACATGATCGAACAACTTGGTCGACCCCTCGAGTCCTAGAGTCTAGTGTCAAAACTCATCCACGAGTCCATTAGCTTTGAATTTGAGTCTCTCGAGTCATCGATGGCCTCGCGCCGGAAGATTACGAACTCATTGCCAATAATGTATTCCGTATGCTCTTAATGAATGCTTCGATCTTTTCAGTATCCTCTCATTGCATCTTTAACAAGCGATAAATTAACTAACACACAAACTTGAGTTAATAACGATTCACTTGATAAAGAAGCGGACACATTAAGCGAACAATACATTAAGCACATCTTTAAGCATGTTGTCAAACGAGAGAAAAACCGGGCCCAGCTGAAGGAGGTTTTAACCAAAGTGAATTTGGGAAGCTGGCGAAGAGCGAAAAGAGACGCAAATCGGAAGTTTCTTCAGGCACGAGCAAGACGCATTATTTGCATTTGCTCAAAGAGTTCGTGGACGTGTTCGCTTGGTCTTAGAGACATGCCGGATTAGATCCTAACATTGTAGAGCAGGATTCCCTTAAATCCGAGGCTAAGCCCATCAAGCAAAAGCTACGCCGAATCAAGCGAGAATGGTCTTTACAAGTCAAAGAGGAGATCGAAAAAATGCTCCGCGTCGGCTTCATCGGGGTGATCGAGTACCCAGCATGGCTCTCCAATATTGTCACGGTCACGAGGCCAATGGAAAAGTCTGTTGTTGCGTGGACTTAGAGATCTCAACAAAGCAAGTCAGGACGATTTTCCACTACCAACATCGACATGTTGGTAGGCACTCTGACCAATTTCGAAGTCAAGTCCTTCGTGGACGGTTTTGCCGGCTACAATCGGATCAAGATGGCGAAGAAGACCAAGAAAAGACGGCTTTCCACAACCCACTGGGGAACCTCTGCTACAGTAATGCCGTTCGGACTAAAGAACTGGGGCTACCTACGACGGGCGACGGCCGCCCTCTTCCACGATATGATCCACAAAGAGATCGAAGTGTACGTCGATGACATGATCGTTCACTCAAAGGGATCGGACGGACAACACCTCGCGAGACTGAGAAAATTCTTGAATCGCCTCAGAAAACACTCGTGAGGCTTAACCTGCCAAATGCACATTTGGGGTTAGCGAGAGCAAGGTTTTGGGATACATAGTCACCGAGAGGCATCGAGGTGGATCCTCAGATCAAGCTATCATCGAAATGAGACCACCGCAAACTCGGACGGAGGTGAAAAGCTTCATGGGCCGCTGCATGATATATCGGCCGCTTCGTCAACCAATTGACCTCATGTGCGAGCCAATCTTCAAGGCGATGAAGAAGAACGCCGACATCGAATGGAACTCGAGAATGCCAAGATGCCTTTGAAAAAATAAAAGCATACCTTGTGAGTCCTCAGATTCTCTGTCCTCCCACGAGGAAAAGCATTTGTTGCTATACCTAGCTGTGGCCAGGCACCGCGGTTGGAGCCATGCTCTGTCAAGAAAAGAAAGAGTCACGGGTCGAAACGCCATCTACTTCGTCGGTCGAAAGTTTCAAGGCGGCGAACTCAATTACTCGGCCCTCGAGAAAACTGCGCGGCTACGGTATGGGTTGTCGGGAAACTACGGCACTACATGCGATCGCACACGGTACACTTGGTTTCCAAAATGGACCCGGTCAAGTACCTCTTCGACAAACCATCTCTGTCAATGAGGCTCGCCAAATGGTCTTTCTTCTGGCGGAATTTGACATCAAGTACGTAAACCAAAAATCAATCAAGGGACGGGCCATGGTGAACAAGCGGTGATTTCCCAGCAGAAGCGAGGCTCGAGGCCACTGAACCACAATTTCCAGGACGAGGGAATCTTCGCAATCGAAGCGAAAACCGATGGCAAGCTTGTTCTTTGACGGAGCGGCCAACCAAAGGAAAGCGGCATCGGTATGCTCTTGGTGGATCCCAGACGAGCACGCCCCAATTGCTATAAAGCTCAATTTCGAGGTAACCAACAATGCCGCCGAATATGAAGCTGCTTATTTCTTGGACTACAAGCCGCACTCGAGAGGAATGTCCGAAACTTCGAAGTTTATGGGGACTCGGCCTTGATCATCAACCAAGTCTCCAACAAGTGGAAAACCATAGACCGGGCTTGCAAAAATACCATGCTGCATAGAGGACCTCATCACACAATTCGAAGAGGTCACCTTCCATTACTTGCCAAGAGGCCGAAACGGGTTTGCGAGATGCCTTAGCCACCTTGGCCTCCCTTGTGGAAATCCACGAAGGAAAAGCAATCAAACCCTTCAAAGTCGGACGAAAGGAAATTCACGCCTCTTGTTGTGAGATCGAACCGGAACCTAAGCCCGTCGATGAGCCATGGTACAACGGATCTTCCAATACCTCAAGAGCGGAAAGCGCCTTCATGAACAAGGAAGGTCAACACACGAAGGGTCAAAACCAAGAGCATCATGGCCACTAAAACGCCTTGCCTCTCAGCTTCGTCATCCTCGGGGACATGTTATACAAGAAACGCTACCGTGGGCCACTCCTACGGCTGCGTCGGCCAAGAAGAAGCGAGACAAGTTCATGAGCAGAAGTCCTGATAGGGCTTGCGGTCCCCACATGAATGCGAGCCACGATGCAAATCATTCTCGGGATGGGCTACTCTTGGATCTCCGTGGAGCGGATTGCATCCACTTTGTCAGAAGGCTGCGACAAGTGCCAGCGGTTCTCAACCTCAATCATCTGCCGCCCCACGATCTCTCTTGCATGACTACACCTTGGCCCTTTGCCACTTGGGAATTGACGTCATCGGGAAAATCGCTCCGCCCGGGCGGCAACGGTCACGAGTTCATCTTAGTAGCCATCGACTACTTCACGAATGGGTCGAAGCCAAGTCCTACAAGGTACTCGCCTCCAAGAAGGTCGCACATTTCCTCAAGGAAAACATCATATGCCGATACGGCATCCCAAATGAGGTCATATCGGACAACGGCTCACACTTCGAAGGGAATTCGACAGGCTGGCTGAATTCAAGATCACACGTCACAAATCTTCTCCCTGCAGGCCACAAACAAACGGCGCCGTGGAAGCGACAAACAAAACCCTCGAACGGATCATCAGAAAAATGACCACCCGAGGACGAGATTGGCAGAAGGCTGCACCTTGCACTTTGGGGCTACCGCACATCGGTCGAAACGACCACGGGAGAAACCCCATTTGCCACGACATACGGGATGGAAGCAGTCCTTCCCGTCGAGCTAGAAATTCCCTCACTCAGAGTCTTCTTTGGAAAATGACATCAACGAAGTCGAATGGCTCGGCCGACATGGCCAATTGGCTCACGCTAGACGAGCGACGACTAAAGGCCATGGAACACGTCAGGAGCCTATCAGCGGGATGGCTAGAGCTTTCGACAAGAAAGTCAAATCCGAGACATCGGGGAAGGTGACCTTGTACTCGAAAGAAAAGCCTCCCGCTCGAACCAACCCAGCTGGGAAAATGGGAACCCACGTGGATCGGCCCTTTCGTGGTTGAAAGATCTTCTCCGGAGGCGCCATGAAGCTAACGAGACCTAGACGGCAATCCGCTTCATGAATCCGGTCAACGGAAGCAAACTTCGCGAGATACTTCGCTGAAGAAGAACAAGCTGTGCATCTCTTGGCACTCCATGTAGTGTCGAACTACGCGGACTGAGCCCTCTAGTCAGGAGGAACGTAGGCAACCTTAATTGGTCCGGTCTAAAAATACACAAAAAAGTCAAAAGTTTGAATGTCAATCAAGACCTCCATCAAGCTCCGCACTTTTCAAGAACACGCCCCGGCGGTCACCTTGACCAAGTCAAACGACGGCGGCAACATCAAAAGGACATCAGGGTCGCTCGGCATCAAGCGGCCCGACTCATGTCTACTTCCAAGCCGGGGGCTTGTCTTCGCCCTCACGCGCTTCAAAAAAAAAAAAAAAAAAAAAAAAGAGAGCTCGAGCAAGGGCTCACAAAAAAAAAAAAAAAAAAAAAACAATAAAAAAAAAGAAGCTCAAACGCGAAGGCTGCGAAATTGAGGTCGAGGCAGAGCGCCAACAAAGGCAAGGAAGCTACGAAAAGACCGTCAAAACAACTTGTCCGGGGAGCATTCAACCTCTCGGCCAAGCCTGAGAGCCTCGGCAAAGGGATTGCCGTCGGGGCCAGGGCTTCGGTCATGCGGATCTGTGAAAAGTCAGATGGGCCAGACAAAGTGCACAACGAAGCAAAGGCAAACAAAAGATCTTGCGTCTCGACAAAGCTTTAAAAGTAAATCACAAATCACTAACGGTTACAACATTTCTTGATGAGTTCAAGCACGGTCTACTCTCAAGTTCACAACATGCTAAAAGACGGACTTAATACATTTAACTAATAATGTGTTTGCAATGCAATGAATGGATACCTAGGAGGTCATTCCGCGCCATCTGCGCTTGTCCCCTCGCCATTCTTTCCTTTCTTCCCTCGTCCGGCGAGTCTTCTTTCGCTCACGTGAACCAACTCTGCGTCTCTCGGTCAGAGATCGGGGTCCTCCCAGTAGAGTCAAACAATCCGGTAGCTCTCGGGGCTTCATTCGCCGTGCTTCGGCTCGGATCTCCTCCCTGCAGTGTAAAGAGGACCTCTCCTGTCGGTCGGTCAACTCTAGTCTCGTAGTCAAACAAGCGTCTCCCGTCACATCGAAGGGTCGGACCAGGGCTTCGGCACTCCTAAGGCAATAGCTGCTACGGCAGCGGGTCCCAGAATCGCTACGCACGCTCTCTCCAGAGACCACTTGGGAGCCCTTGACTGTGTTTGCTCATACCGGGCCGGATGCGAGTCGTCAACACGACACTCTCCCAGACGTCTAAGGAGTACCGCGGGAGGGAAAGCGGAATACTTCCATACCCTCGAGACAATACAAGAAGGCACACAGGCGCCATACAAAGAGGAGCTATCTCCGCGATAGCAAGGTCATCCCGGCCAATAAGGCTCTGCTTCATCCCAGCTAGCAGGAAACAAGCGACGGAATATAGAAGGAGGACCAAGACAAACACGGAACTCGACAACGTAGGACCCTTCTGCAAGATCCTCCTGGTCTCGATCCTCCGGTGCGGAACCCACCGGCGGATCGATGCGTACCAAGTGTGCCATCCATCTCTCCCGGGCGGAGTGATCCATATCGACACAAGAGGTCGGCGAGCAAATGACCACGGGCTAAACGACGTCGGAGCCTCGGGCATGGCTGAAGTCTCTCTCGCGGCCACAAGGTGAGCAAGCGGGGCTTCCCCCTCTCATAAAACGATCCCCGGTCGCCGGACGGTCGATACCATGAAGAGTCTCCCCCGGCACCAACGGGACAATATCCTCTCCGGCTCTGCGGTGCCTACCACATCTAGCAAGCGCCATCACAAATGCGAGGAGGCGGCCGGAAAAAGCGTCGCCATCACGCACAAGGCAAATACATCCCAAGAGACGTCACTCTCATCATCAACCATGAACCGCTCAGGCGGCGCAGAAATGTCGATATGACCCGAATCAAGGATCATGCCTGCACTTCTTCCAACGAAGTACGAAGAAAGTCTGCAAGCTTCACGCTCGCGGCGGCACCACCAACGAAAGGAAGCGAGATGGCCTCCACCTCCGGTCCTCCAATCAAAGCCCGAAAATCTTCAAAAGTGGGCACCATTTCATTGTAGGAGAAACTTGATGCACGTGCCTCCTAACATCCCAGAACCGCGGCGGCCGCAACAAATCCCAATCGGGAACCCGACTCCTTAAAAGACCAAGCCCAGAGCAAAGACGAAACCTTACCTCGAAAGCCCGTCTACGATGCCTCATACGGCGCCGCATCCACGTTTTCAAGCTGCTCAAGGAAGTGTGCTTGCCTCTCTGCGAAAGCCTCGGCAAAATTCTAGGGACATACGAAGAATCCATGGCAAAAATGGAGGTTCCTAGAGAAAATGGGGAAGAAAGCTCGAAAATGGTGCAAATGGGGAAATGAGGAAGAACCGAGCCTTTGGAAAGCATTTATGTCCTTCCCAAAGCAAGGTTGGTCCGTACGGACCTCTTTGCATGCTAAGTATGTCCGTACGGACCTCCTTGCAAACAGAACCCATTTCCCCGGAAAACGGTACAAAAACCCTTTGTCCTCGGCAAAACCTTGCTCCAAACGGTCAAACAACGGCCAAAGCCATTTCCGGCAAACCAACACTACCCACAAACGCACTCTCGGCTCACGTGGCATGTACAAAAATAAAAATAATAATAGCAACAATTTCTAGGACAATTCAGGGAATCACAAAAATAAATGACATTACATCTTAAAATAAAATCTTGTTTGCCATGCAAATACATGTGTTTTATTACGGGTACCAAAAAATGTCATTTGCTAAACAAAAAAAAAAAAAAAAAAGAGAGGGATATGAAAAGAGGGAAAGCAAATGAATACTACTCGGAATCCTCATCATCATCCTCCTCGCCAAGATCCTCCAAAGAAAAGTCGGGCATCCCGGCGAACTCGCCGTCACATCCTCATCGTCGAATACAGAGGCACACTTTGAGGCTCCCACGAGAAGTACTCGGAAGGATCAAATCCGGCGAAAGGATCAAAGAAAGAAGGCTACGAGGAACCCTCGCCACGTGCGCCGTGCGGAGGCATGAGCGATAAAAGGGCTGCTCCCTCGAAGGCCACTGCGGCTCGAAGACGTCCGGCATCCATGCTATGCCGCCCCCTCAGGCCCCTCTGGCTGCGGCTCCGGCTCGGCTCTAGGCGGAGGAACGTCCACGAGAATGCCTCGAAGGCATAGGCTCGTCTGGCGGCACACGACGCGAGCCGACGGGACACCTTCGACGCCATCTTCTTAGCGAAGGAGCGCATCGCCACGTAGCGGCGAGTCGGCATATCGTAGGCTCTCCCGGGACTGCACCAACAAGAAGCCAAGGAAACGCTCATCAAATACGGTTATACTCAACAACAAAAAGAGAAAAACGCGAGAAAAGATGCCAAGATGGAAAAGAGTCGGCACACTCGCGATCTGTCGGGGTCAGCTCTGTGGCGGCGGGAGCACTGCTCGGGCAGGTACGAGACACCCTCCTCCTCGTCCGTCCCCGCGGACGTACGTGAAATCCGGTCCGGCATCGGAACCTGCAGGGGAGCTTGCGGGCCGGCCTCTCTCTCCGCGCCGGTGCACAGGGCGTCCTCGGCTTCCTCCTCACGAAGGCCCCGTACTCCTCTCAGTACAAGATGAACTCCTCGGCAGAGCACCGTCGAGGTACCTCTCGAAGTCCAGCACATCCATGTCCGGGGAATCAAGCATCCCGAAGGGAGGGTCCCTCGGAGCCACGGGAAGCACACAGGGCCATCTTTGCCCGAAGACTCGCTCCCAGTGCATGGCGTCACAAGTCAAGCCTCGCGGCATCTTCGCCGCGGCTTGTCACCTCGGGAGCCCCTCGAACTCATCTCCCTCATCACAGAGTCCACGGGAGCAGGCAGAACCCCTCACGGCTATCCCGCTCCAAGCGCTCCTGCGCACATCCCCGTAGGCGATGGTGAGCTTCCCAGGTGGTCCTCCTCTTCCTCGCCGTACGAGCCCGTCCCGGCATAGCGAGTGCGCGGCAACGACCCGGGATCCCTATCCCACGGGAAGCCTTTGGAAAACCTCATAAAACCACACGTGACAAAAACGAGAGAAGGCTCGGTGCAAAAGACAACGGAGAAAAGACAAGTTGCTAAATCAAAAACGGCAATAAACTCATACCTCAAGCAAAGTCAGCAGGCCGACTGGCCACCCCAGGCTAAACCGGTCGAAGGAGAAGTAGAGCTCGGCCAAGCTGCCTCGCCCCAAGCAATGTCGCGAGACCCTATCCGGATCGGTCAAGCTCTCAGCGAGCAAAGGGAGGCTGCGGTCGCGTGGTTCGAGAACAAAGTCTCGGACGGTGCATACCATGAAGGAGCGCGCCAAGCTGCTCATTGTCACTGGCCAGGTACCCGGAATGTAGGCCCAATGCGCCGTGATCCTCATCTCCACGTCGGCTGACGGCATCCCGGGCCCTGCGAGGACGAGGCTCAAAGCCCGGCGGCTCGGTCGGCCACGTCATCGGAGATCATGTCTCTCCACCTCACGAGGCCCCCTTTGAAGGAGAGCCGTGTAATAGCGGCAAAATCGGTGGGCGTCACTTTGTCACCTCGCCCGGCTCGAGGTGGAAGGTGTGGGTGGTATCCCGCAATACTCGGATAAACCCGGGAAGACACTCTTGTTCTTCCTCGTGTCGACAGCTCCGGCCCGGGTTCTCAGCGAACACACCTAGGCCAGAAGCATAAACCAACCTCCGGCGACTCGGCCTACCGCCCACGGAAATATCGGGCATCATTGCCCGTAGCTCATGGCTGACCTCGAGCGATCCCCGAGTCTTCATCCTCTTGGCCTTCCCGGCCGTAAGCCCCGCATCCTGCAGGTAAACACAGCAAAGGTACGTCAATCACAGTACTTAATATAAAGGCACATATAACCCGTCACAAAACACGGCACATATTGCACATAATTTTCACATACATTATACATATAATTTTTCCATGTAACCCGTCACAAAACACGGCACACAATGTACATAATTTTCACATACATTATACATATAATTTTTCATGTAACCCGTCACAAAACACGGCACACAATGCACATAATTTTCACATATATCATGCATATAATTTCTCCCATGCGATCAGTCACAAAACACGGCACACACTGTACACATTTTCTCGAAAAGAAGAAAAAGGGGGATTAAACCCTACACGACACATTTTCAAAAGAAAATCCGTCCCAACACGGCACATATTGCACATATTTTCCCCACAAAGTCCGTCACCCAAAAACACGGCACACACTATATAGCACATTCTCAAAAGAAAATCCGTCCCAACACGGCACACACTTTCACATATAACCCGTCACAAAACACGGCACAGGTCACATTTTTGCACAAAAATTATCACTACACGATAATTTTCTCATAATGTACATACATAAATAGCATACGGTACAAAACACCAAAGCATGCAATTCACTAGATAGGCACTTTATTTTCACAAATAAGAGCTAATCTACACATTTCTGCACAAAATACACATACCCACAATTTTTACATGTCCATTTTCAACAATTCATCAAGAATTTCACAAAAAAGGCATAAAATAATAACAAAAAAATTCAAAAATGCGAAAAACTAAAACCTAGTTCTAGCATTCAAAAATTCGAGCAGGGAATCAAAACGGAACAGATTTCTTACCTCCCAGCGTTCATGGAGCGACGATTATGCACCTCCGGATTCGGATACAAAACATCCGGGTTCTTCGAAGATGGAACGAACGAAGTCCAATTCCTTTGAAGCTCCATCCATTGCTCAACCACTTCTGGCTGCGTTGACGACGACTCCTTCGAGATCCTTCGGCCATGGCAAGAAATTCAAGCAAAAATTTTTTGATTTTGGTTAACAATGGAGGAATTTTTCTCTCTCTCTCGCTTTGGTTCACGGCTGGAAAATGAGGAAGAAGGAATGGGGAAGGGCCTCGGTATTTAAAGCCTGGTCAAACACAGGGAGCTGTAAAAAACCAAGGTGGTCGTACGGACCTCTTTGCAACCGAGGTTGGTCCGTACGGACCTCTTTGCAAGGGTGGCCAAATTACTTTCCTGCCCTTATAATCTTTGCCTGAGGCATCCTAAGGCCTTTTCCGGCAAATCCAGTGCGAATGGTCCCTAACCGCTTCAAATCAATCCCAGTAGTCAAGCGTAAGATAGGACCTCGCCCACTTCAACGGCAAATCAACCATCGGCCATCAAACGTAAGACCGATCCTCGCCCGCTCCAACGGCAATTCAGCAGCGCCGCTCAGCGGCAATTCAAGAAGGAGCCAATACCTCCCGGCCACGAATATCGAGGCGCAGACGCCTCCAGCGCTCAGCGACAACTCGGCCGAAGGTCAGAAGTCATCTTCCCAACGGAAAAGGGCCCTACGGGGTCATGCATCCCCGGCAATTCAAGCAGTGATCGGATGTAAGCCCGAACTTCGCCCGCCTCAACGGCAGCGCAAGCACCGGCCATCAAAGTAAGCAGGAGCTCCTCCCCCGACAAGTCGAAGGGAAGTCATGTAGGCGCATATCCCGGCCACCGACCATCATTCTCGCCCACTCAGCGGCAAAACAAGCACGCGAAGGAGCCAACACCTCAGTCAAGACCCAAGGCACGAAGCGCCTCCCAAACGCCAAATGGTGAAGCAATCATCGGCCATCATCCTTGCCCTTCAACGGCGGCTCAAGCACCGGCGGTCATCGTAAGTCCGACCTTCTACATCAACATTCAAAAACACAAATGGCAATGGCCGCCGCCTCTCGAATCACGGCTCCGCGCCTCCCGGCCCGAGGCCAAACCGATTAGGAAAATCGTAAAACTTCCATCCCAGGACGCCACCACGTCCTCACATTTGACCTATACGGTCACCCAGGACGCCACCACGTCCTCACATTTGACCTATACGGTCACCCAGGACGCCACCACGTCCTTATCACCGACCTATACGGTCACCCAGGACGCCACCACGTCCTTATCACCGACCTATACGGTCACCAGACGCCGCACGTCCTCACATTTGGAATCATCGTAAAACTTACGCGCCACCACGTCCTTATCACCGGACCTATACGGTCACCCGGGACGCCACCACGTCCTGCATTTGACCTATACGGTCACCCGGGGACGCCGCGCGTCCTTATCACCGACCTATACGGTCGCCCCGGACGCCGCCACGTCCTTATCACCGACCTATACGGTCGCGGGACGCCGCCGCACGTCCTTATCACCCGACCTATCGGTCACCCGGGGCCGCCACGTCCTCATCACCGACCTATCACCAGCGCGCGTCACCTATCGGAGGCGCCGCCACGTCCTTATCACCGACCTATCTGACGGTCACCCGGGACGCCACCACGTCACTTATCACCGGCTTTATCACGGTCACCGGACGCCACGTCCTTATCACCGACTTTATGCGGTCACCAGGGCGCCGCCCACGTCATCACCGGCCTATACGGTCACCCGGGACGCCACCACGTCCTTATCACTACGGTCGCCGGACGCCACCACGTCCTTATCCGACCTATACGGTCACCGGGACGCCACCACGTCCTTATCACCGACCTATACGGTCACCGGGACGCCGCACGTCCTTATCACCGACCTATACGGTCACGCCGACGCCGCACGCACCTCGACGCCATCACGCACGACGGTCGCCACCCGGACGCCACCACGTCCATCACCGACTACGGTCGCGGGACGCCGCACGTCACTTATCACCGACCTATGCGGTCACCCGGGACGCCA
Organism: Adenophora triphylla var. japonica; assembly: GCA_022495995.1. Lineage (NCBI taxonomy): Eukaryota > Viridiplantae > Streptophyta > Magnoliopsida > Asterales > Campanulaceae > Adenophora > Adenophora triphylla. The sequence continues at coordinate 23,345 of JAFEMH010002490.1, read as the reverse complement.
CCACGTCCTTATCACCGACCTATACGGTCACCCGGGACGCCGCCCACGTCCTTATCAGGCCTATACGGTCGCGGGACGCCGCCACGTCCTTATCACCGACCTATCACGGTCACCGGGACGCCGCGTCCTTATCACCGACCTATACGGTCGCCACCACGTCCTTATCACCGGCTATACGGTCGCAGACGCCAGCGTCCTTATCACCGACTTATGCGGTCACCCCTGACGCCACCACGTCCTTATCACCGACCTATACGGTCACCGGACGCCGCCACGTCCTTATCACCGACCTATACGGTCACCGGGACGCCGCCACGTCCTTATCACCGACCTATACGGTCACCCGGGACGCCACCACGTCCTTATCACCATTTATGCGGTCACCAGGACGCCGCCCACGTCCTTATCACCGACCTATACGGTCACCCAGACGCCACCACGTCCTTATCACCGACCTATACGGTCACCGGGACGCCGCGCGTCCTTATCACCGACCTATACGGTCGCCGGACGCCACCACGTCCTTATCACCGACCTATGCGGTCACCGGGACGCCGCCACGTCCTTATCACCGACTATGCGGTCGCCGGGACGCCGCGCGTCCTTATCACCGACCTATATGCGGTCACCCCGGACGCCACCACGTCCTTATCACCCGACCTATACGGTCACCGGACGCCACCACGTCCTTATCACCGACATGCGGTCACCGGGACGCCACCACGTCTTTACCCGACGCATGCGGTCACGGACGCCACCACGCGTCGCACCATCAACCTATACGGTCACCGGGGACGCCACCACGTCCTCACCCGGCGACCTCGGCGGTCCACCTGACACTCCGGGGCACCACCACGCGCCGCATTCACGAACACTCACCCCGCCGAACTACGACCGGGCTTGATTCCCGCCGGGGATACGTAGGAATCCTATCGCGGGGTCCGGCCTATTGACCTAAACGGTCACCCAAAAGGACACCACCACGTCCTCACTTTGACCACTCACGGTCACTTCCTCTCCCGGCACGCGATCCAGTTAGGACCACTTATCTTATCGGCGACCCCACTTCTTTCATAAGTGACGTCGTCGAGGGCCTGTAAGTACCCCAATCTGGATCACTCCCTTTCAAACACCCGGAAACACCGCGAGACTCATCCACGCAGTCTCGAGACCTCTCTCACTCAAAACCCTCTCAAAACCTCTCGAGCCCCAGGCCAAACCGGGGAGGAGCCTGCAGGATAAAAGGGACAAAAAAAGGACCTTTTGGGAATTTTCGAGGGGAAATCGAGAAAAGCAATTAAGGTCCGTACGGACCTCTTTGTTTCAATGATTACTAAATCCCCTTAAAGTCCACAATATTCCCTCAAATCCGGGAGAAATGATGACTTCCATGCGAGTTGGTCCGTACGGACCTCTTTGCATGCAAGATGTCCGTACGGACCTTATTGCTCAGGGAACATCATCATTCCCAAATATTCTCCATCATTGCGGATTCCCTCAAATCGAGGAAATCCAAAATTACGGATAACCAAGAAGGTCCGTACGGACCTCTTTGCTCCGAAATTTTTACTATAAATAGAGGGCTCCCCCTCCTCATTTTTTCACACCTCCCACTTCTCTCTTCCTCCCTAAGCCTTCGGCTCCCCTTAAGACCTTTCGAGGCATTCCGGCCCCTTCGGATCCTTAGAGGCCTTGAGAGCCCCCTCGAGGTGCTCAGAAGCCTCTCAGAGCGCTCCCGAGACGCTCCGCGCTGCCAGGAGGCACTCTCGAGGTACTACTGAGGCCCTCGTGGTACTCAGAGGCCTTGCACAGTCTTTCCACGGTGTCCGGCTCTTTCCGAGTCAAACCGACGATCCCAAACCACGCCGAAACTGCCCGAGTGACTCCACCACCACGACGCACGCCGAAACTCTGCCCAGAGTGATCCAGACGATCCCACGCACGCCAGAACCTGCGCCGAGCGCGGCTACAACCTCGACTCACGCAGAAACTACGTCGCGGACAACCGGCATCCCGAAGCTGTCCAGGAGCTACTCAGACCTCAAACACTATTCCCCTGCGGAAGACAGACACGAACCAACATTGCTAAGGCTTCCTTCCTATTCTATTTCACTACATTTCAATACAATGTAGACATCCGATCTGACATGCATTTTTAAAAACACACACACACACATGACATTTAAAGGATATTAGGGGTATCAGAAAGACTCGTTTACGAGGCTACTCGGGTGAGCTCTAATATTCTAGTATTCTCTTCCGAGGAGTCATCGACCTCCGAACTCAAAATCTCATCACACAAAAACAGTTTAAAATTTATCTTTAAGCGATGCCCTTTTCAATGTTTTGGGCTTAATAAAAACGGCGTGGCGACTCTACAAATGCGAAAACAAACGGCGAGACACCTCCAACGCGAAAGATGCCAGATGCCGGGGCCGCGAGGCCTTTCTCGGATCCGGGCTATTTCACCCGGGTCATCGTTTGTTCAGCTCAGTCATTCCGGAGTCAGATACTTCATCGGTTTCCTCCCTCGCTTCAGCTCAAAGTTTCAGAATGGCCAACTCAGAGGAGAACAGTGGGGGACGTACAGATCCGCACCTAGAAAATTCGCAAAATGCCGAGCGGTGGAATCGAGATGTTGGAGCAGGATAAGACAACATCAAGAGGCTCAGATCAGTCAGTTACGGGAAGGTATCAGAAACCAGGGGCTAGCAATTGTTCACAACCCTAATGGAACCTTTACGGTTGATGCGAAGATTGGAACTAATTATCCTCCCGGGTATGCCAACTACCGTCAAATGCCCTGTTCCCTTTTGTGTGGAACTACTAATGGGCCAAGCATCCCCGACCTATCACTCGGCTGCCTCTCGGCCTCGTCATATCGATACTCCTCAGCACGGTCAGATCTTGGTCAACTTCCCCTGGCACCTCTCGGTTTTCACCTTTGGGTTTCAATCGATCTGTTTACGCCGCGGCTTGGAATGGAGTCGGTTCGCTACTCCAAAACCTCGATCGGCACAGGCCATCATTGCAGGAATTGGTCGAGTTCGGTACATCTCGGCCCTACGGCTCGATACTCCTCAACGGTCGATCTAGGTCAACTTTGCCCCGGTGCCTCTCGGGTCTCACCACGAGGATTGAATCGGTTGCCTTTCACCCCACGGCTTGGAAGGGGGTGGTTTACTACTTCACAACATCGATCTGGTTTGGGTCATCGGCTTGGAATGGGTCAGTTCGCTACTCCAAAACCTCGGTCGGCACAGGGCCGTCGTGCAGGGTGGTCGGTTCGGTACATCTCGGCCCTACGGCTCGATACTCCTCAACGGTCCGATCTAGGTCAACTTTGCCCCGGTGCCTCTCGGGTCTCACCACCGGGATTGAATCGGTTGCCTTTCACCCCACGGCTTGGAAGGGGTCGGATTACTACTTCACAACATCGATCTGGTTTGGGTCATCGGCTTGGAATGGGTCGGTTCGCTACTCCAAAAACCTCGATCGGCCCAGGGCCATCGATCTGCAGGAATTGGTCGATTCGGTACATCTCGGCCCTACGGCTCGATACTCCTCAACAGGTCCGATCTAGGTCAACTTTGCCCCAGGTGCCTCTCAGGTCTCACCACCGGGGATTGAATCGGTTGCCTTTCGCCCGCGGCTTGGAAGGGGTCGGTTACTACTTCACAACCTCGGTCGCCCGGGCCATCATCTCGGAATGGGTCGGTTCGCGACTTCTCAAGCCCGGCGGTGTGACATGGCTCATGCAAGCCATTTTGGGTCAGGTTGCTTCTCAAGCTCCATGGTTCGAGAGGGCCGGCTTCCTCCAATTCTCAAAGCACACTTGCCCCTGTAATCTTTGCCAAGGTCACATGGGCCACCAAGCTCTTATCACCACTTCCTCGGGATTACCGTATTCACAACATCCTCCAAGCTCTACCTCGCCACTCCGGTTGGAAAGTCCGACAAGGTCAAATGCTCCTCATCAAATTCTCCACCCGGTACATTACGCATTTGCTCCTTGTTCATCAAGTACGAGTATGCACATTACCCTTGTAGTCATGTTCCTCGGTGTGGTCAAGACACGTTCGGTCCCTCTTTGTTACGATGCCTCAAAACTCATGTCTTGACGGCCTTTTGGATCCGCTCAGCTGCTCCACGGTATCCAACCATTATGAGCCATATATCCTCATCCTCGGCAAGTGCCCGGGCCTTATGAGGAGGGTTACGGTCGCGCTTTTAATGCTCGGACTGTCATCCCTCCCACCAGAGTACTTCCTACTGTGGTTTCATTTACTGATGCCAATCTTGTGGCAGTGTCGTGCAGTCCTAGTGTTCCTATTGACTCGTCCAATGGGTTATTGGTGGAACCAATTAAGGAGGTACAAGAAAAGCCTAGCAACGAGAGTATCGACGATCGCTCGACTCGGGCCATCTCACCATATCAATCTTGTGTATCTGACACGAACGAGGTTTACAAAAGGTCGAATCTCGACGATTACATCGATGATTACATCAAAAGGGTTCGTGCACGGGGAAGCACTACGGGTCGGAACATGTCTCACCGCTATAAACCTTACCCTTCCAACACGGCTGCAACATCCATTAAAGGAAAGAGGGCATTATGTACCATTGACGGCATCCAAAAGCAACCAAGAAACGGTGGTCCTCTAAGGCAACGAGAACATTTTGATGATTTTGGGATGCCCATGGGCTTGATTTTCAAGGGCTTAGTAAGGGAAGGCCTTTTGGAGCCTCTCAGGGACTACCATCCAAGGAGCTCAAATGCACCCCTCGACATGAGTAAGCACTGCGCCTTCCATGATCATTTTGGCCACACAACCGACAACTGCACAGTCTTGAAGAGAGCGGTTCAAGGGTTAATCGAAGCAGGCAAGCTTGAGCGCCCCAATGGACCAAAACCGGAAAACCCTGTTCAGAATGGTGACCAAGTCAATGACCAAATCTCGAATCAAAGAGCATTAAGAGTTCATTCTCCCCCAAAGGAGAAATCACATCCCAAGGATTTGGGTGTTCCCTTAAGCAAAGTTTTAAATAGCTTGCTAAAGCAGGGTCTCCTCGAACCCATGAGAAACTATCAGCCCAAGGATCCCAAAATCCCTTTGGACACCACCAAGCATTGTGCTTTCCACCAGTATCACGGTCATGTAACTGATAACTGTACAGCTTTGAGAAAGGCAATTCGGGGGTTAATTAAGAAGGGCAAACTCGAGCGCCTCGGTGATCTCAACCCTGCCAATGATCATTTCTCAAACAACACGAGTGTAAACATGATTGAGTTTCATGATTCAAGCTCTGTGAACTCAATAGACTTTGGCAAGCCAGATGATTTAGTCGCAACAAATGTTGAGAATGGAGGGTTTGACTGCAACAAGCATGTGGCCATGGCAAAGCTGGATTTGGTGAAATGCTTTGAACTCTCGCCCTCCGATAAGTTCACGCCTGACGCCAAGGGTAAATGGGATGATAATGATCTGATGGCAGATAAGGCAACCGTCAGGGCCGGTGAGCGAGGAATTCCTTGAAGTTACCAAAGGCGAGCATAGTCTGCTGAAGGATAGAGACGTGGTCCAACAACAAAGAGTAGCTAGACTAGGGGCTACCCATCCTTTAATATTAGAACAGTCTTTTAGTCAACCTTCGTAGGTTCTAGTACTTTCTTCGTTCAATCAAGTCCTCCTTGGACGTTGTAGTTAATCTTAAATTTTCTATAAAAGAGTCTCTTTCTTTTCTCGCTAGACTTGAGACATTATTTGCACACCTACATTACATTTAATGAAATGGTTTTATTTTAAATGATCACTCGCATTGCTCAACAAATAATCTCTGGAAATGATTAAGATTTTAATTAATTGGTGCGAGAAAGTCAACTAATGCCCTCCCTATACACTTTCCTCACCTCACAAAGGCCTCCATCAAGCCATACACTTTCCAAAACATGTCCCCATCATCACCTTGACCAAGTCAACGACGGCGGCAGCATCGAAGAACAACAAAAGGTCACTCAGCATCGGAAGATTGACCCCATGTCGACAAAAAAACAGGGGCTTGCCTTCGCCTCACGTGCATCAAGAAAGTTCGAGCAGAGGCTTGCCTTCAAAAAAAAAAAGAGAGCTCAAGCAAAAGCTTCAAAAAAAAAAGGAAAGAGCAAAAGCAAAAGCTTCAAAAAAAAAATGAAATGAGGCCAAGGACCCAGCACCTCCGATCAAAGGCTTGACATATGGGCAAAATTAAAGCCCGAAGAACGGAAGTTGTCGACAACAGGGGAGCAGTTAAAGCAACGGCAAAGACATATCATAAGCCCTTAAGCTGCATTCAAAATCTTTCTCCCCCGATGAAGGACGACGATTAAGAAGCAACGGAATCGCCAAAATACCTGTCAAAATGACTTGTCAAGGAACATCTCAAGGCCCGTACCTTATCATTCAAGCTTCCCATCCGACCCTTTTTCACCAAATGGACCACAAATGTTCATACCCTTTTTCAAAGCCAAACACAGTTCAAGCCCGAACTACGGCGACCTGAGCTCCTTATATTAAGGGGAACGTAGGCAACCAGAAATGGTCCGGTCATAAACACATTCAAATCCCAGAAAATTCGGTCTCATCAATGGCCCCTCCTATACACAATCCCTCTTCACCATTCGCCAACTTCGACTCTTGGTATCAGTTGACTTTCTCCTCCTAATTAATCTAAATGTTTGTTCATATCGAGATTAGGGGTTGAATAACCCGAACATTAATAAAGGGTTTTAAGCAATCTTGTGATCATTTTGAATAAAACATGTTTTCAGATGTCTCGACAAGTCTTCCTTTTCTACATTATAGGAAAAATAGAGCTAAACACTAATTTTCTGTCAGCAGGGGCTTCCATACACTTTTCCACACCTTGTTGTGCTTATACTCTCTCAAAAGAGTCAAACCCAAAGCGAGTTCTTTTGTGCCTTCATCAAATGAGGCCATCAAATAATACAAATCGGGGATTCATCCCCACTTTTCGAAAAATATATGCCCCTATGAGGTATACATTTCCAGATTGTCTTTCCTTTACGGTTGACTAATTGAATAAAGAAAATAATAAAGTAAATATAGAAGGATGGGTTGCCTCTTTTGCTACATGACAATTCAATTTGCATTAGAGTTGCACTGTACTCTTTAAGGGAGGACTTTCGTCAAGCCATTTCTTTAGAGTGGGGCTTCTCTGGTCACGCCGGGTCCACGTTGGTTCTTCACTTTGCTACAAGATGGGTTGGGTCTCTGTTCAGTATCAGTCTGCAATGCCTACCAGGTTGAAGCCTCTCTAATTGTGTCAGATTCACCAAAATCAAGACTTCGCAAACACATCTCTTCAGACCAAGGCCTCGCCAAGCAAAGTGAGATTTGATCCCCATGTTGGTCATGGGTTTGTCAAGTACAGTTCTTTAATGTCCAAGGTCGAGAACGGAATTTTAATCAGAACCAGGGATTCATCAGGGCTAATATTAAAATCCCTTGGACCAATTAGAATGAGGTGTTGATGATCAATTTTGGAAGGTGCCAGGAATTTTGGTTTGACGATTGCCCTCAACCCCGATGGGACTTTCACGATAGAAGAGGAAGAGGATCCCCATCCCTATCTCGGCCAGACAGACTACCGCCAAAAGCCACCACCTTCCTTACATGGAACCTCCACCGGGCCACACTCTTCTCAACCTGTGGATCAGTCATCCTTTCAGCCTCGGTCTGGTATACATTCACAGTTCAGTCTGGGACGGTCGTTTGGGGAAACAAATTGATTTCAGCCCGATTTGGGCCAGTATGGTGTGCCTCAATACAGTTGGGGTAAACTCGGTATGTCGCAGCAGTTTGGTATGCCTCAGCAGCCCGGTACAGATCAGTCAGGGGCTTCTCAGTTACATCAGCTTGGTATGACTTCTCAGTTGGGTTTGGGACGGCGGTCAACTATGGATCAGTTTGAACTTCTCAGCCCAATAGCGGTTTGGAATGCCTCGACAAAGAACCCGGTTCAAGAACGGTCCACGGCACCGCACAAGTATCACAAGATCCCTTCATGACCGCCTCCACGGGACAAAGAAACCTCCAATCCCACTCTCGGTCGCCCGGACTACTCCCGAGGGATGCCACCACCAGCCTTCTCTGGTACTATCTCCTCGATCTTTGGGCCAACCAGCTCCCCAAATACAGACTACTGGACCCATGCAGTCTGACGTGACCGATCAGTTCACAGTTCCTCACTGGGGGCAAAATCAGTACGGAATGTCTTCTCGTGGTTGGGGCTACCTTGGAATGCCACAGCAAAATTGGAATCCCACCTCAGTTTGAAACCGATCAATCAAGGCCTTCGCAGCAACAGTTTGGAATGCCTCCACAGTCTTGTCCAGGGCAACAGTCAGGAACCCCTCCACAGAATGATGCTAGCTCAATTGCCCCTCACACAGCTTCCACAAACCCATTTCTCACTAAGGGTTCGATGGGCCACCAAGCCCCTGATCCAGTTTCATCAGAGTCCCTCGGACCGCAATGCCCTCTTGGTTATGCACCCTCACTACAGCCAGCCATGCAATTCAACAACCAGGGACAGCAGCCCGCATTTAAGTCTACTTATGGGCCTTACTCCGGAAATCCGAGCTACCCAGCTACATCGGGACTGCCTTCACCCTCTTTGCCGGTTGAAAACCCATAGCAAGCCGCAAGGTTCTATCCTTTTGCTCAGGGTCCTACTCAAGCTCCCCGGGGTGATTCGAGCCAAGGACAGGATTTCACCTACGTCCCCAGATCGGCCGTTCCCTCCACCTGTCTGCCGCCAGTAGTAGCTCTTCTCTCTATCTCAGTCGCTGGTTTGAATGCCATGGTTCCACCACAAGACCCTCATTTGGCTTGGTTCATGGAACGACACAAAGAAATGAAAGCACGGATCATTGAATTGATCGCTAAGAAGTACGCTTCCGGCCAACGAACCCAGACTCCTTTGTTCCCCACAAATTCGTGATGCCTAATTGTGATCTCTTTGATGGCACTGCATGCCCGAAAACCCATCTGGACACGTACACCTTGGCAATGAAGGTCAAAAGGGGCACCAATCAGCGGTTGGGCGACTATTTCGATCTCTCTTTGAAGTCCAAGTGCTCTAAAATGGTTCTTCCGCTTAAAACCCGAGGCCGGGGCTACATGGGACCAGATTACTAGCTAACTTGGAGTAGGAAGCAAATAGAGTTGACTGCGGACAACAATGCCGTCCGATGAGAACATCGGGGACTTTTACAAGCAAGATGGCAACTCCTCCTTCGAAGAGGAACAACTAGACATCTTTCGGTCATGCTCGAAACCACATCCGAGGGCCTCACTTAGCAATTTCCCTATCCGGATCTACGGGCAATGATCAATTCCGGGCTAAATTTGAGAGGGCTTACAATCGCCAGCAAGTTGCCGCACCTCGCTACGGATATCGGGTTTCTTCCACCTCCAACACGACTCCTGCCCAGCCCTATTCGGGACAGGATTACAACAATGCCACTCCTTTCGTGCCAAGGAAAGGTGATGTGCCCAAGTCACGAAGCCTCAAGCTTGAAGATTTCGGAACGCCTCTGAGCGACGTTTTTCAGGGATTTGTGAAGGAAGGTTTGACCAGACAACCATCAGTCCATGGATCCCGATGTATGCCCCTGAAAAAGGGCGGTGTGAGAACTGATCGGAAAGGGTACCCCAAGGGCCTAATACAGTCAACAATCCATTCCCTAAAAAAAAACCGTAGGGTGAATACGACTGAAGCCAAGTGCCACTATGGCTAACTGTTCCCATATGGAAGACACTCTTCGAAGAGAGGATCCTAGTTTCATAGTCGTTATCAAAGATGGGTTTCTCACTTCATAACAACTTCACCTTGAGGGCTCTCACGTTGATCGATTGGCTCGGTACTTCATCAGTATGTCAGTTTTACAGTCAAACCTTTAACTGGACCTCTGTAGTGACGCTTTGTCAAACCTGGGGCTTCATCAAATCATTCAGAGAAAGATTCCGTGGCTTTCGCCATGTCTTTTCCATGGAATGGGGCTTTATCAAGTCACACCTATCTTCAGAAGAAAGGCCTAGTCACCTCAACAACTATCTTGAACTTGGCATATGGCAACTCCCTGCATCATCAAAAGTTGAGAATTGGGAATCTCCTCATATCAGCATTTCATCAAATCACAACTAACCCAAGCAAAAGAGGGTTCATACTTTGATTCTAGAGCCTGTCAGCGTCAGCTTCAAATGTCCGAAACTGAAAAGAAATTTCAATCGAGACCCGGGGTTCAAATCCAACTTCATCCCAAAATCAAAATTGACCTCATCAATGACATGCAATTTAGTCCGCACCAGCTCAAAGCTTGTCCCAAACAGTCCACATGCATCCCCACAAAAATCTCCCCAGGGCTCATGTAGCATGCAAAACACTAATCAATAAAAAAAAAACCTAAGCGATTCAAATCATTTTAGTTCTATGCATGCATCCATCATTATGAATGTCATATGTGTATTTGTCCCTCTGCTAACAAATGTAGCAATTCGAGCACGAGAGACCAGTTTTCCATCACTGCCCGAAGCCACCCCGCAGCAAAGATGGTCTCCACCGAAGCGTAATTCCAATAACTTCAACAAATGACTGATACCTCAGACACATTAGGACAACACCACCTTGGCTCCAGGTCTACAGTGCATCAAGTCCGTGAAGACACCTTCCGACATCTCCAGTTCGGCAAAGGCGACCTCCAATGTCCACAAATGGATGAAGACAGCCTCCAGCATCTACAGTTTGGCAAAGATAGTCCCCAAAGACAAGCTCCGGCGTCTGCAACTTGCTAAAGATGACCTCCAATGTCCACAAATGGATGAAGACAGCCTCCAGCATCTACAGTTTGGCAAAGATAGTCCCCATGTCTATAGCTTGGCAAAGCAAGCTCCGGCATCTGCAACTTAGACAACCCCCAACATCCACAAACATATGAAGACCGCCTCCAGTGTCTACAATTCGGTCAGAGACGCCAAGTTCTCAAAATACAAATCGGTCAGGGATGTCAAGTTCTCAAAATGCAAGTCGATCAGAGACGCCAAGTTCTCAAAATACAAATCGGTCAGGGACGCCAAGTTCTCAAATGCAAATGGGTCAGAGATGCCAAGTTCTCACAAACAATTCGGTCAGAAACACCAAGTTCTCGAAAGCAAGAAGTCCCAATGTGAAGACAAGCTCAATAACTTCTACAAGGTTGACGATCACCAGCAAGATGCAGACTCAACCAAACTCCCCCCTTCAGGTCAAAATGCCTCCAAAGACAGCAAATCGTCAGCAGAAACCGTCCCACGAACGACAACCCAACAACTCTTCATCAACATCAGCCGTAGCCTCAGTCCTTCCGGCAGCTACAGGTAAGCACATCACATGTATGAAAGCATATCTTAGTCAACTACGTTTCTAAAAGAACATTATCATCAAATCTTAGGGCGACTTCCCAAAAATAGTCAAGTCTTAGAGTGACTTCCCAAAAATAGTCAAATCTTAGGGCGACTTCCAAAAAAACAGTCAAACCTCGGGTGACTCCCAAATACCGTCAAACCATCAAAGACCATCCCCAGCAGTTTTCGAACTACGATTGGCTTGATTCCCACTCGGGATACGTAGGTAGCCTACCATAGGTCCAGCCGCTTGACCGACACGGTCACCCTTTTCCCCGATAATCATCGTAAGCTCTAATCTTCCCCTGCGAGAATGCCCTCAAACAGTCTACCTCAGCCCCAACTTAGGATCATACTCCTGAACTAAGTTCCCATTTAGGTTCATACTCCTGAACTAAACTCCAACAAAGGCTAACAAAATCCCCATCATCAAGGTTCGAGGCACCTAAGACGCCATCATCAAGGTCCGAGGCACCTAAGACGCCATCATCAAGGTTCGAGGCACCTAAGACGCCATCACCAAGGTTTGAGGCACCTAAGACGCCATCACCAAGGTTCGAGGCCTAAGACGCCATCACCAAGGTTCGAGGCACCTAAGACGGCATCATCAAGATTCGAGGCACCTAAGACCCCATCATTAAGGTTTGAGGCACCTAAAACGCTATCACACACAACACTAGGAAAAGCGATAAAACGCAATCATCCCCTAATTCGACAAACCAAAACTATAGGGCGACTTCCCCAAAATAGTCAAGCCATAGGGTGACTTCCCAAAAAACAGTCAAATCATAGGGTGACTTCCCAAAAATAGTCAGATCTTAGGGTGACTTCCCAAAAACAGTCAGATCTTAGGGTGACTTCCCAAAAATAGTCTGATCATAGGGCGACTTCCCAAAAATAGTCAAACCATAGGGCGACTTCCCAAAAATAGTCAAACCATAGGGCGACTTCCCCAAAACAGTCAAACCATAGGGCGACTTCCCAAAAATAGTCGAACCATAGGGCGACTTCCCCAAAATAGTCAAACCATAGGGCGACTTCCCAAAAACGATCGGATCGGGGCGACTTCCCAAAATAGTCAAACCATAGGGCGACTTCCCCAAAATAGTCAAACCATAGGGCGACTTCCCCAAAATAGTCAAACCATAGGGCGATTTCCCAAAAATAGTCGAACCATAGGGCGACTTCCCCAAAATAGTCAAACCATAGGGCGACTTCCCCAAAATAGTCAAACCATAGGGCGACTTCCCAAAAACAGTCAGATCACAGGGCGACTTCCCAAAAATAGTCAGATCATAGGGCGACTTCCCAAAAACAGTCAGATCATAGGGTGACTTCCCAAAAATAGTCAGATCATAGGGTGACTTCCCAAAAACAGTCAGACCATAGGGTGACTTCCCAAAAATAGTCAGATCATAGGGTGACTTCCCAAAAATAGTCAGATCATAGGGTGACTTCCCAAAAATAGTCAGACCATAGGGCGACTTCCCCAAAATAGTCAAATCATAGGGCGACTTTCCCAAAATAGTCAAACCATAGGGTGACTTCCCCAAAATAGTCAGATCATAGAGTGACTTCCCAAAAATAGTCGAACCATAGGGCGACTTCCCAAAAATAGTCAGATCATAGGGTGACTTCCCAAAAATAGTCAGATCATAGGGTGACTTCCCAAAAACAGTCAGACCATAGGGTGACTTCCCAAAAATAGTCAGATCATAGGGTGACTTCCCAAAAATAGTCAGATCATAGGGTGACTTCCCAAAAATAGTCAGATCATAGAGTGACTTTCCAAAAATAGTCAAATCTTAGGGTGACTTTCCTAAAACAGTAGGGTCGACGACTAAAGATAGTCAAAAGACCCGAACTACGACTGGCTTGATTCTTCTTAAGGATACGTAGGTAGCCTATCATTAGGTTCAGCCATCAGACCGAAAATGGTCATTCTTATCCCCAGCAGAGCGGATAGCCCTCCGACCAAAATGGTCATCTCTTATCCCCAGCAGAGTTTCTCTCCAGCAACCGACTGCAGAACTCGCTCATCAGGTCCGAGGCACCTAAAACGCCATCATCCCAGGGTCGAAGACCCGAACTACGATCGGCTTGATTCCCATTCGGGATACGTAGGTAGCCTACTAAATAGGTTCAGCCACTCGATCACTTGATCATCCTGTCAAATTTGGAGCCTTACTCTTATCGACGACCCCGCTTCCTTCGAAGCGCCGTCGCCGAGCTCTTGTAAGTGCTCCAATTTGAGTCGTTAGTATTTTCGTTAGAAAATTAACGAAAGTTTTAACATTACTAACATTTCTAACAATTCCTAACCTTTCTAACAAAGTGAGGGTAGATTAGGGATTGCCATTTAAAGTTAAACCAAGAAAAGAATCTCAAAAAGCAAAAGAAATTGGAAAAATCCGAATTGGGCAAGTTGAAAAACAAACTGCTGGAATTTTCTGAAAAATATTCCTCCTGTCCAAAAGCCAGCACTGTAGCAGATGAACAGTGCACGCGACCTACCCTATCCGCGCGGATCTGTTTGCTCTTTCCAGAGGGCTATAAATTGAACCCTCCTCTCTCAGTCTACACAACACAATTTACACACAGCAACAGCACTCTGGTGAAAAACAAAGAGAAAACAGTGGGAATCCTTAGATTGCCACCATTTTCTCTTGAGTCTTTCCCAATCTCACTTCAACACTCTCAAATCACTCCCATTCATACTCTTAAACACACAATCTCAAGCTTAAACCATCACCAAAGAGGAGGATTAGAGAGAAAACATAGAGGACTTAAGTGTTATCTACTTGTTTTCTCTTTGACCAACTCTAATCACAAACCCTAAACACATTCAAATCTTGATACTCCCCAAGCCAAGCTCATACACAAGGAAAGATAGGTATAACCTCCCTCTTCCTACCCTAAATCTCTCTCCTTCATGCATGCATCTCAAGCTTTAAAGATGTAGTTTGTTCATCAACTCATTTGTTGTTCATCTTTGCTTGACCTAAAAATGTAGTCACCTTGGAATAAATTTCCAATGGATGACCATTTAAAAGGTCTAAATCATTTTTTTACTCACTTAAAGGTGTTTTTCTAAAGATCATTCACTAAAAAGTGTTTTCCAAAAATCATTTTCATACACAAAATCTTTCTTTCAAAGGATGAAATTCCCCTTCCCAAGCAAATGAAATGCTTGAAGTCCTAATGTACCCCAAGGATGGTTTGATATAGTAGATCACCACTAAAATTTTTATTGATCACTAATCAAAGCCTAGGGAAATGGGGACAAGCATGGATGCAAAACCCCCCTTAAAATCATGTTTTTCCTTCTTGAGAAGTTGTTGTCCAGTAGCAATTTTCTAAGACCCCAGTCCATGGTCTAATTTTTTGGACACAGATAAACTTGGAATTTGGTGTTGACTACAAAATACTTTTTGTAGCAAACATCCAGAGATTTCCATACATATTTTTAATTTATTTTTTGAGTGAGTAAAACTCCTTTTTTCAAATTTTCTTTTAAAGGTCAGTTCATCAGTCTCTGGAAATCCAGATTTCATATCTGAGATTTCAAGAGGGTTTTAGGTCCTCAAATCATCTCCAAAATGAAAAGTTATTTTACAGAAACCTTATTTAAGGTGTTTTGAACATTTTTCATTCTCGGACTTTTCTCAGATTATGAATTTTTGAAGCCCTTAAATCTATTTCAAAATCAAGTGTTCACTGCCTTTTTCATTCTGGCAGAAGTGTTCTTCGACTTCCAAAAATCTTTTGAGTACCAAAACTCAACCCAAAAATCACCCCAAAAATCATGGGATCTGTCCAAAGTCTAATAAAGAATTCTCAATTTTTACTTTTCTGAGTTTCAACTTATTTTGGCCAAAACACACACGTACACACACACAAATGGTTTTTAGCTTGGAAGACTCGTTTTACGAGGCATTCCGGGTGCACACTAACGTCATTCCCGGCGTGTAACATGACCTCCGAACCCAAATTTCTAATCTCGGGCATTTTTCAAAGTTTTGGCCCTTAAAACAAAAATGGCGTGGCGACTCCGTTTGATTTCAAAAAAAAATCGGGTACATCACACCCGTGCTCACCAAGTTGAAGCAAACACAGGCCAACATCTCTCTGTGGTCCCTGCTCACCTCATCCTATCCCCACAAGCTAAAGCTGGAAGAAAGCCTGGCTCGCACTCTAGTGCCTATCGATGCTACTCCCGATGACGTGGTACAACTGATTGGAAACATCCACTACGGGAACATAATCACTTTCACAGATCTCGACCTCCCTCAATTTGGGGCTGATCATAACGAGCCTCTCTTCATCACAGTCCAATTGGATGAACGACGCCTCCCTCGGGTCCTGGTAGATAATGGGTCCGGAATGAACATTCTCCCGGGAAAGATCATGAGCCTGCTTAACATCAAGTCAACGGACTTAAAACCTTCCTCCCTCACAGTCAAAGCTTACGACTCGACATCCCGAGCAGTCCTTGGAGTTGCTACCTTGGACCTCTGGTTTGGACAGAAATTGATACCTGTGGAATTCCAGGTTATTGACATCCCGATCACTTTTAATGCCTTATTGGGGAGACCTTGGCTGCATTAGGTCAAGGGGGTCGCCTCAAGTCTCCACCAGTGTGTGAAATTTGTCTCGAATGGGGACCTGACAACCAATTATGGGGATTTAGTCACCTTGGAGGGCACGCATACAGGTGGAATACCTATTCTGGAAATCAAACATGACGAGGAAGGCCTCATGCTAACAGGCTTCACAGTCGAACCTCCAAAGGCCCAAGTTTGCAACATAGATCTGACAATCACCCGGGATAAAATCCCTCCGGTCTTGAAAATGATGAGAAAGATGAGCTATCTACCTGGCCTCGGTCTGGGGAAGCACCAACAAGGAACTCACAAACTCATCGAGGTGAAAGGACAAAAACTTCGCCACGGCACGGGATATGAGGCCTCCTCGGTGGACACTGCAAAAGGAAAAGGATTTGAAGCTATCACAGGAAAGGTCCCGGTCGACGACCCTAAATCTCTCCCTTTCAGTCCTAATTTGGCTGACTACTTTGTAAAGGGTCCCACACAACCGGGTAACATCACAGAGCCCACTCCTACAGAAGGGTGGCCGAAGCTACAGGATAGCCTCAACAAGGTCAGGGGAGCCAAAGCTAACCCGGTCCGTAGAATGTTCCTGGACCTACCCAAGATACCCGGGGCTACCACTACCATGAAGAGTGAGTACACTTTCAAAGGAGTGCCAAGCCTAGTGGAACAGTTCGAGAAGCTTACTACCACAATTCCCACTGCCCAGGAAGGTTCGAAACCTGAGTTTGAATTGATCGTGCCGAAAGCCAAAGCCACAGAAGTCTTTTCAAATGATTGGGATGGTCCGATTATGCAACAGTTATTCGGGGAAGAGATCCAGGTGCCAGACCTGATTGATTTCAGCTCAGTCAAAGAAATGGTAGTGATGATCGAGGAAGGAGAACAGAAACGAGACAGCCCCCGAGTCATGAGGCCTCTGACAGCGATGCCATTAAAGAATCGGGAAACTCTCTCAGGCCCGTCCGTGACCAAAGAAGAAATGATCACCAAGCCTGGATTGGTCCCCCGTCCCTCTGTGTCAATCTAATTAGAGTCCTCCGAGTCCTTCATGGTCAAGATTAAGTCTCTAGAGTCGTCCGACGGCCTTACGCCTGAAGACTACGAGTCTGTAGCAAACGCTGTACCTCCTTTCGTTCCTAATGAAATGACGAACCTTTCTGAGTATCCCTTGATTGCCACTTTAACTAATGATAAATCAATAATAAAAAAAATTAATAATGATTCATTAGATAAAGAAACAGACACATTAAATAAACAAAAAAAAATCAAACAAAAAAAATCTCTTTAAGCAGGTTGTCCGGAAAGAGGAAAATCGAGCCCAAGCTGCCGAAGAGGTTTTGACAAGTGTGAATCTGGGAACTGCGGAAGAGCCTAAAGAGACGCAGATTGGTAATTTCTTCGAAGGAACTGAAAAGGATGCCTTACAAAATCCTACAAGGTCCTCAACTCAAGGAAAGTATCCCTCTTCATCAAAGAGAACATCATATGCAGATACGGGTTGCCAGCCGAAATCATCTCAGATAATGGATCCCATTTCGAAGGGGAATGCGACAGGCTGCTGCTGGAATTCAAAATAACCCGTCACAAGTCATCTCCTTACAGGCCCCAAACCAACAGAGCCGTCGAAGCAGCAAACAAGACTCTGGAAAACATCATCCGGAAAATGGCTGTCCAAGGTCGAGATTGGCCCGAGAAGCTACACCTGGCACTCTGGGGCTACAGAACATCCGTCAGAACGGCAACCGGGGAAACACCGTTTGCCCTCACATACGGAATGGAAGCCGTACTCCCAATCGAGCTAGAAATCCCCTCGCTCCGTGTGTTGTTGGAAAGCCAGATCAACGAGGTCGAATGGCTCCAAAGTCGCCATGATGAATTGGCCCTGCTAGATGAGCGACGATTGAATGCAATGGAACATATCCGAGCCTACCAAGGGAGAATGGCCAGAGCCTTTGACAAGAAAGTAAAGCATCGGGAGATCCGAGAAGGTGATCTCGTTTTGAAAGAAAAGACCTCGGTCCGTGTCAACCCGCTTGGCAAATGGGAGCCTGTCTGGGTCGGGCCATACGTCGTCCAAAAGATCTTCTCCGGAGGAGCCATGCAACTTGCGGACCTCGACGGAAATCCCTTTGTACACCCAGTGAATGGTGACAAGCTGCGCAGATATTACGCGTAAAACACTGAGTCAAAAATAAAAAAAAGAAAAAAAAAGTGCCAAAAGAGTAATACCCAACTAGGTTGAAAACCCGAAAAGGGCGGCCTAGGTAAAAAACAGGGTTGCACCAAAAAAAAACAACAAAAAAAAAACAAAAAAAAAAACGAAAAAAAAAAACAACAACAAAATCGACCGGGTCGAACTACGGAGACACAGAGCCCTTTTGTCAGAAGGGAACGTAGGCGGCGGAAACGGTTCGATCTAAAACACAAATAAAAGTCATACTCTGACATCAATACATTGATCAGACCATGAAAGCGTCTCGAAAAACTCTGAAGCAATTCAAATATTCATTACAAGTTAAAAGCTTTTTGATGAGTCTAAGCCCGGTTCATTCCTACAACTGGCAACCTGCTAAAAGAAACTAAGATACATAATCAAACTAATGTGCGCGCTACGACAAGAAAGGGATACTCGGAAAACTCGTAGTCACTCCAAGCCGCTCGTCTTGGCATCCCCTCTCTTCTTCCCCCTTCGTGTCTTCTTCTTCGAACAGGGAAAAATGTCGGTCTTCCTCTGCCAAGCTTCTGGTGTAGGGACGGATCTATCAGACCCGGCCTACTGTCAGGGCCTTGGTAGCCCTAGCGTCATCTCTTATCTCCTCGTAGTGGCTTGGGTAGCATAGGAGTCCTCCTCTCTGCCTCTTGACATAAGCTTCATAGTCGGTCACCACATCCCCGCTCTGTCGTGAGGGTTGGCCCTCGCCTCGGCCCTCCTCCTCTGCCGAAACCGTCGGGTCCCTCCGCACAGGCCACATGATGGCCTCACGCCGGTCTCAGAAATAGCCATCCGAGTCTCTCCAAAATGCCTCTCATACCAATCCAGGTACCAAGTGGTCAGGAACACAGGTCTCGGACGCCTAAGGATAACCCGAGGAGGAAAGACGTCATACCTCCATACTCGGGAAAGAAAGGAAAACACCGAAGGATCATCCATAGAAGCAGAAGCCACCACCCTGGTGGCTATATCATCAAAGTCCTCCAAAGGAACCTGCTCCAAGCCAAACTGTCTCAGAACCAAAGACGGAATGTAAAAGCTGGACTGAGAAAGCCCCGGAAGCATGACCACATGAGACCCGTCCTGAAGTACTCTGCGAGTCTCCACCCGCCAACAAGGCACTGACCATCTGATATCTTCTGTCCGGCGACCAGCCATCCAACGCTCCCATGAGCCCTGATCATCAAAATCTACATCAACCCCTCTCCTGGCGAATGTCCAAGGCTTGATCATATCAGAAGTTTCCCGAAGAATCCCCAAGCGCTCCATCAGCCACAGAGTCAAGAGGAACGGGCTGCCCCCGTGCATATACCGTCTCCCGGTAGCCAGCCTATCGAGAGCATGAAAAGTCTCCCCCAGGATCAAAGGTACAACATCTCTGCCCAAGCGACAATGAACAATAATATCCAGCAGAGACCGATGACAGATCCCAAAAGAATAGACCATGAGCAAGGTACCAAACATGCAAAGTGCAAAGGCATCCTAATAGGCATCGTCAAGCAAGCCTAAGCCCCTAAATCTATCAGGGAGACCGGAAATATCAAAGTGATCGGGACTACAGATCATACCTTGTGCTTCCTCCAGGGAAAGATGAAGAAGGTTGCACAACTTGTCAACAAAAGAGGCTCCTCCGGGCAAAGGAATTGCAATCTCCTCCACCTCGGGACCACCAAGCAAAGCCCGAAATTCTTCGACAGTCGGGACCATCTCATTATAAGAAAGGCAAAAGACATGCCTTCTAGTATCCCAAAACGAGGAAGAAGCTCTCAAAAGATCATAATCCGGAATCAATTCCTTGAGAGACCACAAGCATCGTATCTTGTACCTTTCTTCGAAAAATGACCTCCTCTCATGCATAACCTCCCGGGACCAATCCTTGAATTTGTTGAAAAATGACATTTGGGATTTTTGGGACAATTTTGATGGAGTTTTCTAAGATTTTCCATGGCTTCTCTGTTCTCTCTCCCGAAATTCCAGTTTGAACTGAAGAAGATGAAGTTTCAGGTGACATTTATGCCCCAAACCAGATCCAACCACCAGAATAAATGAACCCTGACAGATGTCATCCCCATCCGCGCGGATAGTATTGTTACCAAAAAAATTTTTTTGCTGCAGTTTAAACTGCTGCACCACAAAAGAATATTTTGTCCCAGCCAAAGCCTGTCCAAACCAGTCCATAAACCAAACATCTACACCCTTGCCAAAAAACCGAGGCTCATGCAACATTGCATTCATACAGCATTGCATTCAAAAAAAAAAATAATAAAATAACAATAATCCTAGATTATTACATTCCAAAAAAAAAAAAAAAGAAGCAAAAAAAAAAAATGTGCATAAAAATAAACTGTATCTGTTTAAATAAATACAATCTCAGTCTCAGAAATCAATCTCAAAAAAAAATCAGTCTCGAAGGATCGTCAGTCAGAGTCCTCGGTGGCTGGGCCTTTCCCCCGGTCCCTCTTGCGGCTCGGGCCCGCCTTGTGACGACCCCGATAATAGGCACTATTTATCTATTTGTTAAGCACGTGGGATTCGGGTGGAAGTATTTTATTTTGTGCATTTTATGATTTTATTTGACTTCATGTGATTATTTATATGTTTGCTTGAATTTAGTAAGTTAGAATTGGCATTAACTAACTTATGTGAAAATGGGATGAAAATGAATTAAAAATAATGTTTTAGGGTCAAAAGGGGATAAACTCTAAAGTGGATAGTGATTTTATAATAATTAGAATTTTTAACAAAATGTTAATTGTAGTAATGTGTTTAATTACCAAGTTTAATAATTAAAGATTATTGTTAGTTGGGTTATTTTTGGGTGAGGGGTTTCTTGTAATTAAGTGTCCTTATCCATGGAATAATAAAAAGAGCAAACCTCACTTAATAGGTTTCATCAGTATACTTCTTCTTCACTAAGTCCATCCATGGAAAGGAACCCTCAAGCCCTAGCTCTCCATTAGAAAATCCTAGCAACTTCATTTCTTCTCCGTTTTCGAAATCAAGGGCGGATTCTTGATCGTGGTGGCAAGGAGATCAAGTAGAGCTACTCCATAAATTATTTCATTTTTCATCATTCAGGTAAGTTATTATGGATTCTCTTCAAAACCTTGTTAAATCATTGATATGGTTATTATGGATGTTTGTAAGCATGTTTTATAAAAAGGAAAACACTTTTGAAAGGGAAAGAATGGGTTTTGAATTTGTGAAGTTGAATTCCATGAAATGGGTTTTGAAATAGCAAATAAATGGGTTGATACTCATGTATAGTGTTAATGCTTTTGACATAGGTCATTGCATGGTAAATTGGTATCAAGTATGATGTTAAAATGATGTTTATTGGTGTTGAATTATTGTAGAAGGAGTATTGAATGGATTGGAGTTGGTATTGATAACTTTGATCTTGCTTTTTGGTTACTTGGAAACAAAGAGTAAATTGGGTTTGGGGTCAATTTGGTATGAATTGCAGTGTTGTACCAATTACATTCGACTTACGCAGGGGGGCACGAGTCGTGCTCAGGGGCACGACTTGGGCACGAGTCGTCCCTTCTTGAAGCATTTAACTAAGTCGTGACCATTAGGGACGCCAGAATGCAGTGGGGGTCAAAAGGGCACGAGTCGTGCCACTGGGGCACGAGTCGCGCCCTCCCTGCAGAACCGAAGTCAAGCTTCCAAGGCTTGTAAACCTAATCAAACGAGAACCAACTTGAACACTCTTTAACTTAGATTAAAGTAGAATCTTTTAGCTACACAATGATACTTTACTTGATCAAAATGGAATAGTATAAGTACTTTAAAAATGGGTTGGAAAATGCTTCGCAACCATAAATTATAACTTCACAATAGTGATTCCAACTTGGTAAATGAAGTTGGGACCTTTATAAAAGTTATAGATTATAGCATATTGGCTATGTAGGGATAATATATGATATCATCCTACTTCATTTGAGTTCATATGAATGAATTGTTATATATATATAGTGTATAATATGAATGTTGCACTATATTGACGATGGAACATGAGTATGTTTTACCATGTTATATATATATATATATTGTGGTTGTTATCCCATGTTGTGGATTTTATTCAAGTAGCTTATATGTGCTTGAATGTTGTTAATCAGCTGATGTAGGGGGTATAATGGAGTACGATCACTTATGAGAAATAGTTCCATAAGGTGCTCGGACTACATTATATCTTTGGCCTTTCCCCTTCTGTGGCCACAGATTGGGGTTTCAACTTCTATGAATATGTGCAGTCAGTTCATATGAATGTTGAAGTCTTATATCTTCCCTGGAAAATGGGTTTTATAAGACGTGAATATGCAATCAGCAGTTCACAAGAGATGAGTTATATTTGTAGCTATCTCCGTTATATGATTTGATCCCCAAAGTGGATACGTGTTCACTGGAATATTTGGAGTTTTATCTTCCAATTTGATACGACTTATTGGTCGACGGGAAAAAAGGTAAACCAAGGTAACGGAAAGTGTTTAAGTGGTTTTACCAACGTAGATTATATGCACCTTTATATGTGTTGCATTTACTTGGCATATTGATTAGCATCGTGCATAATAACTTATTTGAGATTTATTCTCACCCTCTTCTCCCTTTAATGTTTTAGATCGGATAAGAGAGGCAAGGTGAGGACCGGGCGGTGAGGCGGAGTACGGAGTTTGTGCTTGATTTTGGGTTTGTCGGGTATGTTGATGGTTAGATGGTTGTATTTTTGGTTGTTACTCCTTTGTTGGAGTTTGTTAATAGAACAAGTTATGTGAAATTTGTAAGATGGTTTAACTTTTTGTAAATATGGAAACCAAGTAAGTAGTAGTTAAAATGGTAGTAGATAGAGTTTTGTAAAGGTTTGTAAATAAGTTTGGTTTGAAAGTTAGTTTATGTTTTTTTCCCCTTTCCTCCAATGTGGAGATGTCCCCAAGTTTAGAGTTAGTTCTTTTCAAGTCAAGTTAATGTTTTGAAAAAGTTCGGGTGGTATTTCGGAGTTTGGGCTCTAAGACTCGGGACACGTTGTTAGGTTCCGGGTCAGGTGCCCACAGTTGGTATCAGTGAGCCTCGTCTAGAGGT